>BMAV01019525.1:47684-61362 GCA_019973955.1 Trichonephila inaurata madagascariensis
GTTACATTGTTACAACAATAGAGACGAATCTAAGTTGGCATTATAAATCAGTAATTATTTAAATTAAATTAAATTAATTAAATAATATTTGAAAAAAGTGTATTAATTTGAGCTTGATTGGATGAACAGAAATTATTTTACTAACGATTGAAAATTCGAACAAAATAAATAAATATATTGGGAGAGTGAGCTAATAGTATGGATTGAAAAAAGGCAGTGATAAACTGGCCAAAGTAGGTAGAGATTAAAACGGCTACTGGCACTTCGCTTACTTGTCAACTGTACTCAAATGAAAGATTTAAATTAAATTGAATATGGCGTATTTTACGTACGCACCAGTAGTACACAGGAACATCCCCTGGCTCTGTGCTGGAAATCAAATGTGTCCGTGGCTCCAAGAATGCTAAAACTGGACCAGTGCTTCTCAAACTTTGAATATTTGCTGCCCAATATTCAATCATAATTTTAATCGCCCCCCCCTTCCATACAATAACAATGTATCGAACTCAATAATACTATACTTTGACGCTAAGGCTACAATACGACTTTAACCTCTTAAGTGCCAATGGCGTATATAAACGTCTCACTCAGCCTAAGCATTAATTTTCCCGGACGTATATTTCCCGGACGTCTTTCCGATCTCTTTTGTGCACTGCTACCCATAGAATTATTCCTAAGGCTTTGGAATGCAATAAAAGGACCTTGACAGTGTTTGCAAAGGTTTTACTTATTTCAGAGGATTTTCTTACTTTTAATACCTTTTCTCCCCCCCCCCCCCATACAACACATACGCGTGCCTACATAAATGGTGGTATGGGGGAGTGCATAGCATAACAGCGCATTGCACTCATACAGTTATTACGCCTCCCCTCTAGGGGGCGTGCCCCACAGTTTGAGAAAATCTGGACTAGACTAACAAGTGCCCACCTGAAATGTCTTTCCTATGAATGTGGTAGAAAATTCACCGCTCTTGAAATACATGCTGCGGCCATTTAGCTTCACAGATTCATCGGACTTTCTAAGAGAGATTTAACATCCCTTATTATTATAGAAATTTTCAGTGGTCAAAAACCTTCTGGAGCTGATCTGACATGTTAAATCTTTCCAGGATGAGAAACAACAACAAAAAGATAAAATAAACTGCTATTTGTAAAAAATGCAACATTATGAAGAAATCATCAGAATTAAATAAAATTCAATGCACAAACGAGTTGTATTAGTACATGGAATCATCAGAATTAAATGAATTTTAATTCACAAACGACTTCTATTAGTACAAATAAATGACGAAATTTTCGAAGCAAAAAAAAACAATATTAAGTGTCCGAAATCAGTATTTGTTATAGCCACCCCGCGCTGCAATAAGTGATGCTATAGGATGTGGCATGGAGTCAAACAGATTTTGAATGCCTGCTTCAGGAAGAAAATTGCATATTGCTTGTATGCGCAGCAAAAGTTCGTCTTTTGAAACAACAGGACGACGCCGACCAATCAAATCCCACACGTACTCAACAGGCGTAATATCCGGCGAATAAGCAGGCCAAGGAAGAAGTTGCATGTGTTGGGCTGCAGAGAAGTTTCGAAAAGTCTTTGCAACACGTGGGCGTGCATTATCCTGGTGTAATATAGCTCCATTAATGCCTTGAAGGAAGGAAACGACTTCGGGATGTAGCACTTCATGGACGTATCTGTGGCTACTGAGATTACCCTCAATTCGTAGCAAATTCCATCGTCCATGATACAAAATCGCACCTGAATCCATAACTCCTGGTGTAAGGCCACTATGTCGTTCTATAACGCACTTTCTGGAAGGCAGCGTTCACCGACATAGCGTCTAACACGAATGCTGCCATCATGGTCCCACAAATTGAAGCGTGATTCAGCTGAAAAGACAACTTGATGACAATCAGCTTGCCAGGCTCTGATCGCATAAGCCCATTGCAGACGCAGCCGTCGATGGTTTGCCGTGAGAGGGATCCTGTATAAAAACACCCTTGCACGCAGTCCACGGTGCAGGAGAGATCGACGAATTAACGAAGCTGACATAAGTACACCTGTAGAAGTAGACCAACGTGCGGTCAACTACCTGGAGGAAGGTGTACGGTCGTTCACCGCCATTGACGTCACCTTTCGTCATCCACTGCCAGTTTTTCGAGTTGTTCGGGGCTCGTCGGTCCACTGCTTCCAAACTCACATCACTGTGGACCGGTTCCGCTGCACACGAGCTCCAATTGCGTGATAGGAAAATCCTCTTTCACGAAAGTCGATAATCCGCCCTCGTTCAAACTCCGTAAGTTGTAGGAATTTCTCCTTATTTCATCGTGGAGGCATACTTAGGCCTCACTAAACATTCACTTCGAACAAATAATCATTAACTATTTTCAACGTCCCCCTACAGCCCTCTATTTATAAGCTTTCAGCATCAGTTCAGAGGGCGCTGCGGACGCCAAGCATGAGCGGTGCCTCTGAAACTTTACTATTTTACGTAACATCCTATAATTGATATTTGCTGCAAAGTTTATTTAATTCTGATGATTCCTTCATGGTTTTGCATTTCTTACAATTATCAGTGTAAGTGATAATAAAATAAGTTCACGGATAAAATAAATGCTAATTAAGCCCCATGACAATTAAAATATATCAACATACATAAATAACAGGAAAAAAATACTGACACACATTGATTTAACTTCATTTCATAATTAATCATTTAGAATTATTTGAAAATGAAGTATTAGACAAGTGATTTGAGGAGGGATAGAAGAGTATCTGAAACTCACCGAGTGATTAGCTATGCATATCACACAAAATCTAAAATATTTTTTTTTTAAAAAAGATATTTTTTTTTGTATTCTATTACTACAGGATAAAAACAAACAAAACCACAGAAATAAGGATTAATAAATTGTTAAATTAACTTCATTCAGAAAAGTTATGAGATGATATCAATTTTGTTTTTTTACTAAATCCCATATATATATATATATATATATATATATATATATATATATATATAAAATAAAAGTGAAGAAGTACTAGAACCTACAGTGCTAATATATATATTGTCTTAGTTAAAATAGATCTTACTGATCAATCAGCTAACAGTAATAAGCATACTCTATGCAAACTTTTAGAAAATAGAACTGAAATATTTTCCTCAATATCTTTAAAAACTAATTTAAGAGCATGTTCGACTTTTTTACATTTAAGAAAATTTCCATACAAATTTGAATTTTTGTTGTGGATATGCAAAATATAGTTATGAGAATTTGTTTAGAAATTGATTAAAATTTCTATGCAAGTGTGTCGTAAGCAATGGAGGCTTGCCTAAGAAATATGCATACATTTTTTAAAATGCATTTGTTTGCTTTTATATTTAGTTAAAAATATTTGTTTTATATACTACTTTTAACAATAGTTTATTTAAAAAAAAAAACGAAAAGCACGAATTTCAGCTCTCCAGCTTCACGCACCTTGTATTTTGATAGTAAAACACTTTTCATGTATACATTAATATTTTTTTTTTAAAAAAAAAATATTGTGTTTTTATAATAAATTATACTGATCCGTCAATAATTTTTCTCTTTCTTCGGCGTTAGTTCTAAAAAAGTATTTCTAAGTCTGCGCTGAGTGATGATGCGAATTGAAAATAAATCACGATTGACAAAAGCAATATGAACATTTCATTTAAGGTATTCGCTTTGTCCTTATAAAATCGGTTTATATGTATGATTTATATATATATATATTCTACTGATTCTATCTTTATTCTCCCCCTCTTTGTCTCATTAACTTCAAGAAATTATGCAAATAAAAACCAAATTGAAGTAAACTGCGTCTTCTTATTTCTTTAACCCCTTAACTGCCACCAGCATATATATACGTCTTACTCAACCAATGCGTTAAATTCCTCGAAATTATATATACTTCTTACTGCAAGACAATCCTTTTTGTCCCCCACTGCTATCAGTAAAACTATTCCAAACTCTTTGGAATGCAAGAAATTGGCCTTGGCAGCGTTTGACTGACACCGGCTTATATATACGTCATACTCAACCAATGCGTTAAATACCACAAGCGCATATATACGTCTTACCGAAATACCATTCTTTCCTCTGCTATCAGTAAAACTATTCCGAAGGCTTTGGAATAGAATAAAATGACTTTGACAGTGTTTGTCACTTATTTACTTATTTCAGAGAAAAATACTCACGAAATTTCTTTTTCCTCCAATACACCTCATATTCGTACCTTTGTTAAAAACGATGGCACTAGGGAGAAAATCGTGTAATGTCTTTAATCAGCAGTTATGGGGTTAATAAAGACTCCTCTCAGAGGAGTTGGGGGACGCAGTAGTCTAGAGATCATGATTACGGACTTGCAGTCAGTGTGTCATCAGTTCAAGCCTTAATAACACAGAATATTAAGCATGTAGAGGGGCTGACGTACGTTAAATCTGTCGAAGCTCAAAATCCTTCCACTGATGTGGTCTGGAAATCTGGAGAGTGAGTGCCAACTCAGGTGTCGTCCTCATCCCTTGTCTATGGTTCAAAACTACGAGACCCATTGCCCCAGTAGCACACTCAATCCCTTAGGCATATGTTTTCAAATTTCCTTGAATGAAGCTATTAAATATACTGCCATGTCTGACATATATTTGTTCGTAATCTCTGAATTCTCTTTTGTCGCAAAATAAAGAACTATTTATTTACCTTATTTTTGTGAAAGATACGATAAAAGACCAAGTAAAGGAAATCCCTGGGTACTTACCTGAAAGTTAACAAAAGAAATTCCACCAAGACTCCACAAATTCAGAGAAATTGATTAAAATGATAGATTAGATCTGCTATCGGAAATTATATAAGATAAAACAAATTTTTGTTTTACTTTATTGATGAACTATTTTGCTTCGGAATGTTTATTGAAAAATTTTCATAATCTTTTACTTTGATTCCATTATTCAATATCTATATAGTTTCAATTAAATTATTTTACAAATGTATTTTTTTAGATTTATCAATGAATATCAGTACCGCTTGTTTTGAAATTATCACTGTATATATTGTAATAAATCTTCAATATCTATATTGTGTGTTTCCGTTCATTTATTTTGTAAATGTACTGCTTTAAATTCTATTATATTCAGTATTAATTGCTTCACTTCGGTTATTTAATATATATTATTTTAGTTCATTTATTCCTTTCCGGATACAAATTCTACATCACATTAATTAAAGAAAAATTCATTAAAAGTTCACATACCATGAGACAAATCTAAATCAGTGATAAATAAATTTTGAAATCTTTTCGAAAGACTGAGTTAAAATACATTACGTATTTGTTTATTACGATCAATAAATTAAATTTGATATATTAAATCAGAGATGGGCAAATAGTGGTTCGCCAAAACAGTCAGTCAGCAATCAAAGATATGATATTTTCATTTTTCACTATTAGTAAAACAGAATCCCTTTAGTAGGAACACAAAGTAAACAAAAGTATTTCTACTAAGAGATCCTCTGTAGAATTTGAAGGACAAGGTCAGAATTATATTTCAAAATTGTAAGAACATTGAGCCGAAATTCAACTTGCTGTGTTATCCCATTGATGCATATATTGATACAACATCTGAAGAGCTACAGCTTGAACTTATTGACTTGCAGTCAAATTGCAATGTGAAGCAATTGTTTAAGGTTCGGAACTAGGATTTTTCAAAAGCGTATAAATGGATAATATTTATGATATTTAGTGTCACTTAGATTAGAAAATGTATATAAAATTGTTTTAAGAATAGTATTACAATAAAAAAATTATTTAAGTACAATATTTTGACAAAAAATGAACATAGAATGAAAAATATTCTCCTTTTGTGAAAAATGCTTCTATTATAATAATATTTTGACTGTATATAGCTCAGAGCTCAACTAGAAATTTTGAAATATATAACTTAGAAGTGGGTTTATCCACGTTTTACGACAACAGAGACGAGAAATTTTCAGAAAAAAAACGCCGATAATTATTTCAAATAGTCGTAATTCTGAAAATAATGTGAATTTTCAAAAGTCATATTTGAGCCTCTGTACAGAGGTCTGAGCTATATACAGGCAAAATATTATTTTAATAGAAGTATTTTTCACAAAAAGAGAACATTTTAAAAAAAAAGTTATTTTAAGTTAAATTTTTGCCGAAATATTATATTTAAATAATTTTTTTTTGTCAAAATGTCTTTAAAACAATTTTATACATGTAGTCTAATCTAAGTGAGTTTAAATATCATGAAAATCCTTCATTTATGCGCTTTTTTAAAATCACGGTTCCGAACGTATTCGGATACCTTAATGCTATGTCACTGAGTTTAACAAATATTTGCCAGCTGAAAAATTTCCATGTACCAAGAAATTTGTAGGGAAATTTTCTTTATGTTTTTGTCGACACATAATTGAGAGTAAAGTTTTTCTAGCATGAAGATCAACACGTTTTTTCCCTAATGTGATACATATTAGCAGCTATTAGCTGTTATTTCCCTAATAAGCTGTTATTAAATATTACGAAAAGGTTACAGCAATACCTCGACTTACTCTACTCCGACATACGCGAACCCGGAGTTACGTGGATTTCAAATCTCGTACATTCCTATTTCTTTTTATAGCTACTAAACTTGATTATTCACTTCCACCATCCTGTTTAAGGAATCCGACTACGTTCGGAACCGTGATTTTGCAAAAGCGCGTAAATGGATAATATTTATGATATTTAGTGTCACTTAGATTAGAATACATGTATGCAATTGTGTTGTAAGAACATTATGACAAAAAAAATTATTTAAATACAATATTTTGGCAAAAAATTAACTTAGAATAACCTTTTTTCCTAATGTTCTCCTTTTGTAAAAAATGCTTCTATTGTATTAATATTTTGCTGTATTCAGCTCAGACCTCTCTACAGAGGCTCAACTAGAATGTTTGAAATGCATAAATCTCGGAAGTCGGTTTATCCATGTTTTACGAAAACAGAAGGGAGAAATTTTAAGAAAATACGCCGATAATTATTTCAAATGGTTGTAACTCTGAAAATGATGTGAAGTTTTCAAAAAATCATAGTTGTGCCTCTGTACAGGGGTCTGAGCTATATACAGGCAAAATATTAATACAATAGAAGCATTTTTTACAAAAGGAGAACATTTGGAAAAAAGGTTATTCTAAGTTAATTTTTGGCCAAAATATTGTATTTAAATAAATCTTTTTTGTCATAATGTCCTTAAAACAATTCTATACATGTGTTCTAATCTAATTGACACTAAATATCATGAAAATGATCCATTTATGCATTTTTTAAAATCATGGTTCCGAACGTAGTCGGATACCTTAACCAACTTACATGTTTGGACTTATCATGCGGAATTCACGCTTAGCCGTAATAGCTTTTTAGGCAGGAAAATAAATTTAGAAGTTAATAGTGATGACTCAAGAACGCATAGATTCTCACGATCAGAAGCTGACAGTTAATGACCTTTTAGAAATGCAAGCGCAAGAACAATACATTGAAGAACTTGTGTCTTTAGATCCAGTTCAATCAGAAGATCGATTGATGGTTGGTAATTTGACAGACGGTCTTAGATTATTTAAAAGAGGGTTAAAAATTTTAGAAAATAAAGACTCAAATGAAGATCGTGTTTTTCCAAAAAAAAAAATAAGGAATAAAAACAAAAATTATTAGCATACTTCGAGATAATTTTGCAGGAGAAAAAAATCTTTTTGCCTGCAGACTACTTTGACAGATTTTATGAATCCTCTCTTCCAGATCCAAAATAACTTTAGTTTGTGATTTTGTATTTGCGTCATCTGAGATTTTATTAAACTTTTTTTAAAACTCTTATTTTTCGTCTATGACCCAAACTAAAATAGATTATATGCATTTATATGTAAAATTATACCCCAACTTACGAGGTTTTCCCTCAGTCCCCGCTATCGTGTAAGTTTGGGGTATTACTGTACTTTAAGAGAACCAGGACATAATACACATTCAAAAAATTGATTTTTCTATTTTAGTATTAAAAAATAGTGTATATTTTTTCTGAATCTAAACAATATATAGCACTTATGTGTTCGCTGATAAAATAACCTTAAAATATGAAAAAAAAGTAATTGAGAAACAAAACTGTAAGCAAACGCTTACAAGTGTTTAGCTTTTTCACTTTTTCACCAATGCATAATTTTTTGCTTTTAGGTACACTTTAAAAAAAAAAACTATTCCTCTGTATGGTTCCAAATTTTTTATACTTCTGCATATAGTGGCCCTATTTTTTTAATCGAAATAGTACATAATTTTTTTAAAAAACATATTTTTATGTATAAGGAAGTGAGGGGGATAGCAATTTTCAAGATTGCAAAGTTTTATACATTTTTAAAGAAACTACCTTTATTTCTTGGTTGGATAAAATAAGTTCACTATATTTTGTGAATTGTTTTATATATGTGCAGAAAATATTTTATGTATTCAAGTGATACTTTTCTTAATAAAATGGTACCTAAAACTAAACATGCATTATGAGATCTCAAAAATTATCAGAACAGAACAAAAATTTTCTTGCACTAAAAAAATATTCTTATATTACTACAAAATGATTAAAATATCTTTAAGATCACCAAAAAATCTAAGCTCTAATGGAAATTTTTAAGGATATATATATATATATATATATATAGCCCATTAACAAAAAGTCTCAATTTTGGCATTTTACTCTTTCGAGTATGTCCTAGTATCTTTAAGCAGTTATTTAAATAATACGAAAATGGAATTTTATTCCCCTAGTATACTTTATTTGTGTCCACAATCGATAGTAATGTGTCCAAGAAAACCCACCAGACTCAAAAACAATTCGCATTCCTCATTACTATTTTACTGGAGACCGCCACCACCACTCATTCGTCTTGGTGCATTAGGAAAATTAAAGGATGACGCGTGAAAAGTGCTTATTAATTTTCTCGCCGCTTAATCTATTATGCATTTCTAACGACGGTATCATAACCATTTCTCTGTTTTTTAAAAGAGCCAAGGTAGGAGATAAAGTCGCTATCACTTTGGAGAGAAGTTCCATTATCAGTGCACAAAGTGACAGTGACTTAATAGCCAGCCATCCGCCTTGGCGTTAAACTTCCTTCATTATGCGAAAGTCTTTTGTCTTCGATCCTTAAGATGTATCACGGCTAGATTAACAAGCGAGCCCATTATTATTTAAATTATTTAACTGCGAAACTTTAAACGCAGTGTAACCCTGTTACAAAGACAGAACCTAGCCTTCCTATTAGACGCAATTTAGGAAATATGGTAATTAACATCGTCATATATAGATATATGGGGGGGGGAGAAGCGTAAGGTCCTCATTATTATCTCGAGGAAAATTGCGAGGGTAATTATCAATTCTAAGACTCCAGAGTTTTCGTTCGATAATAATGTGCAATGGAAGCGTCTTTATTCAAGATTTTTGCATGGATGCATGAAAAGCGTGTTTTAATTTTCACCTGGGAAGCAATTTTCGGCTGCAGATATGAATAATTTAAAAGGACCGGTTTTGCCAAATTAAAGTATTACGTGTGATTATCAGAGTATTTAAACTTGTAAAGTATTAATTTTTTTTCCTCAAGTCTGTGAGTGATGAGGTGGTTTTGTTTCAAAGGGATTGATTAATAGGTAGTTCAGGATCTGATTAATAATGTTTTAGCGGTTCTTTTAAGTGTACTTAGTTTTGTTTTGGTGCAGCTCTGTGTCTTTAACAAAATTGGTCAATATTAAACGAAGCAATAAGTAGTTTTTAATTTATTTTACTACTTTGAATTCTCGAAATAAATTAAGTAGTAAACCGTATCAAACTGATCTAAATGGAAACAAGGGACATGCTTACGATAGTATTTCCCAACCTTTTATCACCATGGACCAGTAAACATTTGATAATTTTACCGATGCTCGCTGATAGGTGGTACAATGATTGTTTAAATTTTAGATTTTTTTAATTTAATAATTTTCATTTAATTGTATTTAAGGCAACCAAGACATTCTTAACCTTCTGGCAATAGATTTTTCAATTTTTATCTTAAATAAAAGTAAATTTAATGCCGATTCAAAAAATGTATAACATGTATAGGTTTAAAGCTTAATAACCGAGTAATTTCAGTTTTAAAATGTAAACAACAACTATTTCGGTGACAACAAATCTCTTCTATGTTTAGAAGAGTATCTCTACAAACTTTCCCTCCCAGAACCAGTTCTAATTGAGATTAAAAACATAATTACAAACATATACATAATTTTTAAAACATATATTTAGAGATTTAGCTGCAAAAAAGAACTTTTACTAAAATGTTCGCATGATGGTATCCAGAATGCAAATGAAAGCTTCAATAACTGAGTATGGAATCAAGTTCCAAAAAACACATTTGTGAACAAAAAAAAAATTAAATTGCTGTAATGGTCACATTGATACGCTTTAATGAACTTGCACATTCAAGAACTAAAAATAAATCCAGATATTAACACCTGTGAAGGCATTCGAAAAATTGAGTTAAAACTTGTGAACTCGAAATGACGGTTCAAATAGCAAGCAAAGAGGCCAAGGCTATTAAAAGACAAAATAAAAGGAATAAGGTTGCTTAGTTGATACAAAATGAATACAAATATGGAATGTTTTAAATATCAAATTTAGCTATACCATTTTATTTAGTTTTTTTTTTTTTCATATTACTCAAAATGTGTTTTTATAGTTTTTAGGTACATCCGCAGAAAATGTATCTATTATATTTTAACGAAACTTAGTATGTCCTTTTGTGTAGTAATAATGCATTTAATGCTACTAATTTGATTAATAAAATGTTAGTATTTTTGTTTTTAACATCAATTTTCTAAGGGAAAAAAATACCGTTTTTATCAAAATTGAAAAAATGCAAGATCCATTTTTTTTTAAAAAAATTTCTAAGCAATGAAATATATATATATATATATATATATAAACGAACAAACTAAAGCAGTTAAATAAAGGTTTGGGTTTGTAACTGAAACAACATGTTTTGTGGTTTTATGTGTTATAAAAAGAAAAATACAGGCACCTAATCAACACCATGTAATGTATACGAAAGCATCTTTTGAAGTGTACTTTTCCAAATCCTTATATTTCTTAAAATATTGTACACATTTAAAAATTTTATGTTATAGTATATTAAAAAAAGTATATAGATTGCGTGACGCAATTTTTTTTAATGGAGTCTTTTTGTTTTTGAAAATAATGCACCTTCGAAAATCGAAATTTTGCTCGTTTTGCGTTATCGAGAAAGTCCCGGTTCTCTTAAATATGCCTTCAGAAAAAAATGCATTTACATCAAAAAATTAATATAAAGTGATTTAACATGAAATATAACGCTATTTCTATGGAAAGTCACACAAATCCGAGAGAAATACACCAGAGTAAGCAAAATGGAAATAATTTAATGGTTCTTGGGTGGCCCGGTACCATTTGATCCACAGAACGGTATCGATGCATGGCCCGAGTATTGGGGACCACTGCTTCTCTATCATGGACTTTCTAATCATAATTGTGGTTTCTTTTTTGCATTTACAGAGATTTGTAGTTGCCAACCATGTGATCCGCGGACCACTGGTAGTCCATGAAAAATTTTTCATTTTCCATAGAAAAATTTAAAAATGCAGCTTGAAAGTATAGGTGCGCGTAATACGCCTCGTTTTACTGTACGTATAATACCGTCGACAGTTGTCATCAAATCCTGAAACGTTACCAAATGCCGCGATATGTAATTCAATAATGGAAACCGTCTTTACGCATGTTCGAATACAATTAAAACAAGTAATATAAAAAAAAATTAAAGTGAATTCCTACTTAGGTCAACAAAGAAAATTTTTATTTCAGTTACTTTTTATCAAATAATTACAATTTATATAAATATGTTTATACATATGACAGAATAAAAAAAATAAGTGGATTATTTTGTATTAATTATCATTAATGTATCGTATTGTCATCTAAAACAATTGCGTATATAAAATTTCAGTTCAAGTGAATTCTTAAAAACGTGAAGAAAAAAAAATCTTTTGAAATTTTGACCCAAGTCGCTAAAAATGAAGCCAACGTAACTGTATGTATAATTATTTAAATAATTAGTTTCAGTCAATTATTTTTAATTAATTATTAAATTATTGTGCTGTCACTAAAACAAATCGTGTATAGAAACTTTCAGCTCATATGAGCGCGTTAAAATGCGAGGGGAAAAATAAAAACTTTTTAATGTTTTGACACAAGTCGCCAAAATTGTCGCTATGTCGCCAAAAAAGATGCCATGGTGGCTGTATCTGTAATTCTTTGAATAACTTGTTTTAATGAGTTAATTTTTATTAATTATAGTTTTACCGTATTGTTATCCAAAATAATCGTGTAAGTAAAATTTCAGCTCAATTGAACGCTTTAAAAGGTATTTTATTGACAGTTGAAAATTCGAACAATATATATATATATAGGGTGATTGTGAACTAATAGTGGGAATTGAATAACAAGGTAAGCATTAGGTGATATTTTTTGAATTGGCGATGTCTTTTGATTTGGCGCATTTGGTCGTCGGTGTAATTCGTAAGTACCAAAGAGCTCCATTTTATAAATATATTACACTGTCGCAAAGTTAATTTATTCGTACTCATTCACGACGAAACTCTAAGGGTAATTCTTCATGTTTCAAATTTCTTTTTTTAACGAATGTACATTTCCGGACACATTTTTCTTTAAAAAAAACTTCCCTTTTAAGGGAAAAAAACACTTTAATATACCCTACCAGTACCATTATAGGAATAATATTGACAAAAAGTAAAGTAATCACAGGAAAGAAGAGAAACAACATTTATTTCTAGAGAAACATCCTTATCACACTTTTCTGCTTAACAGAAAAAAAGAAGAAAAAAATGGAAAGCTATGGATAAATAAAAATCTTAATCACGGAGACTTTTGAGGAGAAAAAAAAATCCAGTGGATAAGGTATCGAAATTGCTTTTACCGTTCTTTTCTCAGAATTTCTCCGACTTCCGACTCTTTTGCTTTCGTCATTTGCAATTTTAAGAATGGCCACACCTCCTCCCCACCCTCCGTCTTTTCACCCATTCACTTCATTTCCCTTTTCGATCTTCTGCTTCTTATCTTGACAACATTTTCCACCTCTTCCTTGCCTACTTCTCCTTTAAAGTCTTGACGAATTTAACCTTTTCCACTCTGGTTTTTATCAGCTCAAATGGAAAAATCGATGAATCTACAGACTTAATTTTACCTGACACCATGAAAGTTTGTTCAAAAAGCGTGGGTCTCCCACCCTCACCTTTTTGTGCCCCCCTCCCCATGGTCAAATTGAAGAAAGTATCTTTTTTTTTTACCCATCAATGAAATGAAGAATCAGAGAAAAAAAGAAAAAGGAAAACGTTTGAAGTTGAAGAGAGAGAGAGAAAAAAAATGGTAAGAAACTTTTATGATCCAGAGCTATTCGAATGAATGCTTTTTTCATACTCTGAGAGTTTAAACATATCCAACTGGGGGGATATGCTATTGAGGGGGGAATATCAAAGCGAGAGTAATAAGCATCAAGGTTTTACTAATAGTAAGACTTGATAGTTTCTGTTAGAGTAAATACTATTTATC
>BMAV01019525.1:63584-137065 GCA_019973955.1 Trichonephila inaurata madagascariensis
TCCGGCCAAAGGGTTAAGCTTAAAGGGAAATAATATGTGTACTTGAATAAATTCTAAACGAAAGAAGAAGGGGAGATTTTCGTTTGCATTTAAACAATTTCAGAAGATAAAAAATAATTCTTATAATTTTAGAATTTTACGTAGGTGCTCCGAATATATTTTATACCTCATTTTGTACATTTAAAAACAGATAGTTTATCAATTTTAAAATTAATCTTTGGTATAATGTTTTAAATCAGTTATCAGCAGTTTACTCATACTTATTAGGGGTAGTTAATGATAATGCAAAAAATGTAATGCGAACACTTCTGTAGTGAAATCTTGATATATTTTTAAACAAGGAACATAAAAACAATTTAAGACAATTGCTTCTTAGATCAACAAAGAAAATTTTTATTTTAGCTACTTTTTATTAAATAGTTACAATTAATATAAATATGTATATATATATATATATATATATATATATATATATGACAGAATCACAATATTAAGTGGCAAAACAGAAAGCGAATTTTCCTTTCTATATATGGTTTGGACTATTATTTTGGATTGTTACTACTCTTATTCATACACAATTCCCATTCTCAGAAATTATAGGCCATCCCAGATAGGTTTCGAACCCACAGCCTTTGGATTAGAAGTGCACCGCGCTATCCATTGCACTACATACATTGCACAAAGATCGATTTTCCTTTTATAAGTGGTGTTGGACTATTATTTTGTTTGTTACTATTTATTCTTTATTTAAGTTTAATTAATTGATTAATATTTGAAAAAAATTGTGTTAACATCAAGTGTAATCCACTACAAGTTTAAAAAAATGTATTTGAGCTTGAGTGGAAGAATAAAAAGTATTTTTTTAATGATTGAAAATTTGAACAAGGTATATATATATATATATATATATATATATATATATATATATATATATAGATATGTATAAATATATATGCGTGAATGTGAACTAATAATAGGAATTGAAAAATTTGGAATCTATTTAACATTTAAGTTTATAGTTATAAGTAGAATCTTCAGTACATTTGTTGTTTTATTTATATTTTTCAAAATGTGTACTTGACATCAAATGACGCGGAGGGATCTTGACTTCCAAAAGAATATTTCAAAAACAGTCTACTTTTATCCAAACATTGAAAAAAAAGTAGCTAAAATGCATTTTGTTCCGTTGTGCACTTTGCTGCGGGGGAAAACAGGGGGCCGGGGAAAGAGTTCAATTTTTCGGAACTCTTTTTTTAACAATTTTTTTCGTATAGTAGTACTTACAAATACGAATTGGTACATTTATATCGACTTGAACTGATCAACTTACATTGCTTCTTTAAACTGAATAGAAGGAAAAAAAATAACTATAATTTTTTTTTCACAGTAAGAAAAACGTCACATTTGAAGCAGAACTGAAGCGAAGAAAAATAATAAAAAAATCGAGAGGAGGGGAAAAAAAATTACTTCCTTAAGTGTCGAGCAAGCTGCTGTCGCTTAAATCATTCGAAGTCAATATTTCCATCGTAAAATTTAACAACTCACTGTAAAAGGTAGTACCATAAAACCGGCAGCGAAAATTTGAATACTTAGTTTTCACTGCCGTGTCATTTTATGACATAAGTCATTAAACAACTAGAAGTGACTGCGATAAATAAAAATTATCGCTTTCACTTTATAACCGTCAACCGTAACTGCACTCGCAATATCTCAAAATCGCCCAGAACTTTCGCTTTGAATTCCAGCTTCCATATTTAACCACATCGCCGTAGAAATTGAGAGGATTATTTTAATTTATATTTTTAAATGCTTGGTTTTATCAGAGATAACAAATTATTTATTTGTTTTTAGAGCACAGAGGGAATTGGACCCAGTTTATTTAATGATATTAATAGCATGATTTTATTAGTATTTAATTTTGGGATCACAAAATACTTAATCACTATGGAAATTGGAATATTTGGAGTAAAATAATTTAAACTTTTAGAAGTCGGTAATTAAGAGGGAAATAGAAAAATGCATCATTGGAAATAAAATAAATTTATCCCGAGTACAAAAAAAAAAGATAGAAATGGAATTTTGGGGCAAAAAAGGGGGAAAAAGCTATACTCATAACATTTTCCTTTTGCGACAAATGCTTCTATAACAAAAATAATTTGCCTATACACAAGGTTCCCTCTACGACTTCTAAGAGTTTAGTTAAAAAGAAACACATTTGAAAAAGTAATATAGAAATATTTCAATTTTTATTTACATATTTTACAGGTGTTCTATAAGGGAAACCCAGTTATTAATGTGATAGTTCTTTCCAGCCGCACTCAACACAACACGGTATTATCACCGTTATTGACACAGCATGTGCAAAGACGTCTAAAGACTTTTTGAGGCCCTGGGCCTCACGAAAAACGTAAGCCCCACCTATGACACTTAAAAGTAAACAGCAAATAGCATACATTTTCAAATACTCGTACAAACAATAACCTGGAACAAATAAATATGCATGGTTTACAATTGCACATACCAGCTCGCGTAAATTCTGCCTTTTGACTGAATGAGTATTCTTGGTGTATGGTGGTAGGCCTAGTCCTATACGAGGACGACGGTCATCACAAGTATCTAGTTGACATATAAGCTGAAATTCCCAGTTTTTCGAAAAATACAACAGAAAATATCATTTGACCTCTGAAATCATTCGAATCTTGATCTTCTCAAGGATGTTTTCGGTAAAACTACTACATCTTGAACTAAACGCGAAGCATATTTTCAAAGAGAAAAATGCCTCAATTTCCATGGAAATGTGTAGAATTATAGCTCGTATATCTGTTAACAATATATTGTTTTTAAAAATTTCAAAATATTCCATGAATACTTTCTTTTTCATTTTAATACGGAATAGCATAGCCCATCTAACATTACGGTATAGGAGAAAAGACGAGAAACACAGTTTATACCAGAAAAAATGAATCAACTCTGGTAAAAAAGGGAAGTATGATAAAAAGGGCTGCTTTCCAAAGGATAGTGAAGCCAGAATATCATATAAATTTTTCATTTCTTTTATATCTGATAAAATGTTCCGAATTCGGGTCCTATTCTTTAACATTAACCGAAAACAGCCTTAAGGCTGAGTCCAGAACGAAACGAGGCCCCCATTGCTGCCATAACCCTAGGCTCAAGCCTAGTTGGTCCATGCTTTAATACATCTCTGAGCATGTGACATCATTTCCATTTTATCCAAACAATTGGTTCCCCTTTGCGAAGTGATGAAGTTGAACTGCATTAAATGATAACACTTAAAGTCAAGGTTGATAGTACCATGTCGACTAGAGTGGAGCAAGAACTGGACCATTGCAATGGTTTAAGTCAATTAAATTTAGATTCACATGTATAAGATCTGCCTTTAAAGTATGTAAATGAAATTTGAATTGTTTCTCTGTGCTTTCAAATATTCTTTTTTGCTGTATTCATCTTAGTTTTCTTTACTATACAGTGGTAGCCAAAATTATGGACACTTTTTAAAATTGTTATGTTTTTGAATTTTGTATGCTTACAGAAAATTTTATGTTGTACAAAATGCAAAGTATTTTATATCATTTTAAGGGGAATTTAATACTGAATTCAATACAAGAAACAAAATTCAAATATTTGCATCACATCAAAAGTTATGCTGCAATAACTGTTGATATACATTAGATACTGATGATAGAAGTGAGTTATTAAAGTTTAGTGAGGTTGCCTTTATTCATTTTTACAGCTTCACATCGATCATTAATAGAGCTGGAAATAAATTTAATCTCTTCTTTCGTTATTACATGATGCCAGGAAACAATTATATCCTCAATTAATTATTTTTTTATTTTATGGATACCTCTTTTTTACAAGAGTTTTCAAACGCTCCCACAAGTTTTCGATAGCATTGAGGTCAGGACTGTTTCCTGGCCAGGACAACAACTAAATGATCTTAGAACGGTACCAGTCTTTCAATTACTTTACTGTGTGGCAAGGAGCAGAATCTTGCTGAAAAATAAATGAAGCATTGTTGGTAAATAAATCCCTGATGGAAGGCAGAAGTTTGGGTTCTAGAATGGTATCAATGTATTTTATGACATTCAATGTTCCATCGATGATATGAAGGCCTCCGATACCATCTGCTGATATGTGTGCGTAACTAAATGATAAAACTATGTGGATACTTCACAGTTGCTTGGATACAGTCAGGATGTAGCATTTCTGATACTCTACGTGTTACTTATTTTAGACTATTACTACCGAATAGCGATATTTCAGATTCTAACTTTTAGTCTTACATCGGCTAATCTACTCCTGATTGTTTTTGAACTGACAGAAACACCAGCATCACTCAGACCACATCTGATGGCTATCCACGAAATTCTTCTATCTCTGAAACATAGTATTTATATTCTTCTGTCATCAACAGATGTGGTGCACCTTTTTAGGCCTTTTCCTGCTTCTTTTTTAGTTAAATTTGTTTCCTAGTATTTTAAACAAAACTTTCAGTCTCTAGATGTAGTTACTGAACAACCACTTTCTCGTCACACATGAGTCTAATCTACTGTTTTATTTCATGGCATTGCTTTTTGACTAAATATCTTTGTTATCCTGGCCAGGAAACAGTCCTGATCTCAATCCTTTGGAACCGAAAATTTATGGCACCGTTCGAAAACTCTTGTCTGAATGAGGTACTCATGAAATAAGAAGGGAATAATTGATGATGAAATTGTTGCCTAGGATAATGTAATAACGAAGGAAGAACAGCTTCACATCGATGTTTCATTGAGTTGAAAATAGTTTTTTCTTCAACATCGATGTGAAGCTGTAATAAAGAATAAAGGCAACCTCACTAAGCTGTGATAACTCACTGCTATCATCAGTATTTTATGTATATCGACAGTTATTGCAGCATAACTTTTTTTGCGTCGCAGATATTTGAAATTTGTTTTTTTGTATTGGATTCAGTATTAAATTCTCTTAAATTATCTCTCTCCCTCTACCTTGTTTAGCTTAAATAGCCAAGATAATACCCCTGTATAGCCTGTTTAGCCCTGTAAGTCCTAAATCAGCCTGGACTAGGACTTTGGAAATTCCATATTAATTTCTGAATTAAAATCAATCGAAATAATAGCCAGTGTTTTTTGTGAAAATTTCAGTAATCTGATACATTAAAATATGAATAAATCCACTTCTAAAAATTATATAAATTCAATAATTTAGTATTGTTCCTCTGCGCAAAAATCCACGCTATATAGAGGCAAAATATTATTATTGAAGAAGCATATTTCTTAAAAAGAGAATGTTTGGAAAACACCTATTTCCTTATTTTTTTTGCCAAAAAGTTGCAATTAAATAATTTTCTTGCTATATAATATTCTTAAAATAAGTTTATACGTGTATTGTAGTGATAAAATTATACACTGATAAAGAATGTATTGTAATGAATATTAAGCAAAAATAAAGTCGTAGAATACAGCAAATTATTTTAAACTTTCCCCTGATCTCTCTTGATAATTACTTATTTTTGTATTTGTGACTGAAGCAAAACAAAGAAAACATAAGAAAGTCTATTTAGGTACATTCTTAAGCCAAAAAGTGTGTAACAATTCATTTAAGAACTTATTGGGGGAAAAACACCGAATACAAAACCACGAAAACAATGAAAAGTCTATCCATCCTCTATTATTTTTTTATTGAATACAATCAAAGTAGGCTTAAAAAAATCTTTTTTTAATTCACTAGTGATTGATCTTCAGCTAATCACTAAATATCCAAGCCTTTTAGAGTTTGTTGGTGGATGTATGACATAATATAAAAAGAGGAAAAGGTATCGGGAAGTGAAAAAATTTGTTGATGAATCTCTCTTTCGATTCAAGTACCAAGGAAAGAGTATTCATTTATGTCTTATTTAACACATTTTATCCCACTGTCCTATTTAGAGGACAGCTGGAAAATATCATGTGTAAATCATTATTTGTATGTTACGAATATTTTGACGGAACATGTAGGGATATGCATCATCTTCTTCCAGCGAAAGTTACATGTCTAACCCCCTCCTCCTCCCATTGGAAATTTTGCTTATTCATCTCATTTGTGGGCACAGTTTGTATTATTTCTTTGGGGTTGCAGAATTCTTTTTCAGTTTACTTTGGACACTTGGCTGGGCATTTTTTATATGACAGTACACTTTTGTTATGATCCCGGTGGTTAATTCGATCGATATTGTTCTTGGGTAAAATTTTGCAAAATATTTTCTAACTATCCTCTAAATAGGACAGTAAGATGACACGCATGCAATTGACGCTTTCTTTCTCTCTTTATCACGAAGAGTAAAAAAAAAAATAATTTCGCTTCTAGTGTTTCACCCCTGCCTAGTAATGTCAGTGCAATGGTTTCTGAATATAGAGGGAGCACTCGGATTATTAAAGAGTTTAGATTCAGATGAGAGTGATGTTGAAATTGCTGTCTCACCACCAGATAATAGTGAACTAACCGACAAAGATGAAGGAGGGGGGGGATGAGAATGAAGTAAATACAGGTGAGATTATTGTAAAAGTTGTTCCTGTGTCTTTCGAGGTTAGAAGTGGAAATAGTTTCCAGCCTTAACAGACCACAAGATCTAGTGTTTTGACAACAAAGAGCAGAAAAAAAGCTAAAATACATCAGTCATTTTGGATAAAGAATAAATCACCGCATTATATAAAATGGGAAACACAGGCTGACTCAACTGCAAGTAACTTGCTCAAGCAGATGGAAACTGCATTGAAAGATACAACTCCATCTGAGCTTTTTGAGCAGTTTTATTACAGTGAAGTTTACCATCTAATAGTAAAAGGAACTATGCGATATGCAGCATATGTAAAAAACGAACTCGAAACCACTGCTGACGAAATACGCGTTTTTATAGGAATTTTGCTCCTAACTGCTTATCATTTAAATGCATGTGAAAGGGATTATTGGTCAGATTCTGAGACCTTGGCATTACACTGGTGAAAAATGTCATGCCACGAAACCACTTCCAAAAGCTGAAATCTTATTTACACGTTGTGGACAATGAAGTGTAAGTCAGTATGTCCTTGATCGATCCTTCAAAGTGCCATACTCAATAAAACATTTATGTGCCATTCTTAATAAAAATTTTATGAAATTTAGATGTAAGTATGAGGACTCAAAGATAGAGTTAACGCGAAGATGCCAAATTTGATAAATTCTTACTACAAGCATATGCGTAATGGGGATCCCCACGACTGGTTGGCTGGAATTCATGTAATTTCGTGGAAAAAAGTGGTACTGGCCATTTTTTATACGTACACTTAATATGTCTATGATAAACGCCTGGATAATTCACAAAATCATCAACAACAATGAAGCCCTAAACTTAAAGCAGTTCTTAAGAGCTGATATAAAAAAAATACAGTGATAAGAACAAAAGGTAGACCTAGGATCTTTACTGTACCTTCAAGTGCAAAATAAGTTATTAGTTAAGATAGTGTTAGTCATTTTTTACTAAAGCTAGAAAAACAACGTTGTTGTCAAAGAGAGGGCTGCAAAGGAAAACCCAAAACATACTGTGGCAAATGTGAAAAAAATGCTTTATTAGGCTGTCTTTGGAACTTTTCACCAAAATAAGAATGAAAATTAACTGGAAAAGAAACTATTTTGTAAACAAGAAAGTATTATTCACAAAAACAAGTAAAATTTTGTACTCGGAAATGACTTTTCATCCTTGAAGAGAGCACTAAAACCTGTAAGTGCGAATTTTATCTCTTTTATCCCAGTGTCCTATTTAGAGGACGGTTCAGATTTCTTATGTAAAGCAAATAATTTTTTCTGATTTTGTTACCTTTAGTTTATTTAGGTTCAACTTACTTTAAAAAATATAATTCTACTCAAATTTGAATAAAATAAATAAATTGGGATAAAGCGGGTTAAGTTGTAGTTAGAAACAACACGAATTTTTAAACTCGGTCAAGGGAGGAGTATGAAATTTAAGCTGACACTTCTCTCCAAGCCTTCATACCATGCCATTGCAAAGACTTTGAGTCCTGACTAATCTAACGAGCTTCTATCTCGATTCAGGACACGTCTTTAGCTGTGTCTGGACTCGAACTTTCGACTTTATTGAAAGTAATTTACCTAAAATGCACATATGCATAACCAAAGAGGTGATTATTTTTAGGAAAACGCTATTGTTGACTGGCTTTCAAAATTTTTCATTTTTAATTACTAAATGAGACAAGATGATCTCTACTTCTTTTATAAGGGACAATATATATTTATTATTAAAGTAAAATTTTGTCTTCGAAAGTCCTTTTTTAATATTGTTGCGGAAATTTTCGTCTTTGTTCATTCCTATGCCGAAAGAGTATTGTTGTTAGAAAGATGGTTTGTTGACCAAGAGTGAGTATTAGTTTAAAAATTCTACGTGAATAAGAATGTTCTTGGCGACAGATTTGGTCGCTAAATATTATGAATTCACCAAAGTTAGTGAAATAAATAATGAAGCTTGAAAAATACAAAAGGGGTTAGGATGATTACATGAAGACGATCCAGAGAATCGACAAGGAAATCAAACATTTGACAGCGACTATGCGTTTTAGTTGCCGTATGCAAAGCTGTAAATTTTGATTTTAATTGCAGTGTTGTGAACTAAATATGGTGACCAAGTCACCAAATATGGAAGCCAAAAATTATGCCAACTTGGGTGTATCGTCTATATTTCGCCAAGATTCCGTTGAAACGTCATTATAATGTAAGGGGTGGCATTGCTTGCGAATAATACAATTTGTATCATAAAATAAATACAACAGAAAGTAATATTAACGTTTTACACATTCAGATATAAATTACTTACACTAGTTTAAGCCTTGATTACAAAATATTTGTGACATTATGAATGGTAAATATTCTACGGGAGTGAAATGAACCTCGAATCCAAACTACTAAAAATAAACGATGGTTCATTTAACTCTGAGTCACAAATATGCAGATTCCATCTCCAGAATGTGCCCTAAAATAGATTCATGATTCCGAGCACAAATACCTAAAGAGCAGTGGTCTTCAGACTGTGTTCCATGAAATCTCGCGGTTCCTCAAGGCATATACAGGGGTTCCACGAGTCACAATGAAAAAATCGAGAAAAAATTTAAATGTGTATGCAAAATGGAATTTCGTTCTCTATGGATTTTCTGTATAACCTCAACTATCTAAGGATCATCTCTCGGTCATTACAAAAGCTAAAAATTTATTTACACATATTTTTATTTTCTTACACACATTTTTTTAACCTTTATAATAATACGATAAAATATTAGAACGTTTTTCTTTATGTAGATTGTGAATATTCTTTTGTTTAGAGTATCCTGGGTCCCACCAGTTAATTTCATACTCATTAGTACAATATTTTGCAAAACTTAATAGTTTATCTAATGGAATTGTGTACCTTATTTTTCATTTGGGGAAAAAGTACCTATAACGAAGGAGAGGGAACAACTTAACGATATGTGAACAGATTTGATGTTAAAATCTTAATTGAAGCAAGAACAGCTACTAAATTTTAGGTTGCAAATTCATGTAAAATACACAGGAATTTTCACTGATACTTTAAACATTCCAATGCCATTCAGAACAGTGTACTTCAGAGAAAAATATTTACCGACGCATATGTGACAATAGAAACAATGTATAAAAAGAAATTAAATGCAGAATATGAAATGCAGCTACAGAGAGTTTCATCAGACCTAGACTTCAACACTTTTTATAAAAAATAAAAAAAAATGCCAGCATATATCCCAGTTACTAAATGGTATGTAACACGGCATGAGTATGCAACACTAGAATTACAAATTAATATTATTTATGAGTAAATTTATTATAATCATATGAAAATTCTTTAATAAAAACAATACATTTTAGTTGCTACATTAAGTACCTATAACATGTTGATTTACTTTAAATATTATTTTAAGTTATATTACAAGTATGTGTGTGTGCTGAATGGGATTGGCAGAAAACACCTTACAGCTCTGAGGGTTCCGTGAGTCGAAAAAGTTCGAAAACCATTGCTATAGAGCAGGGGTGTCCAATACGCGGCCCGCCAGTACCTAAATTGCGGTCTGCTGACTTTTCTTTTTTTAAAAAAAATTAAATATCGGGTTTTTAAAGTTTTTTCCTTTAGAAATCTATCTGAGGGGAAATTTATATATATATTTATATAAATCTACAATGTGTTTGCCTGTTACCTGTGTTCTTATTTTAAAATAAATCCTTTTTGATAATAGAAATGACCTTTAGATCAAAATAGATTTACATTTTATCAAACAGTTACATTTGATTTTACTGTACTAAATTACTCTTTTAATAAATTTCTAACTGCATTATGTATATCCTTTACTATGGATGGTACATGATTCTCTGTGTGTGCGACTTTCATTTCTCCTCCTCCTTTTCTGTTTGGAGTGCCTAAAAAGAAAGAGGCAATCAGAGATGTTTCTTTAAAAAAATATTCCGGATGGTTAAGATAAAGGGCAACGTATACTTAATCGTTTACGAATGACAGCACTATCAAATTTCAACAATGAGTAACGAAATATCAATTCAAAAGAACACCGTAATTTTCAAGAAAATGGCATTTTAAACATTGTTTGATCATTGCATTATCATATTATATAAACATTATTGTATTATCTATGTCTATATACATGAAAAATAATGAAAACAATAATAATAATTCATTCTGTTTTAAATTTTCACTCAATAAATGTTTTTTTGTTTCCACATCTGATATAAAGGTACATATTTTTATGTGCGCCCCACGAGATTATAATGTTTTTTCGAAGTGGCCGCAAGGTCATTTGGGTTGGACACCCCTGCTATAGAGCATGCTTGGAGGCTCTAAGGAGGACAATTGCAACTCGCAAACCCCCTCCGAGAACCATCCACGGCCGAAAAACCATATTGCTGAACAAGTGAGATTAATTGCCACAGGAATACATAAATTCGCTTATTTACATTGTAAAATCAGGTATGAGGCCTGTTTATCTGGAAGAGGGGATCATTAACCTTTTCTTTTCTTTTTTTGTTATATTCTACAACTGCTAATTTATGCATACGACTTTGACGAATGTTACGCATGATCATGCAAGTAAATTTTAGCTGTTAAATGGGGTTTTTTTGCATTATATAATCCGTATATACTACATAACAAATTTGATTAAAATCTGTTCAGTAGTTCTAGAGATAATCAACAAAATCTAAAAATTCTCTTTATCTTCATCACCAGGTTAATTTCCAAAACTTAAATTAAAATGCCTTTCAAAAGCAAGAATCAATTTAATTAATAAACTTTAACCTTTTCTTTAAAAATAAAACTCATAAAACCAAACTGGATATTTCTAATTGTCAAAGAAAACTTCTAAATTAATATGTCTGATCGAATTCTTTGCATTCGTACTAAAACAAAGCATCCCATATAAGTTGCATTTCTTAATTCATCGTTAATCGCCTTACGCTTTCCTTTGCAGTCTTATAAGCCACTATTCCGTTGCTGTAAGCAGCCACTATATTTTTAAAGAACATTAGGCTTCATTTAATTATATCTGTTCAAACCAGTTAAACAAAGAGCGAAATCCTTGACAGTTCTTACTCCCTTCTAATCTCTATTCGTCTGGAAATATTATTAGAGACAGCTGCTCTGGATGTTTGACTAAGATTATTTCGAAAATTCCAGAAGTGTGATACATGATTCTTTGTTTCACTTGCTTAAGTCATTCGTGTGAATGTTCGGTGCTTATGACATTCTGGAATTCAAGAATAGGATTAATTCTTAAATCTAAGCAAGCGAGTGGATTGTGTTTGATACATACAAAAAAAAAGTTTTCTTTAACTTTTGGAATGCTGAAAATAGAAAATCAGATTAAGAGAGAGAAATTACAATCGGGGAAATTGATCAGGGGTCGGCAACCTTGTAGCTGTGGGGTGCCAAACCAAACTACCAATATGATTCAGGGTGCCACAGTGTAGGAAATATTTGAAACAATTCTATTCCCATGACAATGCATGCAGAGTTAGGAAATAGAGGTGAAGAATAAAAGTTTGGAGCTTTATTATATATTAATTTTGCATTATTTAAATATGTTTATTAACATTAAAAATAAACAAAACGTAAATAATATCATTCCTTCAACCATAAATAAAATATTAAAATTACACATATATGCATCTTTTAAACATATTAATATTAAAACTAGCGGCCCGACACACGTTGTCCTGTACACACGTCTTAAATCCGGAAGTTTCAAACTTTTTTGAATAAGTTGATGAAAATTGATATACTTGATACCGTTTTGGTGAAAATTGTTATAAAAAAAGATATTGTGCAATACCTGACGTCATCACATGCACAGTTACCACAATTCGACCTGCGTGTGAGTATAAGTATATACTAAAAACTAAGTTTAATATAGTAGAAGCCATTCTGCATCGAAACTTAAACTTGTTTTAATTAAATGATAAAAAAGATAAAACTCGATCTATTTTCATAACAGGTATATTTTTAATACACAATAAATAAATTTATCGTAATGCCAATTAATGCACAGTATTTTTGGTTCATCCTTGAGTGGTATACATAAACAAATGAGATGGTTTGCCAGCCCTCAGACACGCAATATATAATTGGCCTTGCGAAAAACAAAATGTTCCCCTCTTATTTCTTTTTTTTTCTTGCCACGCATTAGCGGAATAAACTAAAACACATGGGTAAAACAATAATGCGTTTTAAGGTTTCTAATAAATATCTTTTGAATTAATTGCTATATCGGACTGAAATGTGAATCTAAACCATTCTCAAATCCACTTGAACCCACACAAAAAATGTCACCAAAATTGGTCCAGCCGTATAGGAGGAGTTCAGTCACATACAAACCCCCAGAAGAATTATATATATAAAGATAAAAAATAAACAATACATAAAATCTAAATGCCACGAAACATGGACACGAATGACGGTAGGAAGTGTACACCGCATGCGATGTTTGACAGTGAAGCTTGTTCGTGGTAGAGGGAATTAATCAAAAGCAAAGTAGTGCCATATAAGGATGCAATCAGATCGGAACACCATGCGGTAGTCTGGTTTCTAATTGCAGGTGGTGAGTTTATAGTGGACATGTATCAATGAATAGTGGTAGTCTATGGCAATCACTGTTTAGGTCGAACGTCTTGACAATGCCCGCTCACATCTCTCCCGTGAAACCAAGAACACTTTAGAAAATCCGTCGGGAAATGTTGGCCCCCCCCCCCAAGCAGTCAGGATTTGTCTCTCTGTAAATTCTAGGCCTTTAAGCCACTTAAAACAATATTGCGTTTCTGTTTGGACAATGAATTGAAGGACGCTGGGCAGGATTTACTCAAGAAACAACATCATTGAGTGAAGACATAGACGTACTGCCGAAAGCATGGGACCTGTGTTACAACCCCAAAGCTATTTCTTTTGATTTCCAATGAAATCATTCTTTTTATTATGCTTGCCCACTTTTCATACGGGCAGCCCTTATACTTTAATGCGAACCTTGTTCTTTCATCGTTCTACTTCATTATGCAACATTTGGGGTATAATTTGTGATTCTAAATTTGACACGATAATGAACATTCATTTAAACAACTCTTAGTATACTCAAAATATTTTTCATATAAGAAAAGATTTGTTCACATATATATGTAGAACCAAAAACGAAAAGCAGAGTACATGCAGTTTTCTTCAAACAAATCTCTCCAGCAGTGACATCCTATAATCTGAAATATAGCTGTCGATTTTTTTTTAAAACTCATGTTTAAACTTTTTTTGTAATTCTGTAAATGTTGCTTTCAATAATTTTGAATATGTTAGTCCAATAGTTTCTTTTTAAAAATTATAAGTGTCAATCCACTCAAAAATTGAGGAATTCGGAGAGAAGTGTGAGGTACCACTGAGAATTTTAACGCTTGCCACATGGGGAGGGGGGTTGCCGACCCTTGAAATTTATTTTAACTAAATAAAACATTCTTATTCAAGACAATGACTCATAATACCAAAATGATTCTTCAATGATTGTTGTTGTTATTTTCATACGGAATAAGCAAATACAAATTAAAAAAAATGAAAATAGTCTTAGTACGATATATTAATAATAAAAAATACAATGCAGGTAAATCATTTTAACATGATATAAATTGTAGATGGTTTGCTCATTAACATCCCATTTGGAAACTACACGAAATGTATTGGCAACATATCCCGTAATTTTAAAACACGGTCATGTGACAAGAATGCCATTTAAAATGGTCATCTCTCCTTAAACGTCCACTCCACGCCAACGTGAGGATTTTGAGCCATGACAAATTTAACATCCTTCAGCCTTTCTACCTGTGAAATATTCAATAATATCAGAATTAGAATCTAAACATAAATGCCACAGGCCAACTCTTTGTGAATGTCCAGTAGGCTACCTCAGCCAAAAAGTATTGCATGAAGTGACCCTCTTAAAACTTTTATAAACTGTTTTTCGGTTTAATGTAATTTAAAACACACTGAGAATAAGAATCATTGAACTATTATATTTTCTTCCCTTTTATGAAAAAAAAAATTAACTCACGCGAATATATTTTTGCCTCGTCTTAACAAATACACATCATACGCAAAATAAATTCAACTACAAAAGAAAAAAGCGTATTTTTCACCTTAAAGTACATTATTAAATATAATTTCCAAAAAAATGTCTTTTGCATTAAATTTAAAAAAAAAAATATTAATGGGATTAAGATTTTTGTTTTTAAATAATTTCCTTTCGCAATAAATAAAATAAATTATATTGAAATAAATTAGTACTAACAATTTCTTTAGTTCTAAATTATCCATTCTGATGATTGCTTTTTATCTTATGATCCACTACTTAAAATGATTAATGCAACTTTACATATATTTCAAAGCGTAATTGATTGATATTGTATATTTTGATGAAATTTTCCATGAAAATCCTTGAAATATTATAAATATGTATTTTTAATTCTGTTTTTCTTCACAATAAATCCAATTTATATACATGAAGAATGCTTTTAGGTCATGTTTCTTAAAATACATTTAATTAATTTTAATACTGGAGCTTTTTCAATTAACAACATGTTTATGTACAGCAAAATTGCAAAAAAAGTATTTGAAATGTGGAAAAATATATTATTTTATATTAATTAAAATTTATGTGTGTGTTTAACGTTTAACATAATATATTTGATACCTTGTTTTTCCGAAACTAAGCCAAACAACTTTCTCAAGTTTCTGCTTGTTTTTCAATTCCTACTTATCTTGCTTAAAGTTTCAATCGTTAATTAAATATATTTTATAGCGCTCAATTAAACTGAAATTTTATTTACACTATTTTTTGGATGTTGATACGCTAATTTAATTATAATGAATAAAATTAATTGATTAAAACTAATTATTCAAAGAACTACAAATACAGCCAGTTTGGCATCATTTTGGTGACTTGCGTCAAAACTTTAAAAGGTTTTTTTTTCACATTTTAAAGCCTTTATTTGAGCTTAAATTTTCTATACATTAATGTTTTGGCTGACAATATGATATTTAATTATAATTAATTACAATTAATTGACTGAAACTAATTATGTACTGATACAGCCACTTTGACTTATTTTTAGCGACTTGGGTCAAATTTTTCTCACGTTTTAAAGCATTCAGTTGAACTAAAATTTTATATACCCGATTATTTTGGATAATAATACGGCACTTTAACGATAATTAACAAAAATTAACTGTCAATAAATATTATGATTCTATTATATGTATATACATATTTATATTGATTGTAATTATTTAAAAAAAGTAATTAAAATAAAATTTTAGTTTTTTGACCTATGTAGGAAGTAGGAAACTTTTTTATTATATTACTTGCTTATGTTATATTTCCACATTATTATTTGCCTAATTTTTTTACTGTAGCAAGATCTCAATTAAAATAATTTAACCCTTTACCGACCGCATTATGATTTACTGTAGTTTTTTCACGCAATATATTTTTTTTTTTGGATCACTACAATGAAAGTTAAGAGATATACATAAACAAAATACTCAACTTTGAGAAATTTAATCCATTACAGCTAATTAATTAATTGAAGATATTCAACTGTAAAATTAATTATATACAATGTTTGCTAAAAACAAACAGTCAAATCGTTTTCTAAAGTCTTCATTAACGTACATGAAACATAAGACACTTAAATTTTGACATTAACTATTTTTTCGGGACAAAAATGATTATCTTCGCAATCCGGCGAAAACGTCTTTAGCTGAAAATGCACTTTCTGCTGTAAAACTATTCGCCTTCTCCGCTAAAATACCCATCATAGAACCCATGCGGCCATATATCTTGGAAGAGTGGATTTCAAAGAATATTCCCGCTAAGTATTGTCAGAATATTCGTAAAAATGGCTTTTCTATGTAGTTTTAAAGTGAGAGGGACTTATAAGTACCGTCGGTCGATAAAGGGATATAAAAACTGTTTGTTTTTACGCATAATATGTTTCCTATCCTATGGTGACTTACTACGCTCGGAACTGGATTTTGAAAAAGCGTATAATTGAATAATGTTTTAATATTTAGTGTCATTTGAATTAAAATATACATAGGATTACGAATTTTGTGTAAAATATTGTAAAAAATTTGTATTTGGATGTGTATTGCCTTTATCTTACTCTATATTAGATTTAACTTACGTTAAAATTGTAATATTCACAAGCAACGCCGTTCCTTCCGTTGTAATGATGATTCAATGGAAACTTGGTGAAATCTTGAAGATAAAGCCAAATTGGCGTCATTTTTGGCGACGGCGATCAATTTCGCGATTATTTTCGTGACTTGGTAATCATGTTAGCGACCATTTTTGGCGAGTTCAGAACCATCTGGATTCTTCTAGAAATTAGTAGCGAAAACCACTAATTTCAAGATCTATGATGCAAGTAGGTCTTAATTTGAATTATCCATAAATATTCTCGCCGAAAGTCAGTCAGTCTGGTTTTGACTAGCGATCAGTTAGTATTGCTCTGATTGTAGAAGCGATTAGTGATTACTTCGGCTGTTGAACGAGCGATTGCTTGTGAATAATCTTTTATATACGTGCATTTTAGACATCGATAATTGCGTCTGAGTGCTATTGAAGGTGTGAAGACCTTCTGAGACTTATCCTGCGAGTATTGCTGCTGAATCATGTATTTAAAAAATTGGATTTTCGACAGTAAATTCTCATCGCTCTTAAAGAACTGTCTTGTTCTTTGTGACTGATTTGCATAAAATCCTCAAACCATGGATCTACGTAACAATATTAAATTGTTTTAACAATTTATTACAAGAAAAAGTTATTTAAATGCAATTTTTCGGCAAATATTGAGAAAGAATGAAATTTTCAAAACACTCTCCTTTCATGAAAATTACTTCCATAATAATAATATTTTGCCTATATACAGGTAAAACTTCTATACAAAACCTGAACTAAGAGTATTGAAGAATTCGTATTATTTGCAGAATTATTATCAATACAAATAGTATAACCAGTGCTTTTTGTTAAAATTTCTTTACATTTTTGTATTAAAATATTATTATAAATCCAATCTTACATTATATAACTATTTCAAAAATCTTAGATCGTCTCTAAAGAAGTTTTAGCCGTGTATAGGGACAAAATATTATTTTAGAAGCATTTTCTTTGTTAGAAGATTTTCAATCTATGCCATTCTTTAATATTTTAAACTTTCCTTTCCAATGTTTAAATTTTATATAATGATATTTCTCTTAAACAAACAAAAAAAAAAATCAGGTTTTTTCTTGTTTAAGTGTTATTTCTTATTAAATGCATTCAAATTTGCTAGAATATTCAATTACTTAAATACTAGTATGGTATTTTATAAATTTAATTGTGGTAAAAGCCAAGAAATGTTTGATTTTAAATTGTAATTACTTGAAATATATGGAAATTTTTTGAACTTCTTGGTTCATTTGAGGGAAGTGTGTTGTGAATCATATGAATCAAGTGGTCTGAGTACGTGGAGCTGAGATGTCACTCATGAAGATACCACGTGGATTATCTTGGTTAAAAAAAACGAGATATAAAGGACTTAGTAGTAATATTGATCTTGGCTTCTGTGTTTCTGTATGTTTTGGGTTTTCCTCGGATATTTACATATATTTATCTTGATTTCAACCAAATATTTTTTTACCTGGATAATTAATTCGTTAAGGATTTGTTAAATTTATTGCTTCAAATAAATGCAGAAAAGGCATCACGCATTCCAGATTATTTTAGAGCACAATACACACCATAAATATCATTCTTTCTACGCTCTTTGTAGAAAAATTGCATTTAAATAATGTTTGTTGTAATAATATTCTTAAGGCAGTTTGGTAAGTTGGGTACTACTATTGAATACAATTTACAATTCTAAAAATAACTTTCCTGGTCTTTAATAAAAGTCTCCAAAATAATTAAGGATATATACTATAAACGATTGTAAGGAGAATTTTTCTTGTCAAAAAAAATAATATTTATTTTAATGCTATAAAAAAGTTTATTTTTTTTAAAAAAAATTATAAATTGAAAACAATATGGAATAGTTGGGTTATATGAAATAGGTGGTTTAAATCATTGGAAAGCTAATTGAGATTTCATAAAACGTAGTTATTTTTAACTATAAAAGCCAAAGACCATTACAAATGACCCATCACAATGGAACGATTCATGGCTACTAATACTGGAATCATCTGAATGTCTATGACCATGATATTACTAACTACATTAGCTTAACTTCAGTGTTCGAGTCATATGTATACTTGTAAGTAAAAATGTTTGAAAACTTGCCTGCAAAAACGTTTGATAATTGCAAAACACACTTTGTTTTATAGCGAGTCGTACGTTAACAACAAGTGGTAACCTCTCCCTGCAAAACATCATAAGAGTTTTTCTTTTGCATTTCAAAGTTCCCCCTCGTATAAAAGGCTACACACAGAGCCAAAACCTTGGAATTCCATAATACCCGACTCTCCTTTATATTCTGATTCAAGTACACTAAAAATCAAAAGTGTATTTATTTATGCGCTTTTTCAAAATTTCGTTTCCGAACTTAGTCATCTTCTCACCCCCCAGGTAAGTATACAAAATCTTCAACTTAGGTATCCGAACACGTTGAAAATGACCAAATTCGGTCAAGACAGATATTTTTGCTTTTTATTTTATTGCATAGAACTATCTTTTGGCTTTACGAAACATTTTTTTGTTATGTTTCTACGCTACCTATAGGCCAAGTTACAATCAATTTTACAAAGTTAGAAAAACCGCAAGAGTGGGTCTTTGATCGACCAGAAGTGGACATCTAAATTGCTCAAAATCTATCATGACGAGTCTGATAACACAAAATGTTACAAATGTATTTGAATAAAACTTTTTCAACCTGATATTTATGTTATTTTATAGAGAATGTACTAAAATATTTCTTATTGCATCAATACTTTTTGAGTTATGGCTTGTTATTGAAATAATGGTCTCATAAGGAATGTAACATTTCTTATAATGTTTACTCAATTAGCTCTAAACTTGTCAAATTTTAACAAAACATTAAAATTGTAGTACATTTTCTAGATAAACGCATTTAATTTGTTTTAGTAATACTTTTACTAATATATGTTTATTACCTTTTCCCCTAATTGCTTTTAAGTTTTTGAAAAATATTGTTAAAATTTCAGTTATAATTTTATTTTTTGTAAAATTCAGGTAATTTATTTTTAATATTGTTAGTTAAATAGTAGTATTTATTGGTAATGAGAGTCCCAAAAGAGTATTTATAATGCTTAAATATGTCATTTTGTTAAAAAGTACTCCGAAAGTGTTCGGATACCTAGAGGATGTAAAACTACTTTTGTGTGTCTTGTACTACCCTCAAATCAATTTCAATCTCAAAATCTTTTTAAAATATTTTGTTGCATTTTATTCTCACAGGGGTATAAAAATGTAATCACAGCTTGAATATTAAAAATAACACATTCTAAAAGCTGCTTCAAAACAAAACAACAGTCTTGGTAAATCCAAAGCACACAGTTCCATTAATTCAGAATCACTGAGAGAAAGCTACGGGGTCCAAAAATGGTTCTCGCACGGAGGTCTTCTTTGCAAATCCTTTGTGCAATTTCCTTCCAGAATTAAAAGAATCCTTTTCCGAGACAAAAGGAACTCCACAGATGAGAATAAAACACTTTAGACTTTTCTCGCTACATTTACGTTACCCAAAGATTTGTTATGGCGTTATAAATATTTAGGCCCGTGCATTTTTAGTCTTTCCTATTCTCTTCTTTTTTTCTTTTTTCCGGGAGCAAACCGTGATTCCTTTTCTCACAAGCTGTTCCAGAAGAATAATGGCGGAGTCACAGACTCACTCTTTTGCTTCAAGGTTTCTTCAGGGGGTCGATTTTAATGTTATTTAAATGAAAAAATATGTCCCGTTTACCCCGTGATTTGTGGGGCTTCCTTCCCGTGTTGACTTTACGTGTTCTGGAAAGCCAGTAATAAATTTTATAGATTGCATGTTTAAGTAATCACTTCTTTTTCCTCTTTCATTTAATATTTTTATGTACATATATATTCACATTGAAAATCGAATTGGGAATGGAAAGCGAAGGAAGATTTTTTTGATCCGATAGAGAAATGTGTTTGCCAGGTTTTATTGAAATTATTGATCCCTAAGATAGAATCAACTTTGGTTTCTTGCTTTTGAAATGAAGATATAGGGGACTCTAAGTAGAATCGCTTGTTAATGGAATATAGAGGTTCGTAAAATGCCAAGGCACAGTAACATTAAAATAAAACGTCGCCATTATTTGTACTTTAAAGTCTAAGAACATTTCACTGAATGGTGTTAACAGAAAAATATTTACTTTTTTAAATTTCATTTAAAGAATTGAATAGAACTATTGTAAGTGAACAATCCATAGAGTAGAGGTGGCCAAAGCGCAGCTCGTTTTCAATAATTTTGCGGCCCGCGAGATTCCTGACAACTTCCTAAAATGCGATATTTTTATGTAATATTTTTTTTTTGTTTTTGTTTTTAGAGATTTTTTTAAACAAATAAATTCCATAACTCTTCCTATTTTATCACATTGCTTCTGTTACTGAGAATTTTTTTCTTCTGCAAGTGAAATACATATCAAACATAAATCATGATCAAACTTAATAGACGAAAACCGGCAACACATCAATCAGGATATGCAAATATATGGATTGAGATCGAATTTGATTAATTGATTTTTACAGAAAAAGCTAAAATATTAGTTTTAATTATTTTTATGCAGATATTTATCTTAAACACTTTTTACAGAGTGTATTTTTTTCAAAATTTAAAGCAATTTCGGAAATTTTGAAAATATAACAAAATTAAGAAGTTGTTAATTCATTAATAACCCAACAATAAAATATGAATTGGTTTACAGAGAATTACATAGCTTGAGGAAGAAAAAAAATAAACAATAAATCTTTAGCAACAACTATACTTACTTTTCTATTACTACAAACACGAGCCTTTTGGAGTGTATAATTTTATGCCCATGAAAGTTTTCCCTTCCCCTCTCGGTTGTGGCAGATCTGTTCGCGATCCTTCCACTAATCCTCTTGGGAAATCTTCGGGCTATTAATTCACGCTATTCACAGCCAACCCTTCGGAAGAAGAAAATCGTAATATGCAAATTAAGTTTACTATATATAGTCGAAGTTTTTTAACTAGAAAGAAAGTAGGTGAGGAGATAAACCAAAAATCAGGCGAGATTCAATAATGTTACTGACAGGTATCATTATTGAATTATTAGGAATAAATACTTATTATGAGAAAGGTTAAAAGTAACGATTTATCATTGAGAATAAATTAATATTAGATTGAATCGGATAATAGATTAGATCCTATATAAAGTAAGGATTAAGTTTGATAGTCTCCGAATCTTTCGCTCATTTCGTCTTTGTTCCACTTCCGAGGTTAGTTTAGAGTTCTATTCTCTTACCCTTATTAATTGAATTTGTATCGTTATATTGTGTGATCAATAAATAGATTGTTTGGATCATAGCTAGTGTTTTTTCCCTACCTCCTAAATATCTAGGAGCCCAAGGAAGAGGTGAAAAACTTCCACACAGTGTCAGCACTTTCTGGTGCATTTGACTTTTATATTAATGTCATTAAAATTCTCTTTTGCAAAATTTCTTCGATTTCTTTACTTTTCTGAACGGGTATATTTCCTCTCCGCTTAGCCTGGCGCTGCACGAACTGTTCCCGAGAGTATAACTTTATCCCCATGGAAATTTCCCCATTTCCTCTCAACGCCAGCACTTCAGTGTGCGTGTGTGTATGCATGATGTGAGTGATTACTATACTTATTTCATTAAAATTCTTTTCCCCCAAAGTTCTTCCTCTTCTTTTCCTTGTCAGACAGTATACTTTCCCTCCTCTCATAGTTCGGCATTGCACGGGCTTTTTCGAATATAAAACTCTTTTTCCCAACTTTTCCGACAGGAATAAGATCTTTCTTCAAATTTCTATTGTTGACTAGTAATTTACAAAATTAATCTAGCTTTATCCCCAAGAAAACAGACAATGTACGATTTTATTATTAAATAAGTAATTTCGTAATGACTAATGAAAAAACAATACTGCTTTAGTTTTTTAAAAAATATATAAATTTATATCCATTTTCTTTGAATTATATATAATAAAACGGACGCGTTTGATACTTTACTATACATATCCACTGTATATTTAACGATTATAAAGCAAAAATAATACTTCACACACAATGTTGCCTTTTAACCTTTCAGTATTTAACGTTATAGAAGTAAGAAAGGTAATTAAAAGAAAATAAATACAACACGCAAAAGAGGAAAAAATTAAGAAAATACAAAATAACACAATAGATAGTTTGAATATCCCATCAGTACCGAATTAAGCATTAAAAGAAAGAGATTACTTTGAAAATAAATTTAAAAAAAGGGAATCAACTAAGAAGTTTCAGTGTCCCGAATAAAATAAAAACTCAGCATGATTTATACATTAAATTTTAAGTAGTATAATGAATAAATAATCTATTTTTTACCCGATACTTCGGCGATTAAAACGCAACAACAATTTCGTTTTAAAAAATGAATAGTCCTAATTCTCAAGAAAAGACCAGATTAAATCTTCGAAAACATAATAATTCTTTTTTTTTTCCTACCCTGAATGGCAAAAGTGGAGTATTTTGAATTACGTGCTTAAATCACACAAAGAAAACAACACCAACTAAGAGCATGTTTACGAAAACGAATAAAAGAAAAATAATAATAATAAATAAAAAAAAAGCCAATCAAGGCAAAATGCGTTGGAAAAGAAATACATTCACAAATGGGCATGGCATCAACCGTCTTAAAAAACGCAATAAAGAAATAAAGAGTATAATACCGACTAATAAAAGAATAAAGGGAGAACGAACGCAAATATTCTTCGAACATCTTCTTTTTAAAAAAAAGAACGAGAAGAAATCGTGTTTTCACTCATTTGCTTGTTGTTCGTATTCTTGGTGGTCGATATTTGGCAAACGTTTCGAACTGTACTTTGTTTCTAGAGAGAGGTATTCATTTTTCTAGAGCTGGTATTAGATTTTCTTTCTACTCTAGAACACAGACACTATTCCTGTGTCCCCCATCTGCCTTCTTACTTTTTTTTTTTGCCAACTGCGAAATCTTCCAAAAGTTGCATTTATTGCGCGACAATAAAAGTGAAAAGTCAAAGAAACTTTTGCAATGAAGTTTTCCCGACGAAAGAAAACACAACACAAAACACTTTCATTAGGTTTAAGCCTTTTGCATTGAGAGTACAAAAAACACTCTCTTGGGGTACTACTGATTAAAAATATTTATTTTCCGTGCTTTAAGAAGCTTGTTTTTTTTTTATTTATTTACAGGTTCTTCTTGTAAAGTTTTCCAGCCTTGAAACCAATTTGTAAAATGAGTTAAGTTTGGAAAAGATAAAAGTAGTTTTTAGGCCGTATCTATAAGTTTGATTCAACTGTATAAATTAGTTTAGTGGACATCTTCTTTCTGTAAGGGGATTAAATATCTTATGTGTTGTTTACAAAAAGAAGTTTGATGCTGAATTTTTTGTGAAGATTTCATTATATTGCAAAAAGCCTCATGAAGTCAGTGGCATTATACTTTCTAAAACTATTTTGTAAAATAATTCATTTTTGTTAATGATTCTAATAATTTTCTGTGTGTATTTCATAACTTTTGAAATATGGAAGTAATTATAACATTATTGCTTTACTCTGTAAAATATGTTATCTGCAAATCATAATTCTAATACTAAAAATTCATTTCAAACTTTTGTGAAACAGTATAAGATTACGAAATCTATTCATTAGATTACAATTATTTAACTATATTTTACTGATTGCTGAATACTGAAATCTACATAGCTACATAAATAAATACCATTCTAGTCAGCCAATCACTAAAGTTCCACTCGATACCAATGTATTTTAACTTTCTCACATACACACAGTTCAATTTTTTTTGTCTCAAACTTCTTTGCTATTGCCAAACTTCGGACAACCAGACTTCTTTGTTAGGTTTGACCCGACCACCCCGACCACGATAATAGATTTTCTAACTCATGACGTATTAATCTATTTTTAAACTGTTACAACAAAAATAATTTTTAACACACATATATTATTTTTATATTTTAAACTCATGTCCAAAATTAAGGTATCCGACTACGTTCGGGACCATGATTTTAAAAAAGCGCATAAATGCATAATTTTCATGATATTTAGTGCCACTTAGATTAGAATACATGTATAAAATTGCTTTAAGGACATTTTGACAAAAACAAAATTATTTAAATGCAATATTTTTGACAAAAAATTAACTTAGAATAAAATTTTGTTCAAAAGATCTTCTTTTATAAAAAATGCTTCGAAAATAACAATATTTTGTGTGTGCATATATAAAGTAAAGCCTTTTCCAGTAATTTTAAACTTTTTTTTTTTTTTGAAATATTCATATTATTTTCAGTTACAACCCAATGAAATAATTTTATAGGCGTTTTTTTCTTAAAATTTCTCCCCTCTGTTGTTGTAAAACATAGAAATTCCACTTCTGTTACATATTTTAAAAATTCCAGTTGAGCCTCTGTACAAAGGTCTAAGCTATATACATGCAAAATATTATTATAATAGAAGCATTTTTCACAGAAGGAGAATTTTTTGAAAATGGGTCATTCTATGTTCATTTTTTGTCAAAATATTGTACTTAAATAATTTTTTATTGTAATAACATTCTTAAAACAATTCTATATACATTTTCTAATCAAAGTGACACTAAATATCATAAATATTATCCGTTTATACGCTTTTGCAAAATCACGGTTCCGAACGTAGTCGGATACCTTAAGGTCACGGCATGTTTTTTCTCTTAATTTTAAATTGCCGTAAGAAAAGCTTTTAGAATTTGTATTTTATATATTTTAATGAATGGGTAGTACAATATCAACCTTCAGTTTACGAAAAGATGTTATTTAGCGTTAGTTTTCGCAGAATTATTGGATTGAGATCGTTTAAGCATATGAGAAATTTATTCTGTAGCTTTGTGAATATTGCATTAAAACAAACAAGTTAATCTGTTTACAGTTAGGATGATTTCTGATTATCATCTAGATGATTTTTTGAGATACAGAGCCGTTTGCATGCTTGAAGCTGGTCAGTCTCAAGTGGAGGCGGCTCAATCGTTACAAGTGGCCCGAAAGTGGTCTCCGGGTTGTGGAATCAATTTCAAACATGTGGTACTGTCACCAGGAAGGTCAAACGAGGTTGCCACATAGCATCAACATCTACATATGATCGCTACTTGGATCTAAGCGTCTGACGACATAGGTGGACATGGGCCTTTCAGCTTGCTCCTGACCTTGCTGCTGTGTCTGGAAGAACTTCTAACCATATTTATTGACACCCTCATAAATAGTATGACAGCTCGGTATGAAGCTTGTATACCTGTACACGGTGGTCACACATCAAGTTAAACAGTCTTTTAACGAGTTAAATGCTTTCTCTCTGATTCAGGATTTCACACTTTTTGATATATCCTGTACCTTAATTTGAGGTTAAAATCCTTTCTACAAGGTTATGTTGCTATATTCTTTCGCACATTGTACACTCTGCCGAATATCGAGGCAACACAGCGAATGGTTCATAAGTTTTGCTGGATTTTGTGTTTGTGACCTTAATTTTAGACATGAGTGTATAAATTTATAATTATCATATTTTTTCAACTTAGTATTAATTTCCTATAAATTAAAAGAGTTTTAAATTTAATTTAAAAGAGTTTTTAAGTCATTCAAAATTTCATGATTAGAGATGAATATTTGAAAGAACTAAGTGCCCCCCTCTCCAACCCAGTACCAGTACATAACTTAATCAACTTTAAGGTACATCCATTTCTATCTAGTCGTTGGCTTAAGTCCTCTGGTACCACTAAGGACGCACTACGTAGAGGGACTGTCGCATATTACTGTAGACTCAAAGTCCTTACACTGGAAATGTGTGAGGTCTTAGAAAGAGTGTGGTGCCAACTCAGTTATTGTCCTTGACATTTGACTATAGTTTAAAATGAAGAGGTCCGTCACCAATGTTGTGGCCATGTGTGTTGTTTTGAAATACGACATTCATTAACAATGAATTAATCCTCCCAAAGAATCCTGAATTAATATTTTATTCTTTTGGGCAACATTAAATGCAGCATAAAATATATTTAACGTAAGGTGAGGTAATTATTATTATTTTTTATTTTGTGCTTCTATTTACAGGGAAAAAAATATTCTCATTTATTTTTGTGAAATTTTATAAGTTTCAAATTTTTTTTTCCAATCAATTGGGATTTTTATTTATAACTTATCATACAGAATGAAATGATGGAAATTTTTTGAAACATGATTCATCAAAATTCACAAATTTAATAAAGGTTTCATTCCGAAGGATGTTTAAAGGCATGGCCCAACTAGATCCGGACCTCGAGAGAACTCTGGACTAAGCCTCAATAGAATCATGTTCCGAATAATTTTAGTTATCAAATGAGATTCCAAAAATATGATATAAAAACTAGGAATTTCAAAATGCATGCTAATTGGCAAAAGTTGAAAGACTCATATATGTAGTATGTGTCTAGTCTTAGGTCCAGAGATGTCTTAAGGCATGGGCGGCCAATTCGGCCTGGACTCAGGACCTCTGTCCCAATAGAGACCTTGTCTCATTCTCGACTCAGTCTTAATAAAATCAATGAATAATAAATTAATTTCGAATAACGGTCAAATGTTTAAAGTATAATCGTTAATAAATTTCAATTAACGGTCAGATGCTATTTCTGGTTGTATTCTTCAAAAAACTGGGAATATTGGGCGATATGTCAGCTGGCTACATGTGATCATCATTTCCCACGTATAGACCTAGACCTACCACTATACACCATCATTTTATTCATACAGTCAAAAGACTACAGTCGGTCAAGGCGGTTTGTGCGATTGTAAATCACGCGCATTTATTTGTTTTGGGTTATTCTTAGTACGAGTATTTGACAACGTACACTATGTACTGTCCATTTTTAAGGGTCATAGGTGAGACCTGCATTTGTGTGGGGCCCTGAGATTACTTTTGAGAAGGGGCATAGGGCCTCAAGAACTCTTAAATTCTCCTTGCCTAGGCCTACCATCAAACACCAGTTTTTCTCATTAAGTCAAAATACGGCAGTCTGTCGAGTCCATTTGTGTCTAAGTTTCAGAGATTTTAAGTCACGTACATTTTTATTTGTCAAGCGCTAACGTTTTTACAAATACTTGACAATGTATGTTTCATAGAAGTATGACAAATGAAACTGGTCGCAGTTGGGGATTAATTTTACAAAGGGGCCCAGGGTCTCAAGAAATCTAAAGACATCACTGGTCATAAGATTAAATAAGTTTTATACTAACGAAAATTTTGAAGTTCGTGCACAATATTCTTCATTTCCGTAAAATTAATTTACTGAAAATAAACTCAAAACAGTAAAGCAAATTATTTTAAACAATAGAATTTTTTTATAAAACTAATTAAGTAATTAAAATAATTCTAAAGTTTCTTGAATGCAATATTTTGATGCCAAAGCTAAAACTTTATTAAACGCGTGAATTCGTTTTAGATTGATATGATTATTTATGATGACTGATTTGTCAAATGTCACTTGCGATTTATAGATTAATTATTCCTTCCACCAAAAATGTTGAAAAAATAACAATAAAATATAATTTAGTAATTCCATTCATTGTTTTAAAATTGTGAAACTTAACAATTCAAGTAAGGAACCTCTCTAATTCAAGTTTCAAATAAAGAAATTTCATAACTATTATTGAACGAAAAAATTTGACAAATTGCTTAAGTTATAAGAAGAATTATTGTTTCCACATACAAATTTTTTAATAAATTATTACAAATTGCTGAAAACTCCAAATTATTTTTCTTTTCATGAAATAAATGCTACGAATAACAAATTGAGACTGTCCAGAAATTGATTGTAAAGTAGATGATTTAAGAAAGAAAGATATTACTTATATTTCGTACTATGCAATATATTTTCATTTTATTCATAGTTTTTGGCATATTTCCATTCATTAAAAAACTTTTTTTCGTATTAGATTTCTCATATATTTATTTAAATTTATGCTTGTAATTTATAATATCATATGTGCATTATAGTATCATGCAATGCTCTCTTTTAAAACAACGCACTCTAGCATAGAAATACACAATGATATGTTCACATTTATTTATTTCCCCATTTAATTTTTTTAGGAAAAAAAAATATGTATTCCTGATTTTAGGCGTATTTATTCATGATTAAATGATAGAAGAAAAATTATGAAACATTTTCCACGTTTTTTCTTATGTCATTATAGTTTTATAATTTATATTTGAATTATAATATATTGCAATGTATTATCCAAAATTTTTTGGAACTTTTTTAAGTTAAAGTCAGAGGTTGGCTTATATATGGGTCTCCTAATAACGAGAAAGGGGAGGGGGCTATTAAGGCTCCCTTCACACCAAACGATTCCGAGTCTGTAGCGATCTTTCCAATTCACAGCGATTCTGAATGAACAGAGATTTGCATTCGCACCGCCACGGGTTAATCATTCTTCCATCAGTTGCTGTCGAATAGGGATGCTGTTTTTTAATGTTTTAAGACGATTAACGTTTCAAGCTATTAATTTCACAACTGTATCCTTATTCATTTATTTTCAAATTGAAATACATAAAACAAAAAAAATATAAGAACGGTTTTAATTAATTATTTTTTTTATATTTTGTGTGTGCCTGTTAGTATCAAGTGTAATTATAGTCTCAAAAGTAGTAACAAATAATAAATATGTATTGTAACTATATTATAATGTAATACTTATACAAATAATTAATATAATGTTTTTATAAAAGGCATTTCAAATGTTTTATATACTACAGCTTTTTTTGCGTATAACAACTATTTTTTTTATTATGTATTTAAAAATGGTTTGCTAATACATTAATGAATTAAAAATTTTACATGCCATTTACATTTTGTTTGTTTCATATAACAAAATTTGAGATCTATGTAGTAATTAATATATTGGAATATTTTTAAAAAATTAAAATTATCGACAATATTGGTGTTTTATTTTATTTTAGCATTCTTATAAATATTTAATTTAGTTTCTCTCCCAAAATTAAATAAATTCCTATCAAATTAATCTCTGAAGCTACTTCAAACATCCTTCAGAATTTTCTCTCCCCTCTCCCCCAAAAAACACATTTTGCTTTAAAGTATTAAAAAGTAAAGAATAAAGTTTTCAAATTTCTAAAATTGAATAAAATAATACATGCAAAATTAATTTTATTATTTGCGTAAGATTATCAGGGATAAAATACAGCCTACACACTCGGCGACAAGAACTAGTGTTAGTTTACATAATGAAAAAGAATACTATGAATACCAAAAATATAAGCGCCATCTAATGGCATAAAAACAAACTCATGCTAAGCCTAACAAGAAATTCATTATCTTCAAACATCTGAAATCAGTTTCTTTAATAGAAACTTTATGTGAAAAAATCACTAATAACATAAAAAAACAATAAAAATAAGCACTCTATTTGTTTGAATTCACTTTTTCTTTAAGAAATAGCTCCCGGCTGCTGGTGAATGAGCGAAGAAAATCTGACCTGCCGCATCACGCGTGAATGAGAGGGACGGCGGTTTGAACCGGTTTCAGTTGGTGTGAAAGAGGGAAGCGAATCTTAGCATATTTGAATGGGAAATTACGAAGCCGAACCTTGGTCGACCAGACACGTTTGATGGTGAATGAATCGGAGTCGTTTGGTGTAAACGGAGCCTTAAAAGAAGCGTTCTTTCAATTCTATTAGTCATGCGCAAGAAATTTGAATTTTTTACTTCTGCGGAACTTTTATTCTCAAAGAAAAAGAAATTTACATAAATTCTACACAATTAACTCCATGAGCTCAGTTTTTGAATAGTTCTTTGAAACTACATTCACTCATTTTGATATCTGAAAGCATGTGTTTATCACGCTGCAAGGTTTACTACAGGACAGGAAATATAAGTCGACGATCACTTGTCGAATACGAATTTCTTTTCTTGCTTACTTTCAAAACAAACAAGAAAAAAATGACGCAGAAATTTAGACACATATGGTATACGAGATAATAAACTAATGTTAAATGTGTGTTGCTTTGGATAGGATTACGAAAAATAAAACTATCGTCGTTGACGTCTGGCGTTTTACTTTATTGCAATTTGATCGGAAAGTACTCTACCTATTTCACGCGATTGACAACATTTTGTCCCTCATTTTACATATATTTGGAAATTACATGATTTTATTAATTGTGGCTAATATACGGATTTTGAATTTAGGGTAGATTTTAAAGAAAAAAACGTGCAGCCTCGGCTTATACTCGGATCGGCTTACATTAAAAAATATGCAGTAAATCAAAATATTTCGAGACAATCAAAAGTAAAATGTCCTGATCTCTTAAAAAAATTATCTATGACAGTTAATGAATTTATTATACAGTGATACCTCGCGATTTACGCTATCCCAACTTACGTGAACCCGAAGTAACGCGAGTTTCGAATCTTGCTGATTCGTTTCTTCCCCCATCATTGAAGATCAATCGGAATCAGTGCTAGATCCTAATGAAACTGGGAATGTGATTAAAGAAGCTGTAGATCTTGTCAGTCAAATAAATTTAGAAGTGGACAGTTATGAAAGTTCAAGAACTGCTGGATTTCCACAATCTAAAATTTTTACTAAATCACAATTTCTACTAAAAACCCTCTTGGGAAAACTTTGGGGCCAGAATGGCAATTCTTTCCAACCAACTCAAGAAGAGAACGCAATTATGTAGATTAGGAAGTGTATATATTGGAGCTTTAGTATTCGCGTTGAGTTCTAAGAGGAGGTTCTCGTAGTTCTAATGAGGAGGTCTAATAGTGCCAATGAAGTTCTCTAGGAGAGTTATAAGTGAAGTTCGAAACCAGATTATCTATTTTCCGGATCAAGTTGGATCAAGGAGTATATTGACGATATAAGGACCGTAGCGGTTCACCGTGGAATAGCGGTAAGAAAGTTTAGATTAAGCTATAAGAATAGAGCGGATTTTATTAAGTTAGGAAATCATCTATAAACATAGATTCGGTAATTTATTGAGGTATTTGTTAATATTCTATGTCATATCACTCCTGATCATAAGCCTCCTAGACAAGTGTTATTTTGCTGAATATAAATTGGAATAATAATAAACTAATTTTATTATGGAAGAGTTTGGTGGTCAGTGTTTTATCCCCTCAAACCTAGGTCACGTGGATTATGAAGAGATGGTATCCAGAGCCCGTGAGCTGTCATATGTTGTGAAAATGCCCTCCTAGGGTGCATTTTCCTTAGATTATCTGCGTGAGTTAGAGGTGTAGGGTTAACTAAAGAATGAAAAGTAGCCATACTCTTAATATGATTTTATTAATAACTAGAACTTAAAACTTTAACAGATTAGATAATGATTATATATGTGAGAATCTACGATGAACAAACACACATTACAAGTAATACCGAACTAACCTTACTCGGACCACTATATCTATATCTAACCCGCCTAATCTCAATTTCAACAATAACGCAAGTCCTAATATTAAATAGTCAATCCTGCCTTAATCCACTCGTAACTCCGATACTAGGAAGTGGCGTCTTTACGCGAGTGCAGTGGTATGCACCTGGACTTAATGGCTTTATCTTCGGAATAACCTCCGTTGGCCGTCCTTTCACAATTGTATCAATCTCTCACATAACATTCCCAAAAATTGCCATTTCACTTACTTATGTTTCTTTACGTTTCTTCACGTCACAGGGATACGGATCTGCAATAGATCCTCCATCCCCTATCTGATATGTATTTTGGTGCTGACAAGTGGAAAACCTGAGTGATTTCACTTACTGTGAAACTTCTGTTATTTAAAAGCTATCTAATTTGCATTTTATTTTTACGTTTCACTTCTTGGGTTTTGGTTGGAAAAGAGTTGCCATTAATCTTGACCCCAAAAGTACCCAAAGGACATGATACAGAAAAGACGCGTGAGCCCGTCACAATGATGAATAGCTCAAATGCCTGAGCAAGAGCAATACATTGAAAAATTTGAATCTTTAGATCAGTTCAATCAGAGGATTGAATGACGTTTCGAAATTTGATAGAAGGCCTCAGTTTACTTGGTTATAAATTTTAGAAAATAAACTCCAATGGAGAATTTATTTTTTCAACAAAACAAGGAATAAAAAATACACATATTAGCATGCTATGAGGAAAACTTGCTGGAGAAAAGAAAAAATCTTTGAGCTGGCAGACGATTTTGTGTTAGATTATATGGAACCTTCTTCGGTTTGCTATTTTGTATCTGTTGTATCTAAGATTTTATAAAACATTTAAAAAACATTATTTTCTTTCATCTCTAGCCCCAACTAAAAATAATTTATATGATCTTATATACGAAATTATTCCCTGACTTACTCGAATTCAGCTTAGGCGGTTATCACTCAATTCCACCTATCATGTAAGTTCGGGGATTATATATTGTACGTATAATTTTACTGTGACTTTCTTTGAAAAATAATTTATTACAGAAGTTCATATTGAATGTAAAAAAGTATCCTCTTTTCAAGATAAGTGTATATATTAAGCGTGTGGGTTTTTTAAATTTTGCCATACAGCAAAGATCTAACAAAGAGTTTCCCCTTAATATAGCTTTTATTCATTTTTTTTTATATAAACATCTGGGTTTCTTTTCTAAAGTACTTCTCTAAAGTAATTTAATAAAAATATTACTAATGCACATTTTTTGTTTATATATTTTCCATACTTTTATTTGTGACTCTTTTTACATTCGATGCAAAATTCTTTTCAAATCTTCAATAGTTATAAAACTAAATTTGCAACTTCTATGTTTTGATAATTTTTATTTATACTTAATAGAGCACGCTGCTTTTAAATAAACAAGTTGTAAGTTTACTTTACAGCTTACCTTTATTACTTTTAAATTATTGGAGATTTTAGAAAAAAATGCTATAGTAAAGTGTAAAAAGGAAAACTTTTTCTAATTATTAAAAACATATGCAGAAATGATAAAGTATATTTTAAATATGTTCCCCTTTATCTTTCTTTTCAAAATGCGATAAGTATAGAACACAAAAATCGCTCTTTTTAGTTTAAGCATGTTTTAAAAAAAAGTTCTGATCTGTTCTGAAATAGCAGCATTATCTGACATCTGAATACCTAATTTTTCTCTTTAAGTTTAGAATTTAGAAAACTAGGCAATTAAATCTAGTCTGTATTGTGTAAGTTTTTTAAAAAAAGCGAGATTAATCAATGTGTCGTTTTAAAAGCACTTAGAAAAAGGTAAGTTAAATTTTGAATTTGGTATAAACACGTGCGTAGGAATCAGTAAAAGTATGATAAATCTTGCTATAAAATACGGGGGAAAACTATTAAAATAATTTTACTTGCTTATAAATTTCTATTAAGTCAATTTTATTTATACTATCACATGGATACAAACTGATATTAGGGAATGTCATGAATGTGTTTATTTGTTTATAAAAAAGAATTTCTAACCACCAAGCATGTTTAGATTAAAATTTCGCCCCAAAATGCAAAGAGCTTGACCTTTGCGTCCAATAAAGACCCGCAGTCAGAATTATTGAAACTAATGGTATTTATACTAAACTTGAATTCAAAATAATTTAAAATATATTGCTCCAGAAATTTCATGCTATATTTGATTTTCTACGAAAAATGATATTGTTTCGTAAATATTATTTGGTGGTTCAAGGAAGATTATTATCGCCCATCCGCGTTATAGTGGTTAGCGACGCTGACTGCTGTGCCCTAAGGCCTAGGTTCGAATCCCGGAGAAGACATGGATGTTTGTAAATGTATAGTGCAGTGCTTTTCAAAGTTTCAATATTCGCGGCCTAATGTTCAATGATAATTTTTCATCTCGCCCCCCTCATATAATAACAATGTATTGAATTCAAAAATACAATACGACTTTAACCTTTTAAGTACTACTGGCGTATATAAACATCTCGCTCAGCCAAAGCATTAATTCCCCTGACGTATATATACGTCTTTCCGAAGTACGATCTTTTCTATGCACTGCTATCCATAAAATTTTGGAATGCAATAAAAGGACCTTGGCAATGTTTGCGAAGGATTTGCTTATTTCAGATTAATTGCTTCTTTATTCCCCCCTCCCCCAAAGTATATTATACGCTCAAAAACGTGTAAAAAATGGTTGGCTTTGGGATGCTAAAAGCGTAACTTTTATTTGGCAGTTAAAGGATTCATTATAAATCGCACAAGTTATCAAGATAAGTGTTTTACACATACTTTCCGTATATAATTTTATATATGATAATCCCTTGGGGTCACTGGTATTTTTATAAACGTTCTTAACTTAGTATTGTTAAATTAATTACAAAATACGTTGTGTAGCGCTGATACATTTATAAATGTAATATATCAGTGTAAATGTGTATTTTATTTTTTATATAATGTTAGAATGTATTTTGTTGTTTATACTTTCACGCACAGTAAATTATTTTTTTTTCAAATAATACTCTGTTTTCGGCTTTTCAACATGTTCGTATCCCCCTCTTAGAGTGATCACGTCCCCCAAGGGAGGCGAGCCCCATAGCTTGAGAAACGCTGGTATAGTGTATAGTGCCTTTGCGTCATGGGGATACTCTAAATAGCCGTCAAGCCGCAAGTTCTCCACCCATCCCCTTCCAAAGGGGGTCTGAATTGGGGTGGAACCAAGGTAAAAAGAAATCGCACTGTCACCTGCATGGTGCTCAAGGGCACCAACGACAGGCGTACATCTAGCCATTTGTCATGATGAGATTCGTGGGCACGGATCTGACGCACTCGAGATAAGGTGGCATACAAATCAACAACAACAGGAAGATTCCCCTTTCAGTAATAATAAATAAATAAAAAAGTGACTCTGGAGATAAATTTGATTACTAAATGTTGCCAAGTAGCCGAAATTGGCAAAAAATAGATGTATTTCAGATCTTAAGATGAATAATTATAGAGAAAGACCCAGAAGGTCTTTGAATATTCTTCTCTTTATATATAACGATGATGTAAGGAGACAACACTGAAATCAAAGCTTGACTGCGGTAAAACGTTACATTGGCACTTTAATATTATGATTAGTGAATGAACTTTTAATCTGTTGTATAGCGGATTTTTCAAGTTTTAATTTTTTCTGTTAGTTTAAGGGGAATAGGAAACCTCTTTCTCTCACTCCATACCGAGAATGTTAAATTGGCTGTTTTCGATGTACATTTCCTAAATGTCTGTTATATGTACATATTTAAAAAATTTCATACAATTAAAGTACACCCTTTTCATTATATTGAAATAAGCTTTTAGCTAATTTTGAATTTTTTCATAATTTATAAAATATTTTATCAAACAGTGAAATTTGACCCATGTTTCACTTAGAAAAAATTGTAAAAAATAAATTTTTGACCCTTTTACGGAAAGCTCATTTCAGTATATATTAGTCATCGTTTTTAATATGCCATAAGAAATTTATATACCTGTGGACAGTAGTTTCTCAGAAAAGGTACATCAAACATCAAAATTAACATTTTGAGATAAATTGATTTTAATGTATACAGTGAGACTTCTAATCAACTAGGAAATAAAAAAAATAAGACTTAATTTACAATAAAAGATACATATTTTGGTTTATATCAACCGTTCACATCTTTTAAGCAAAAGCAAAGTACTTTGTTTACATTTTTCGCCATTCAAATGGGCGTGGCCCAGTTTCAACAATTATTTAAAAATAGGTTTTGAGGGCTTCTTATCACTTTAGAGGTTGAAGTAAGGCATTTTTAGAAAAGTTAAAATCCATACAATTTGAAAATATAAAAATCTCAAATTATCAAAAAAATAAGAGTTTAGCTTTCCAACACGCCTTAATCTGTTATATTTACTGTAGAATTCCAGAATAAATTGCGGTTCACTCCAAAATAACCTTCCTGTTAATTGAGTGGATTTTTTCAATATTTGAAAGAAGGTCTACTACGAAGCAATATAGTAAATTTTAGGAGATTGGGATATACAATACCGTAGGTCTCAATGTTAATTATCCGTAATCCAAGTTTCGTGTTATAAATTATGTAGTATGATTTAAAATTTTCTTAACTTACGGAAATACAAAAAATCGATAAATAAGAGAAAAAAAATAGGAAGATATATATTTGTGAAAACTTATAGAAAGATAAACTGAAGGATGATTTTATCCATTAAAAAAAGTAATTAATTGCTACCCCCCCAGAAGTGATGAATAATTTGAGAGACAAATTTGTAAGTGAAATGATTTGAGCAGTAATAACAATGTTAAACTCAAGAATTGCTAAAAGGTTTTGCGATTTCCATTACATTAAGTAAAAGTGTATATTTTTGGGAAGAGACAAATACAAAAAAATTCGCAATTCCCTCAGGAAATGACTGCATTTCTAAAATTGGTAAGAAAAGCTAAAACTCTTTATTCAAAAACTTGCCAAAAATAGCTCCTATTTATTTTAACAATGATTTAAAAAAACTTTTCAGTTTGGTCGTTCGAAATCACCCTTTCTTTTAAGTGCTTATTGTGAAGAATATCCATACCATTCAATCCCCAAATGGAAACAAGAGTAAAATATTGGCTTTTATTTTACAACATCCAAACTTCTCGAATCTGTTCGAAATTGTGATATTATTCTCAATAGTTAAGAGGACATTGTACGATTTACACAATTTTTTTTTTAATTTATTGATTTTCATACCTTTTTGGTTCCCTCCTATATGTATGCATAATGTAAAACAAATTTTGTGCTCAAAATTTCATAAAAAGTCAAACATTTAGTCTTTTAAGGAAAAGACCGGAAACTTATGAAGTGATTTAAAGTGCTACTTCTATACAGAAATTAACGTACATGTATAAAATTTGATTTACAAGTACATCAAATTATGTATAACAAAAGTTGGTATGGGTTTTGCGATAACATGATTGGTATTCATACAATACTTCTTTTTATGAATGCTTATTGAAAAAATTCCTTAAAAAATGTGTAAATTCTAAATTCAATTATTTTTTTTTAAAAAAAAAGTATTGCTTTGATCGAAAAATGCACACCAATTTTATTAGCAACAAATGAAAGAAATTTCCAAGCATTAGGCACACTAGAAAAAAAGACTTAGAATTTTAAATGAAGACAAACTAGTTATTTTATCTTCCAGAGATAATTCGGTTTTAAAGTTTTGATTTGCCATTGGGATGCGAATTAGAACAAACATACACGTTATCACAACACTGTGATTTTTAAATTAGAGCTTTCAAATTTCATGAGTTTATAGAAAAGTATATAAAAATAGTTTAAGCTAAAACAAATTAGATTTGATATTTTGACCGATTTTTGTCAATTGAATCGTACTGTGTCCCTTTAAATTATTTCAATACACAATTTGTGTAATTGTCATTTTTGTAACATTAATATTAATACCGAAATTTAGCACTTGACATAAAATGAATAATATGATGAGAGTGAGAGAAACAAGTGGTATAATTTGTTTTATTCACATTACGTATTGAATTTTTTTTTCATATACTATAGGTTAAAAGAAATGGCAATGAATTCTTTTTAGTAATATTTTTGAGGATGAAACATGATCCTCTTAATGTTGCATGCAAAAATTAAGGTAACAGTTTATGAATTAAAAATCATAGGGTATGGAATTTTCTTGGAACACTAACAGAATAAGAATCAAGACGAATTTTCTAATATTTCATTTGATGAGAGTTTGAAAGGAACCTTATTTTTCTTTAATATCCATCCCACATCTCTTTGTTATGATTCCAATACATTCTGTGTATTTTTTCAATCAAAGCTCAGTTAAAAATTTTCTTAAACTATGACTGAAAAATATTTGTGAAAAGTTTTATTTAAAATTCAATTATTACATAAATCACACACACACACATTCTCTCTGTTTCTCGGTACAACATTTAGGTACAACAATCAAAACTAAAACTCCACTATTTCGGTAGAAATAAATAAAAAACAATCGTCCCAAAAAAAGGGCAATGGTAAATAATGGGATTTTTTTTAAATTTTTTTATTGTGAACATTTATAACCTCATGCACCACAAAGTATCACACGGGGGCTTACATAGAAGTAAGCGTGAAACACACACACACAAAAAAAAAAAACAAGGAAGAGAAGAATTAAAACACAAACATCCGTGCCTTATCCGGGATTCGAACCCAGCCCCTACGACACCACAGTCAGCGTTACTAACCCTTATACCGGATTGGCGGCTAAAAAAAAATGGGAAAAAGCAATAAATTCTTTTAAATTCCCACTGAAAATAATGTTAAAATTACAGTTATATGTATTTTGTGTGTCTAATCATAAAATTAATATGTTTCTTTATACTACAAACGGTTCTTCAAAAGAACACAGCTATTAAATGTAGGGGGAAAAAAGCATATCCTCTGAGGGCCGTCTGTTTAGGCATCAGACGACCAATCTCAAACCGGGAGTGACCACTGTCTCTAGCTATTCATTCGTCTCAGGCGTCCGATACGAAATGGCTCTTTTGCAGTTAGGGGATTTTCTTCCTGTCGCCCCGAATGCCGAGAAGCGAAGTGAAATAATCGAGTCGCCTGTCACAGAGGCTGATAAATGGCCGCTTCCAAGTTTTTTGAGAGTTTTTCGCGTTTGAATGGGATTGGTTTCGGTATCACGAAGGTTAAGAAGAGAGCGAACTGAATCGCTAACCATTCGGAATTGGTTCTTTTGAGATGATTGAAACTGGAAGGCTTTTGTTACCGGGAAAAAAAAGAAGGCAGGACTTGATTCCGGTAAGATAGTATTGAACTAGAGCTTAAAGTAATTTGCTGTGAGCTTTTCGATCGGGACTCAAAGATAGCATCGACGTTTGATTTTCGTTTAATTGTATATTCATGCATGTAAATAGGATTCTTTCGGTAACAAATTGTGATGATGCTCTTTTTTTGTACCACAGCTAAGGGAATGAGAAAAACTAATAGGGAATTTCTTAAGCATCAGCGTTTTGATTATCATTTAACTGTATATTCATGCATGCAAATAGGGATTTTTTTTTTTTGTAGAGACGAGTTTTGATTCTTTTTGCTTGAACCACAAATCGGAGAAAATGAAAAACCAATAAGAGATGCTTATTGTAAAAGATAAGTAAAAAAATAATGGAATATATAAATTGACAAAAAGAGACAAAAAAAAGGGAGATTCGCTCAGAGAAAAGATTAATCATACCGTTTCTTTTCGTGTATAAGTCGAGAATTTTCGGAACATTATTTAAAGTTGAAGTAAGAGGGCCGGCTGGCGAACAAACGGATCTGTTAATCACGTAAAAATTTAGTTTATTATATAAATGTCATTATTATCATTATAAATATAAAATATTTTACGTTAGCATTGAGAAAGCAAATTTAATTTTGTAACTTTTAAGTATTTCGAAATGAAATTTTATTCTAAAAGGAGTAGAAGGGAAGGATCGCATAAATCTATCAATGTTAGTGTCGGAATCCGAGTTTCCGAACAGTTCTTAAAAAATTCACATTACCTCACATTCAATACATACGCTGCGAGTTTTTTTCCCCATGGCCTGAAACACAGAGGTGGTTATCAAAATATCGGAAATGCCTTAGATTTATAAATATATCCTTTATTGTTATGGTGTAGGGCCGCCTTTGGCATGTAACACAGCTTGGATTCGCCTTAGAATTGATTCATACAAGTGCTGAATAGTGCTTAGAGGAATATTGTAACATTTTTCTGGGAGATATTGTAAAAGTTCTGGAAGGTTTTTTCCGTATTGAACACTTACTATAACGGTTCAGTTATACTGATGTAAGGTTGCGACATAGCCATCCTGCGATAACTATGTCGTGTTGGATCCACGTAAGCTAGAGGTGTGGGATTATCAAAAGGATGAGACATTTTGTAATTCTTAACACAACTTTTATTAAGAATAACTTAAATTACTTAGATTTAAGAAACAACTTTCTTTAAGTGAGAATAAGCCACAAATTAAACTGAATATTTAAGTCAGATCGCACAACTAGATCACTTATCCTAATTATAGTAAATTACCTGCCTAATCTAGCTTTCTATACAAAATATTACCGTTTATAAAGTAACCCTCCTACCTTGGTTGAAGCCTCTCCTATTCTACCACTTGTAGATAAGTGTACTCAGGCACTATTACTCTTTCTTATAATTAATATTATTAACGAAGATGGGCGTATCCTTCTTCCTTGTGAGTAGGCCGTCTAACACTTGTTCCGAACTGTTCCGCACTAAGTTATCTCTAAGATTGCCGTCCTATCTCACTAAACCCTCTATCCTTTTAAAGTATATCTTGTTTGCATTTTCGCTTTGTTTCTCTTCTTGGTATTGGGTTGGAAAAGTTTTGCCATTAATCGTGGCCGTCAAAGAACGTAGGAGTTATGTTAGAAGAAGAACGCGAGAGATGTCCCAAGGTGACTGTGCGGACCAAGGTAGATGTGTTGAATTTCAGCCTCATGCTGATCAAACACGGATTCAACAAATCCCGCTGCATGGATAGGGGCATTATGATCCTAGAAAGTTCCAACTTTTGCAGGAAACAAAGTTTGCATCATAGGATAAACATAGTCAGCTAAGATTTCTCTATACTTCTCCCCAGTAATCCTTCCTTTCAGAGTTACGATTGGTGCTGCAGAAAACCACGACACACACACACGGCTGCACGTATCATGAGAGATATACCTTCATGCATACAGATGGAACCTGACAAACACGATTATATGCTTGGGCAAACGTGAAGTGGTAAAGACGATTCGTCAGGCCATATTACTTACTTTCTTCCATTTATCAATCGATCAGGTATTGTGAGTGTGTAGATGATACTGTAGATCATATTTGGCATTAACATCTGTGACAAGTGTGTTGGGAATTGATGCTGCGTCGTAAATGTTCTGTTTATAAAGGTGCCTTCTAACAGTAATCATTGACACTGCTAAATCCAGACACTAACTGAGCTCTGCGGTCATTTTTACTGCAGTTGTTCGCTGTTTAAGACATTACAAGTCGCAACAATACCCGTCGGTCTCTTTCACTGAGCTTCTTTTTCCGTCCATTATTTTTCCTTGCCGAGCTTGTCTTGGCGTTGAGTGTATGATGTCATGACTTTATACACCGTATTTCTAGAAATGCCTAAAAGTTGGAATGTTTTGGCCACAGACGGACCGAAACATTCCCACCTTCCAGTTAGCCGGGCTCGTACAATTGGGCCGATTTGAAAGTCTGAGGGGTCCAGCATTTTATGCTTTTGAAAAAAAAAAATCTAAGAAAATACCAGAACATCAATGGAGCTACCACATACTACCAGAATATAAACATTATTATTTAATAAAAAACTGGCACAGTTATTCTTACATTTTAATAATTGAGAAGCGCATTAAAAATGTCACTTTTATTCACAGGTGTTTCTATTCCTTTGATAACAAACTGTAGGTCGACGATCACGCGCTGAGTCACAATTTCACTTCCCGCTCATTTTCCAAACAAATAAAAAAGTGACGCAGAAGATAAGACCAGCACAAGTAAAGTATACAAGCTAACAAATGAATGGGAAAAAACGTGTTAACTTCAGAGATGGGACTACCAGAAATAAAACTACCGTCTGTGACGTCTTACTTTACAGCAATTCAGAAAAACTTTTACTCGTTTTACACGCTTGGCAACATTTTCTCCCTCATGGAGCCATATTTGAAAATTACTATTACCTCCCGCACCCCTTCTAATATGGCCTATGCATGATTTCGAATTTTGGATAAATTTTTGAAGGAAAAATGCAAGGTCGACTGATGTTCGGAAACATAAGGTTATTTGAAAATTTTGTTTTGGCATTGAGTTATTTGTCTGAAATATTAGCACGCAACAGTTCGTTTAGTATTATATTGTTTAGTATCGTCGTATAAGAGTTCATTAGTATATTTCTTTATTTGACAATTCTAAGAAGGATTGGATAGTTTTACGAAGAAGTATAAGTAAAAGGGATCCTAGGAAGTTTTACCCTTAACGAGGGTAACATTTATTTGATTTAACCCCTTAGCAGCCGTCGGCATATATATACGTCTCATATAGCCAGTACGTTAATTGTCCCGGATCTGTAAATACGTTTTTCCGAAATACAACACTTTTCTTTGCACCACTATCAGTAAAATTATTCCGAAGAACTTCGACTGCAATAAAATAATCTTGACAGTCTTTATGAAGTATTTACTTGTTTCGGAGAAAGATTTGCCTATTTATGCCTTATATTTTCTTCCCATTTGCTTACATAAAACACCGTATACGCAAGCTTATGTATAAGGCGGTGACATAGTAGTGCGAATCACATAATTTTTAATCGGCAGTTAAATGGGTTTATAAGTAAGAATGTAAGAATTAATAAAACTACATTTTTTTCGAAATTTTCAGCGCTTAACTTTTTTATGTATATTTTTTAAAGATGATTTAACTTTTAAATTGTATTAAAATATTTAATAATTTTTACTGTTATTCAATCTTATATAATGAAATTAAAATATTTTATCAATAGTCTTAGAACATGGATCTGCCATTCCTATATGCAAGTATGGATCATACGAATATAATAATAATTATATTCTTTTTTAGTTATTCGTATTTCATTAATTCGTTCAGTTTCCTGATTGTTTTACGCATCAGTCATTTGTTGAGTGAAAAAATATGTTCCTATCTCACTTAAAAGTAGAGATAAGAACACTTTTTAGTTACCTCAAAATTATTGTGATTCAAATCCACTAATACAAATAAAATCCACTAAAGTGCAATACAAATTTTTATCACTTAGATCATAAAAAACATTTAACATGGAACAGCTCTTTTTTAACATTTTTCTTTTAATGTTTAACCCTTTATAGGGTCATTTTTTTCAAGCAATTTCATGTTAAAATATTTTGGGTATTGAAATTAATTCATAAAAATAAATTAATTTAGGTTATAAACTAACATTAATTTGATTTTTAAGTCTTTTTGGGCGGAAAAAATGTTTCGCCATAAACACTGTTCAAGAGTAAGGTATAATATGCTTTGTGTTTCTTTTATTATCGCATTACAGGATACTTGTAAAATATAATTTGGAAGTTCTAGAAAAACCTCCAAAGAAATTATGAATTAGATATATTTTGTAATAAAGCTATTTAGGAATCTATACTTTTTACTTTTCAAGTTTCAGAAAGCAGAGATCAACGAATAAAGCATAGGTGGCCAACGCGTAACACGGTGGAGTTGTAAGAGTAGTACGCAAAAATTTCATAATTTTTTTTTTTCAAGAAATTGAAAAAATAATTATGAGTAACATAATTTACAATTTCATTGAAATGAGGCTATCTCAGACAAAATAAATACCCTCAAAATTTATTTTAAACGAACTACAATAGAAATTTTTCATGTAGATAATGCACCTTAATTATTCTGTTAGTTGGCTTTCCAAAACCTTTTCCCCTCGCACGATTTTGGAATTAGAGGGAGCGTATTTTAAAATAATTGGAAGAAAACGTTAAAATGTTCAGTGAGTGTTTGCTTTTCTATAATAAAGATCAGCACTGTGCCTTAGCGTTTCTTACCATATTATGGGACATTACAATAATTTAAATTAAACATTACACATAAAAGATTGTATATTTCCTACCCTAGTTGGTCATATACCTACTATTGTAGACAAAATTTTGCTTTTTTTTGTCTTGATTTGGGAGAAAATAAATTAACATATGTCATATTGATGCATGAACAATCACCAAAGTTATTAATGTTCCAAGTTATGATAGATTTAAATATTTAACATCCACTATTGAAGGATTCAGTACTAGGTTTTATAATTCTCAAAATAATAATAATAATAATAATAATCAATTCGCAATTTTCTTTTTTTAAATTTCTATGCAAAATGTGTTAATTGTTACCCACCTAAAATCAAAATCAAAATTATTGTCTACAGCACCATTCTACACTGAAAAACAAGTATAAGGAATTATATCGAATTTTTGAAATTTGTACAAACAAACAATTTTTCAAATTTACACCATTTGGCTGTCTGATATTGTAGAAGATGCGAAGCAACATACGTTTGAGGACAAATGTTTCCTGTTTTGAATGTAGCAAAATCAAAATATCGTTCAAAGTTAACTGGACTGAATAGCAATAAAATCTAAGTTTGTGGTTTATTTATTATACGAGTATTATTTTTATATGTACACTACTTATATATATATATATATATATATATATATATATATATAGACTTTCATTAAAAATGATCTTTTTGCTTAAAAATTACATGATAAGTAAATTTTTTTCACATTTCCAATTGTTCGAAGAGTTGGAAGAAGCACACATAATTATTTTTTCCCTGAAAGTGGCACTCTTCCTAAAATGGTTGGCCACCCCTGACATATCAGGACATTGCAAAATGTACAAATGTGAAGGAGGGAGGTTCGTTCTGAGTACCTTCCGCTCCGAACGCAAGTACGTAACCGATCACGCCAAAACGATCGTCTTCGCGTGATGTTGGTACTAGTTCATATAGGTATCACACCACCACATACTCCCCCGCCAGTGTTTCGGCGAATAGGCGAACAACGATACCATGTTCGTGGCGAGTATGTAAGCAGTTGCGTCACTTGGTGGGTTGCGTCATTCATGCGAGACGGCTTTGAAAATTGCGTCATGTGTGTGAGACGACTTTGATTGCGTCATTTGTGTGAGAAGACTTAAGAATTGCGTCATTTGTGTGAGACGACTTGAGAAGTAACGGCTTATTTGCATCAATGTTTGACGTTTTAGTTGCTTGTGCGGTGGATAGATGGCGCCACGTCTGCGGCGCGTGAAGGGTGCGGTTCTTTTGCACGGCCAGGGTCACCAATGAAGGAGGGAGGTTCGTTCTGGGTACCTTCCGCTCCGAACGCAGGTACGTAACTGATCACGCCAAAACGATCGTCTTCACGTGCTGTTGGTACTAGTTCATATAGATATCACACCGCCACAAATGTATCTTATTCTCTTCCCATGGACTTTAGTAGAATAAAAATGGCAACGTCCTAATGTCCTTTGCTCTTACGACTTGAAATTCCAGAAATCAGTTGTACTGCCAGCCGTAGTGTTAGCAGCACAAATCGTAGGTGAGAAAATAGAATATCATCGACTTTTAAAAATTAAGTTAGTGCAAAATATACTTCCCTCGAGCTTATAAAGTGACACATGGCCTTGTTTTTCAATTCCCTCTATTAGCTCACACTCTCTATATATTTATTTATTTATTTACCTAGGTGGAATTTTCAATCGTTAATAAAATACATTTTAAAGCTCTCAATTGAGCTGAAATTTTATATACATGATTATTTTGGACGACAATACAATATAATTTAACTATAATTAATAAAAATTAACTGATTACAACTAATTATTTGAAGAATTACAAATACAGCCAGGTTGGCATCATTTTTGGTGACTTAGCGACCATTCTGGCGACTTGTATCGAAACTTGAAAAGCTTTTTTTCTCATGTTTTAATGCACTCTTGAATGACTGATGCATGACTTGAAATTTTATATACACGATTGTTTTGGATGACAATACGATACTTAAATGATAATTAATAAAAATTAATTACGCCTTAATGTTGTGATACTGTCATATGCATATACATATTTATATTAATTGTAACTGTTGGATAAAAAGAGGCTAAAATAAAAATGTTCTATGTTGATCTAAGTAGGAATTGACTTAATATTTTTTTTTTATATTAGAGGTTTTTATTAAGGTTATAACATTTTTTAAAGCTAAGTGATAAATAATCTTTTCCTAACTGTTGTTCGTAAAAAAGTTATATCTAACTATGATTATTTTATTGAGTAACATGAATCCGTTTTGCTCAAATTAAATCTCTTTTATCATTAGGAAATATTTAAATAATTGCTTGTAACATTTACTCAAATTAAAACTTTCTAATCGCATAAAAATATGTAATTAATTCTAAGTAAAATTTGATCCAAATCATCACTTGAAAATATTTACTTAACTCAAAGTTTCCGGGGTTTTTTTTCAACTTTTTCTACAAAATTTAATAAACAGAATCCGATATAACTAAGATTTTAGCTTTCTCTTATGTATACATTTTTAAGATTAACTTAAAAACATGTAATTGTTTAAAAAGCTTTCGATGTTTGCAATCAACAACATTCTTATCATAGTCATTATAAACATGTTTACGTAAAAGAAATTTCATTTTTGTAGAATATATAAGAAAAATAGCCTATCTATACGAGTCTAGAACATCCAAAGAACTTTTTGACTGCTAATGTGGTTTCAGAGTTGCGGACAGGAAAATAGCGCGGGAGTAGATAAATAAATAATCTCGGAAAGTGTAATAAATCATATTTTTGAAGCGTACTGGACAGATTAAAACCATATAGAGATAGGATATTACTCCATATTTTTTTTTTGGAGGGCGGATACAATTTTCTACGATGCACATTTCAAAAAAGAACTTATCTACACTTAATGTATCTTTAAAATGTGCTTTTTCAAAAATAAAACTACAATGAAAGTGTTTTCCTTTAATTTTTAATCTGTTGAGTATTAGTTTCATCACTAAATAGTTCAAACTCTCCATATATATATATATATATATATATATATATATTTCTCTCACATTTTCAAGTGTTAATAAAATACTTCTTGTTCATCGACTCAAGCTTCTGCAGTGTACATTTCCAATTAGCCCAATTTTATAATTGGATAACATGTTGCATTTCTTTATAGTAAATTTGTAACTGGTTCTATTTGCGATAATTACAAATCTTCTAGCGAAAGTATCTTTGTATTGTTATAAGATTACAAAACCACTTTCTGTAAAGGACTTGAGATTCATGTTAATGAACTGAATTTAATTCATTGGCATAACCACCCATAAGGACCAAGACCTGTTGTATCTATCTCAGAGTACGTGACCTTAGGCACTGGGGAGCGTACGCAGGTGTTTCGGTGAAGTGGTCAGTCTGACTGACTGACCCCCAGTGTTCAGGTCACAAACAAGCTTGGTACTCATTTATCAACCTACTGAAGGGATTAAAGGCTGACTTGACATTGCCCTGTCCGGGATTGGAACCCCGGACCTGTGGTGTGGAAGTGCGATACACTACCAATCAGCCACTGGGTTTCTCAAGGTAATGAGAGTTACTATTTAAAGTCAAGTGAAGAAGAAAGTTGGAGAGAGGTTGGCTATTGTTGTCATACGAAGTTAGAAAAGTAATGATTTAAATTACCAGGGTTCAAGAGGCCTAGTAATACTGGAATCTACTTTGCGCGATAAGTATTACATTTATTATGGTAAATATTTATATTAGTAATTAACTTGACGTCTCCTTTAGCTTAGAACTCATTTAGAAATTGATTTGACAGCTGTATCAAAAGTATTTATTGTTCAAAATGTTTCTTCCTTTGGTACATCTTGAAGCTTCTTTAGGTGTGAGTTCACGATAAATTACAGGGTGAGTACAAATGATACGCCCCCTTTTAAAAAATCGTATTTTTGAAACTACTGCATGTATTACAATAAGTGATACGTGAATGTAAATAGAAATATACTTTTTCCCACCAATAATCAACAGCACATTCAAAATAGCTGAGACTGGAATCCAAACCTAGTGACAATGACAAAGAAGAGTTTTTGCGAATTACAGTATGCACGGGTGTTTTCTTATTTTTTTTCCAGTTATTTCGGTGCAACGTGCTTTTAGAAATCTGTACGGAAAAGAAGCACTAACCTTCAAGAGCTTTTGAAATGGTACCATCAATTTAAGAAAACTCGTGCAGTTCGTGTAAAACGAAAAGCAAATGCCAGCCAAGCGTCTCGGAAGAAGCAGTGGGGAGGATGTTACAGAGTTTTCTTCGAAATCCACGGAAGTCTACGAGAGTAGCTGCCTGTGAACCCGGAATGACCCAGAAAAGTGCTACAGAAAAAATTTATTTTCGCGCCTTTTTTTTTTTTTTTTTTTTTGTAATTGAAACAGCCAATAACAGTAAGCATTTGTATAACTTTACGAACCGTTGATAGAGTGATTCTACAAAGTGTATGGAACGAACTGGATAACAGATTGGACGTATGTCGTGTAACAAGACGGTCACACATCGAACATAAGTAAGAAAAAAACTTGGTGGTTTTTTTTTTACATTCATGTATCACTAATTGCAGTTTCTGTAGTAGTTTCGATAATATATGATGTCTTAACATCGGGTCCATCATTTATACTCATCTTGTACATTAATACACGCGATTATGATCTATTAGGTTGTTCGGAAAGTAATCTCGGTTGTTGTTTTTTTTCGGTGGAGGATTTAATTGTATTTTTTCACACTTAAGCCGCATAATCATCATTATATGTTTTGAGAGCTGATAGAGCAAGACTTGCTTGTGAAAAAGTCCATTTGATTATACGCAGTTGTTTTTGGTTGGTGCCCTTTGAAATATGGAGGGTAAAAAGCAGCAGTTCCTGCACATTTCACTTTTTTTACAATCGAGGTTAAAAATACTGTTCAAGCAAGAAAATAAAATTAGCCGATGTATATGGAGAAGATGTATTGATACTAACCAGTGCCAAAACTGGTTCGACGAATTTCTGTCCGCTGTTGAAATTGCATCACGTTCTGGAAGGCCTATTGAACTTGATGAAGTCACAACAAAGACGTTTTTTGATGCAAACAGGCAAACAACAAATCTTGAGATTACTGAGAGGTTAAATTTATCGAATTCATCTGTTTATGGCCATTTGAAAAACCTCGATTTAACTTCAAAGCTCGACATATGGGTTCCTTACGTTCTTACGGAAAGAAATTTGTGACGACGCGTTGATGTCTGTGATTTGCTTCTTAGCACAGCGTTTCTCAAACTGTGAGGCACGCGGTAACTCTACAAGGGGGGCGCGATCATATTGAAAAGTCGAACACAGAAGATTATTTTAAAAAAAAAATTATTAATTTACTGAAAGTAAAAAAAAATACATTCTAAAATAATAAAATATAAATTACACATTTACACTGATATAATACATTTATAAATGTAAGAAAACACTGTCGATGTCCTTTTATGGCATTCCAAAGCCTTCGGAATAATTTTATGGACAGCAGTGCACTGAAAAGATCGTATTTCGGAAAAACGTATATATACGTTCGGGGCAATTAACACTTTGGGTGAGAGTTACGTTTATATATGCCGGAGGTAGTTGTAAGTTTGAAGTCATAATGTAGCTTTAGCGTCAAAGTATAATATTATTGAATTCTGCACATTATTATTTGGGGGAGGCGATGAAAATTATAAATTGAATATTGGGTACCAAATACTGAAAGTTTGAGAAGCCCTGTCTTAGTAGCAAGGAAATGATCCATTTTTGAAGCTCATCAACACTAGGAACGAGAAATGGGTTGTCTCTATAACAATGTCAAATGTCAATATGTAATATCTCATCAAAAAAACAAAAAAAAAAAATGAGTTGGTGCTATCTGGTGGGATTTCAGAGCTCCCCTATTCCTTTTTTTTTTAGCTTTTACTGGACAATACAACGATTAATTCTAAAGTATTCTGTCAATTGTACAAACTGAATGTTTCATTTAAACAGCAAAAGCCACACACAGAACTGATCAACACAAAAGGTATAGTGTTTCCCCAAGATAATCACCCAAGTTTGGTGACTAGACAAAAGTTTTTTCAGCTTGAGCGGGATATATTGCAACACCTTCCATACTCTTCAGGTCTGTCACCTTCTGATTAATATTTATGTTCCGGATTCTAAAAATTTTTTTTTAGACTTTAAAACATTTTTTTCAAATGAGGAGGTCCAAAATCTCCTGGGTCAGTTTTTTCCCAGCAATGAGCAAACAATTTATGACCACGGCATAATGTTATTACCAGAAGGATGGCAAAACGTATTGGACCAGAATGGGAAAAAAATATATAATTAGAAAAAATACATTTATTCACTATATGAAAATTATCTTTATTTCCACAGAAAAGAACAAAATTACTTTCTGACTAACCCAATACTATTAATTATTAATTCATAATATCTTGTAATGTTTAATTGATGTGCCCTTTTAAAGTAATAAATATTACTTTTTAGCCTCTAACCTAACGTCTTAATTTTTCGGTAGATATTAATCACCAATGAGTTCGAATAATTGAAAAAGGGAGGGGGGGGGGGGGGTTGAAAAAAAAAAAAAAAAAAATTGCAGATTAAATGGCCCCTTTGGCTTGTTTTAATTACTTTAAATTTTATTTTTTTTTTTTTGTCGCTTTTTCTTCACAATAAATGCATCTTAAAAACAGAAATGCATTCACAGACAAATAAAAAAATAAAAGTATATTGACAAATATATACAGTCCAAATCCCCCCAAAAAAACTAATGACGAAACTTGTTGCATAGTAAAAATCGACTCAATGACGTTTTTAACATGCATTTATATATTCTATTTTTAAATCTAGCATTATCGATCATTAAAAGGAAGAAAAAAATCTATATTTTACGTATTTGAATTAAAATAAGAACATAACATGTTTTATGATGTTGTGGAATAGCTCTTTTAATATTTTAAATTTAAAATATATACCAAGATGATAGCGTAATTTTTACTGGCAGTTAATCTTTCTTTTACGAAACGTGTGCGAACAAAACTTTCTGAAAACTCGGCCGACATATTTTCCTTGAATTAATTAACATTAATTTAAATTTATTCAAATATTAGAATAAATTCTTTATATATTACTAGTATAAACAATTCAGTGTCATAATTTAAAGCTACCGCGTGATTGAAACGTTGATAATTGGAGTGTCAATTTCAATGTGATTTTTTAAACTAGTTAATCAATATTATAAGTAGTTGTTGAATAATTTATAAATTGTCCAAACTCATTAACAAATGATATTTGTATATAAGTTGTATATATTTAACGTTCACTACCATTGAAAGGTTTTTAAATCTCTTTTCGCACCTGTACCTCAAAAATAGCAAAATTACATAATAATTTAAAAATATACCGTAAATTCCAGCGTATAACGCGCACTTTTAATGCAAAAAATAAGATAGAAATTTACGAGTGCGCATTATTCGCCGGGTATAAAAATGAGAGCTGTAACACACGCTATATTTCACAGAATGAAGTATAGATGTCGCCACGCATTGAACACACTGTAAACAGTAGTGTGAACTCTAAACCTACTGCTTTTAACATCATATAGAGCCTGGATCCCAACCAGATAGGATCTCCCTCCTCGTCCAATCATGGACTGTATTTAAAATTTACTATAGGTTGTTTCTCTAAATGTTTAATTGTATTTGTCTTGTAAAGTCTTGTCTAACCGATACTTTTGTAATGGTGATATTTTAGTTTATGAAATATATTAATTTTTACCCCGAAATTTTGTTCATTAATTTCAACCAAGTAAAAACATAAGTCACCGTTACAGAGCTTTAAAAATAGAAAGCATAGAAAAAAAAATTAGGCTTCTACATGTATCCAAATACTGTTTATTTAAAAGCAGTGACATTCTTTATGAACTTAAGGAGTTGTAATTCTAGAAGTGTACTATTTTTTATATAAAGCTTGGCATAATACTTCTATTAAAAGACTTAAAATGTAAGATCATTATGCAAGTACATTTCAGGTTTCTTTGTAAAAAGGGGATTGCACGTTATCTGCGAATGTACCTAAAAATTAAAAATTGCAGCTTGAAAGCTTAGGTACACGTTATATGCCGGATTTTACGATAAATATCAATTTCTTTAAATCAGGCACTTCAACTTTAACTTTAAGAATGAAGATTCATTGAAAATAAATTTATATATACTCTTTAAAAAAGCAGGTTTTGAGCCTTTTGGACAGGGTGAAATCAAAATTTACTGTTAAGACAACAATGGGCCAGTGAAAACAAATATCCTCCAAAGTGCTGCTATTTATAATTTGGAAAGAATCTGAAACTATAACAGATTTTCCTTTGTTCCATTTAATAGTTTCGTGGACTTTTTCGCTCGAATTTCAATCTCATTTCAAAACGTTGCACTTTAAGAAAAACCAGGACGCGGATTATACTCAATATTCGTTCGAAATTATTAAAAACGAAGATTATGTACCCTTTTTTTTGGATTGGAGTTGTTATTTCTGTCAATCGAAATGGAAAAGGAATCGAAAGACGGCAGAGTGTAATCCAAATTGTGTTTTTCCAATTCTGGTTTTGGACTTATCTCCGGAAATATAAGGGATTAATAAAGAGTCCGTAAAATAAGAATTTTTTTCCGGCCAATCAATATACGTATTATTCTTTCCCTTTAGGTTGTTTCTGTTGTTTACGGTTCTTTTCTCAATACGTGGGATAAAAAAAATTCATAGAACCAGAAGGATAGATAATATATGAAACGAGTGACAGGGTATTAAACTCAAAAATAAATTCATAACAAAGAACCTTCCAGAAGACTGAATTTATTACGCAGATGGAGAAATGAATTTTTAAACTGACTGAAAAAAAAGATACTACCAAGAAGGGTTGTTTTTTTTTAGAAAATGTTAAATTAAAGAATGCAAAAATGATAAAAGAAAGTAAAGAATAGAATCAAAGGTATACGCCAGTGGTTCCCAAACTTTTTTAACCCCCATTTTTATAGTCAAAACTTGCCCACTGACCCTTTTTAAAAAAATCAAAACTTTCCCAAGCACCTCCTACAAAAATGCATAGTATAAAAATTACAAATTAAAAAAAAAAGAAGAATGAGACACATTTGGTTGAAGAATTACTTATTGAAATCATACATTTTGCTTAAAATAAAATATTAAAAAATTATAAATTGGATGAACTTGATGAGATGCTCCTTTCCTAATGAGGAGTTTCAGCGTGGTTGCTAATCTCTAAAACAGAAAAAAAAGAATGGGAAAAACAAATCAACCAATAAACATGAAAACTAGTCACTATTAACAGATGAAGAGATTTAGATTTAAACCTGTCAAGACTGATAACAAATGTTAAAAGTTTTTGTTATTGAAGCACCAGATTCATCCCTTCCAGTAAAAGAATTTGTTTATTGTTCAGTTATTTTATGCATTAATTAAATCTTAATTTAATTAACAAGCGTTTCTTAAGTTTTTAATGCTGTACATCACTACACTTCGAAATTTAATTCTTTTAAAGTAAGTAAGTAGCTCTGTACTAGCTGTCATAAGACATTAAAGTTGATAAGTTTGTGAAAATTCAATATTAGGTAAGCAGGGGTCTACTTCAAACCGAAAAACCTGTCAGGGGGTCTATCAGACAAAAATGTTCTGATTTAAGTAGATAAATTGTTCAGGTATCCGACTATGTTCGGAACCGTGATTTTGCAAAAGCGTATAAATGGATAATATATATGATATTTAGTGTCACTTAGATTAGAAAACGTATATAAAATTGTTTTAAGAATGTTGATAGAATAAAAAAAATTATTTAAGTAAAATATTTTGAAAAAAAATGAACATAGAATGACCCATTTTCAAAACATTCTCCTTTTATAAAAACTGCTTCTATTATTATAATATTTTGCCTGTATGTAGCTCAGATCTCTCTACAGAGGCTGAACTAGAATTTTTGAGACATATTACTTAGAAGTGGACTTATCCATATTTTACTACAAAAGAGGGGAGAATTTTTAAGAAAAAATCGCCGATAATTATTCCAATTGGTGGTAACTTTAAAAATAAAGTGAATTTTTCAAAATCCCTAGTTGAGACTCTCTGGAGAAGTCTTTACTGTATCTAAGCACACACACACAACATTCATTATTATAGAAGCATTTTTCATAAAAGGAGAACATTTTGAAAAAAGGTTATTCTATTTTTTGCCAAAATATTGTATTTAAATAAAAAATTTTTTTGTCATAATGTCCTTAAAACAATTTTATGCATGTATTCTAATCTAAGTGACACTAAATATGAAAATTATCCATGTATGCTCTTTTTTAAATTCACGTTTCCGAACATAGTCGGATATCTTAATTTTTGTACTGCAAAAATCAAAAATGTTTTGTACAAAACTAAAGATACTTAGTAGTTAAAAAAGTGATATATTTATTTATATATTAGATGCTTAAAAATTGTTAAGGTTTTATAGCAATTGTGTACTCACTTCAGGTGGCTGCCACAAAGTGTGGCAGTGGTAAAATTCATTTTTAGTAAAGCATTGTTTTCTTAAATAAATTAAGTAAAAATAAATATAAACGAATACTCATTGGTATTTCAGTAATTCAATTACGTGTGGTATAAATAGAGGCGTTTTTCCAAGCACAAACCACCACCGCAATCATTACATCAGAATCTTTTTTCATTTCTTATCTTTTTTTCCGTTTGCATTCTTTTTTGAACAAAAACTTTGCACTGTCTTGGAAGATCACGTTTCGTGGGAATAGGATGAATATGGGGTATCACATTTCGTTCCCTAAGACGAACAGGGTTATCTACTGCAGGTGTGTCGCAATCCAGAGTTTGTAGGGGTAGAAGGTTCGAAGAAGTAGCAGATATGATTTAAAAAAATAATTGCTTTTATTTTAGATGCAAGCCTTGGGAACAGTTTTAAAAGTCCAAATTCTTAACCTAACTTATGAGGTTATTCAGTAAGACTTATATTTAGAGTTGCTCGTAGTTCTTTAGACAACTCTTTCTCGAACATAGACGACTTGGTATAAATCCATTTTTAATTTTCTTTTACAACTCCAAGTGGATATGAAGATGAATGTTAACTTCAGCCCGTACGACTTCCTTGTCGCAAATCACTTTCAACTATTCCAAGTATCATGATGAAACTCATACACCCCGATTCCAGGGTTTAAATAGCATTTACATTAGCATAAAATCAAGTAAAATCTACGAAAAGTGATTTTTAAACTAAAATAACAGTTAAAGTATAGTTTTTCCAAGATGATATTGTTGAAATTCCATTGATAGAACTAGTCCCTGGTGATCTTCCAGAATTCTTTTGTCCAGAAGCTGCATCATCATATTTACATAAAAGTTCTGCATTTTGAATTCGAAATTCTAAAAATGTAATACGTTTCTCAACTTCACATTTTTATTGAACAAAAATGAGTTTCAGGTACCTTATCTAGTAAATGTAAAAATATTTTTTTTATAATATTTCTTCTGGCGTTTTTGGATTGTCGGTATGAAAATATATTTTCTGATCACTGCGATCTACACTCCCCTTAGTTATAGATTGTAGTCAAAACAATCTCTCTCTCTTTCTCTCTCTTTGGCTTAAGTATATCTTCATTTTTTAAATACTGAAGTTGATCTTGGAACTATCGTAATATTGCCCATCAAACACCATCTTCTGAATTGCCCCCTAATTAATTCTTTCCGATGTAAATTAGGGTTTGACACAAAATTGAAGACAAAATAAACTTCTCCCGGTATGTAATCGGGTATAATAATAAGATGCACTCAAAAAAAAATACACCGTATGATACTCGGGCATGATATTTTGGAGCGCAAGGACCGTGCCCGAGATAATATCGGGCATTACATTTTGGAGTACAAGTGCAGTGCCCGAGATAATCTCAGGCATGGCATTTTAGAGTACTAGTTCCCTGTTCGAGATAATCTCGGGGATGACAGTTAAAAGGTTAATGACACCTTGATTTGATAGAAACAGCGGAGGCCACGAGTTTGTGACCATGACCACAAGGGTTATGTTTTGTACTACAGTCAGTTGTTCTTGACCGCAACTAAATAATTAAATCTAGTTAAATATTCATTCAACGCTCATAAAATTAAGGAAAATATTAATCATGTAATTTTCTTTAGCTAATATTTTTGGTACCTCTTAATCTTTAATTTCGTTCTACAGTTATTACATGTATAATCGTATTTGTAGAAGCATGAGGTTACAAAACTTATAGTTATGTTTATTTATTAGGATATTACTAATAATGTAAATTAACAGAGTTTTTCTAAAATAAATCCTCAATGGTTCTTACATTTTTTTTCAAACAAAAAGTATTACTCTTATTAACAAAAAGTAGAACTCCAATAGTAGTAACAAAAACTTAACAACTCCTGCTGTACAATAATTTACAATGCATCTTCGGCTATAACACCGACGTAAATTCCATTTTCGAAGTTTTACAAAATTTTTAAAACAATTTAAACTTAGCATACTCAACGCATTTCAAGAAAAACAAAGAACAACCACCCGACACTATTACTTGTGGTTAGCTCTTTCATAGTCTTAAATAGAATCTTTTCTAGGACAAGAGGGATGAAAAATGATAATACGTTGTCAAATAAGTTTCAAATTATTTCGAATAAAGGGACTAACAAGCGAGCAAACTTTCTTTGGAAATCTATTGTAAACCGCAATTTCCTGCAGAAGACACAATGTATTGACTTTACAATAAGCAAAGATTTATGGCAGAGGCCCAAGGAACAGCGCCTCAGACGTTCGGACTGCAAAATGTATTTTTCAATGACATGCAAGGGTCTATTAACGTCATTATGGAGGCGAGATGTCAGAATGTGTTATGCAAAGGAAATTGGCTTAAGTCCACTGATGATAAGAACTTATACTATTCACAAATGAATATAATTAAAAGTCGATAATTCGGAGTATAATAGGATTTTAAATTTACAAAAATAAATGCAAGTTTTTTTTTTAAAAAAAATAAGTAAATAATGAGTAATGAAATAAGTTTTAATAAAATATTTAATTCATGTTTACTTAATTATGACAACGGAACAGCGTCAAGTTTTAAAAAAAAGATTTAAGTAAATATATTTTCAATTATTTTCGTTTCTATTTAAAATTTAATATTAAATATTTTGAATTTAAAAAATAGTATTAAAATAAATTTAAGTAAATATAGTTACAAAATGTTGTAAGGAAATAACTTAAAAATTCTATCTTTGTCTTCGTGATCGGTGTGTTGCGGATTCGAGTCCAGCTGCCATTGAAGACTTTCCGTGGGAAGGAAGCTGATGAATGTTAAATTTGCCGAAGCTCAAAGACCTCCCGTTGGTGTGGTGTGGAAGTTTGGAGAGGGATTTCTAGATCAGGTGTTGTCCAAGTCACTAGACCGAGATTCAAAATTACACGGTCAGTTGTCAATAACCCTTGTGTTACTTTGTAGTGCGAAGTTAACCCCTTAACTGCCAATTTAAAGTTACGCGATTCGCTCCCCTGTGCCACCATTTTTCACATATGCGTACTTTAGTGGTGTATAAGGGGGATAAGAAAAGGAATAAATAAACAAATCTTTCTTTGGAATAAGTAAATTCTTCACAAACACTGCACGGTCATTAAATTTCATTCAAAAGCCTTAGGAATAGTTTTACTGATAACAGCGCAAAGAAAAAATCATACTTCGGAACGACGGATATATACGTCCGGGGCATTTAGTCCACTGGATGAGCGAGGCGTAAATATATGCAGCTGGCACTTAAGATGGAAATATAATTCTCTACTCACCCACTTTGTCTTAAAAATGATGTGATATACTTGACGCATCCATTTAAGACACTTAGAATACTCCACATTATTGTTATCAGGAAAATACCTACCAATCTCTATAAATAAGTATAAACATAAAGTTTTTAAAGATTACACAAGTAGTAATTAATTCTTAGGTTATTTATTTAACAAATATCTATGAAGCATTTAAAAGAAAAGACACTGTCCCCACTAAAAACAGTCCATATAAATAAATTTTCCATTAAAATTTTTATTAAGGACAAGTTTAAGGTATCTAAAGATTTTAAATGGAACATATTAGTTTAGAGCTGCCTTCAAAATTTAGCTAATTTCGTTGTTAAAAAATTATTACTTTTAAGCATTTTACTAATATTAAGATAAATGTAAATTATTTACCAGGCGAATTGTGTAAGGAGACATATTAAACAAAAAAAAAAATGAACTAAATAAGGTTGGGGTGCGGGGGAGGGAAGGGGATGGAGATGAGCTATTGGTCAGTTGTCAAAAATTTGATTTCGGAGTGCTTTGTTAAACATGTCCAATAGAATCCTTCTTAATAAAATGAATTCTCTTCGAAAAATTGATTTTAGCTTTAAAAATCTTACTGAAAAAGAATTCATGTATAATATTGGTTAGATCGATAAAAAAGAGAGAGAGAAAAATATTGAATACTATGTTCAGTAATGACGTTGAGAAACTAATTAAAAGTCATTTCGATCCACTGCCCCCTCCCCTTTATTGATACAAATTTTTTAAAAAAAAAAATATGCTAGATACACATAACCATTACTTATATGAAAGAAAATATTAATAATTATTTGAAATATGTTATACTTGCAAATACATTTTAAACTGTTTTTTCGTAACAAATAAAATTCCAAGCGTATGGGCTATATTACGATATAATTTTAGCATTACATATCATATTTGAGGGTGGTGGTTATATATATGTTCCATTCGCTTATAATTTCAAAGATATTTAAAGCTAACAAAAATTTGAATGAGGAATTTTTAAGCTAATTTTTTAAATAGTAAAATGAAAACAGACAAGGAAAATGTACTATAGAAAATATAATTACTTTCAGATATTTTAAGTTTAATTATTTGAAGGCCCCCCCCCCCACACCTTGTTTTTGGAAAAAAAATCTAGTAATATCTAGAAGCACGAATCAGAACGAATTTGTTAAAAAAAAAGTCTAATTAAATTATTAAAATTTCGAATTGAAATAGAAGTAAATAATATCCACTATATTGAAATAAGTCTGATAACCCGCGATCATTCGCGCGGGGTGTTCTGTACACCCCAGCAACAAGAAAATCCTCCCAGGATTCTAAAAAGAATGCGCAGAACCCCTATTTTTTCTGTAGCTGCACATTTTAGGTCATTGAACCTTCAGGCCTTATGCAATCCCTCTTTCTCGTATGATTGGAATGTAACGACCTTCAAAAGTTTATCTGGGGGCTGAGAAATCCCGCGAGAAGTTGAGCATTTGTATACAGTCTGCTCTGAATGTTTGGAAAATGATTAAAATATTATTTTTCTATTTTCTACTATCATTATCTCATTAATTATAAAGTATATTTATTACTGGTACATACGTTTTATATATACTGGTTTATGAAAGAATATAAAATGATGTGTTTTAAAAGGAAAATTTTGTAGGTTTAGTTTAAATTAATGTTAGTATTTGTATGCAATCAATTTAATAATTGTATTTGTATAACGCAAAAAACATCTTGTACTTTATAAATATGTATCATAATGACTTGATTTTATTTTCATAATTAAATACACGTGTTAAAAGTTTGGGGTGTTCTCTACACCCCGCGAGTAACGACGGTAGCAAAAACAGGTGCGAGTGACCGCGGGATAATAGTATCAAAATTATTTCTTTAAACTTAAAGAACACCAATAATAATAAATGGTACATTTAAGTAACCCAATATTTATATAACTTATCACTTTATATTAAAAATCTATTAAGCACTTATTCAATATTTTCGCGTATTTGTGGTAAAAATATAGAAAGAAGGTAAAATAAAATAAGGGTATAAGCTGTACTCTAACAGTATTGATTGAACAGCATGACTATTTACTTAAAAACTAATTAAGAAATATCCAAATTTTAATTGAGGTAATATTTTCTACACAAGCAAAACAACAAAGTTATTTAATTAAATTTTTAAAAACTGAATTCTTACATGAAAAAAGACGTTTAAAACAACGTTTCTCAAACTATGGGCTCCACCTCCCGAAGGAGGCGTGATAACTCTACGAGGAGGACGCGAGCAAATAGAAAAATCGAAAACAAAAGATTATTTTAAAAAATTATTAGAAGAAACGAAAGAAGAAGACAAACAAAATACATTCTGGTATAATAAAAAAAAATAAACAAAATTAACATTTGCTCTGATGTAATACATAAATCACTACTGTACAATGTATCGTATAATTAATTTAACACTACTAAGTTTGGAACAAGTTTATTAATTACCAGTGACCCCATGGGCTTATCATATATAAAATTATATACAAAAAAATTAACATTTATCTCTCTTGATATTTTTTTGTACAGTTTATAATTATTCCCTTAACTGCCGATTAAAAGTTAAGCGATTCGTTTTTCAATATGCCATCGCTCTACACGTAGGCAAACGTATTTGATATATTGGGGAGGGGGGAATAAGTATGCCTTCGCAATCACTGTGAAGTTCCATTTATTGCATTCTAAAGCCTTCGGAGTAATTTTATAGATAGCAGTGTACTGAAAAGGTCGTACTTCGGAAAAATGTATTTATAAATCCGAGACAATTAATGCTTTGGCTGAGTGAAACGTTTATATACGCGAGTTGCACTTAAAAAACAGTCGTATTGCAGCTTTCGTATAAAAATACAGTATTATTGAATTCAATACATTGTTATTAGTTGGGGGGGACTTGATGAAAATTTGGGTTCAATATTGGGTGAGAAAAAAAACTGAAAATTTCAGAAGCACTGGTTTAAAATGTTTATAATTCACACTATAAGGTCAAATTCAATAAATTAATTTCAATTTAATATCTGGATCCAATAAACATTTTATCTGAGAGCAAATTGTCAATATGAGAAAAAGATGACAGCCAAAATTAATCAAGCTCAGCAAGTTTTGTTTCTTCCAATTAGATTTCGAAAGAACAAAACAATAAAAACGAAAATTCTGCCCTCAAAAAATCGATTGAACACAAGATGAAAAAAAAAACTACTTTATTTAAATTAAATGATTTCTTGGAAAACTTTCTACCAGGAGTCAACCCCTTGCCATTCATTCTGGTTAATAAATCTTTGGACTAGAAAGAATCTCCACAATCCGAAGCTAATGATTCGTTTCATTATTCAAATGGCAAGGAATGCCATTTGTTAAATAGAACTATCTGAACAATGCTAAATAAAATCTTAGCTAATTAGTCACAGACTATTAAAGGAGAATTCTTTAATTACATAAGCTCATTCAATGCATACATATATATATATTTTAAAAAAAAAGATCCTATTGCATTATTTTCTCATGTTAACGAAGGGATTTTATTTTGATAATGAGTTTGATGATATACATTTCTGAACAGCTAATTTGGACAGAATAATATATTTATGTATATGTATTATTTAGTATAAGACTCATTAAAATGCATAGAACATGGATATCGTATTAATTTTCTTAATAATTATTTTTCTAAGATCAAGTATCATGACAAATTTTAAAAAAAATATATATATTTTAATTAGTTCCTTTTTTTTTCGTTTGGGTATTTTCTTTCAATTATAATGTTGTTGTTGTTTTTAAATTTTCTACTGCATAAAGTCACAATATGATGCCATGGGGTTAAATGATTTTAGATATATTTTAATTTGCATTTGTATTGTTCTGAATGGCTAATTGCATTCCGCCTTTCTAAATTTTCCAAATGAAATAATTTAGGTTTCAGGTTTGCAAAGCTATAATCATAATTGATTTTTATTAATTTATTAATATTTATTTTTCAAGGTGCTCCTCTAAGATGGTTCTATGTTGGTGGAAAGTTTTGTTTTTTATTATTTCTAATGACAGATTTTGGAAAGAGTTACAGTAGAGAACAAGTATATAGGAAAAAAAGCAAAATATAACAAAAAAAAGCTGAAACAGAGTTCATTAATTTAACACAGTGTTTCTCAAACTGTGGGACGCGCCCCCTAGGAGGTCGTGATAACCCTACGAGAGGGTCGCGAGCATATTGAAAAGTCAAAAACAAAGGATAATTAAAAAAAAATTATTAATTTACTGAACAAAATACATTCTGACTAAATAAAAAATTAAGTACAAATTTACACTTATAAATATATCAGTACTGCACAATGTATTTTAAAATTAATTTAACAATACTAAGAACAAATTTAATAATTACCAGTGATCCCATGGGCTTGTCATATGTAAAATTATATGCAAAAATTAACACTTATCTTGATAATTTGTACTGTTTATAATTGATCCCTTAAATGCCGATTCAAAATTAGGCGATTCGCTCCCTAATGCCACCATTTAACAAGTAGGCAAGCGTATGTGGTGTATGGGGGAAGGGTTGAAAGGGAATAAATAAGAAAATTCTCTGAAATTAGTAAATCCTTCGCAAAAAATTGTACTTTGGAAAGACGTATATATACATCCGGAGCAATTGATTCACTGGCTGAGTGAGACGTTTATATACGCCGGTGGCACTTATGAACTTAAAATCGTATTGTAGGTTTAGGGTCAAAGTATAGTATTATTGAATTCATAATACATTGTTATTGTATAGAGGGGGGGGGGCGAGGAAAATTATGATTGAATATTAGGTCACCAATATTGAAAGTTTGAGAACCACTGATTTAACATATATTTGGCCTTCCAATACCGCTCGGGAGTGCAGGACAGTGTAGAAGATTGTGGAGTCCATGCCCTCTACAGACCAGCACAGAGTGCATATGGAGGAAGGAACAACTTTGAGTCCATAAAGACAATTTTGCATGCAGTAATGTCTGGTGACTAGACGGAATTCAACGAGTGCTCTACGTCTTAGGACTTTGCACAAATTCAGGATAGCATTCTTCCAACTCTTACGGGAAACACGGTTATAGAGGCCTTCTGAGCTCGGGCTTTGATATATATTTTTTAATGGAATGGAAGGACTTAGGGCAAAGACTTTTCTACATGATAAAGCACCCGTTTTAGCCAGGAATTTGGCTTTCTCGTTACATTTAACTCCACAATGGGCAGGAACCCATTGGAGGACAATCGTTTTCTCAATCTTACCAGGCTTTTAAGATGATGACTACAATCCAATATGTCTTGTGTTCTGGGATTATTATCATAAACGATAGCCAACATAGTAGCTCTGGAATCGGTAAGGATAACAGCTCTTTAAAATTTTTCTAAGTGGCACTCCAGCTAGGAATAAAGCTCTGAGAGAATGGCATCAGTCTCGCCGTCAAAAGCTGTACCTCGGCTCACAAAGGCATAGAAAGAAATTCGAAGAAGACTCCGGCATCTGTATTAGGAATTCATCAGTAAAGAGCTGAAGCCACTCTGATTAAAGGTAAAGAATATTTAACACTTCAAGAGCAAGGGTCGGTATTCATTTTTGTTACCTTTTGACTCAGGTCAAGATTAATCCCAAAAAGTTTCAAATTCATTGGACTTCTGGTTCATGACTTAACCCAGTAATTCTGGTTTATGACTTAACCCAGTAATTCTGGTTCATGATTTAACCCAGTAATTCTGGTTCATGACAACCCAGTAATTCTGGTTCATGATAACCCAGTAACTCTGGTTCATGACTTAAACCAAGCGAATTTTTTAACTGAAGAACTCCCTGTAGAAAGCCTTTTTAGGTTTGAAGATTTTTAGTCAGTTCTTGATTTATTTCATTCCAGAGTGTTGATGGGAAGTTAAAATGGCGACGTATAGTAGGGGTATGATTAATAATTTTAATATAGCCTAATATTCTCATATAATTTTAAGTTTCTTATATTAAGTAAACAAAGTTCCTTTTTATATTATTTTATTTAACATTAGCATTTGTACATTTAATTTAATAATGATTTATTCATTCTCCTATTTCCTTTCTCTACAACTGTGTGAGTAGTATACACACATTATAGATGAAGGTTAACTGCCAAGGAAGCAATGTTTAAACCAACAATCTTAGTCCCTAAGACTAAGAGTAGGTTATGGTACTACTGCGATAAACTTATTCCTGTCCTATACTACATGGTTGTATTTCTATTTTTTTTTTACTTATTTGAAGCTATAGCAATTTACTATTAATCGTTATTATTAATGGGATTATATATAGTATAATATGTATATAAAATTAAAATTATAATTGTAATACAAAATTTAACACAATAAATAAAACATAATACCTAACAAATGATTAAAATACACTGACAGAAAAAAATCCAAGCACAGAGAAAAAATTGTTGTAGAGTAATGAAATTTGAATAATGCAATTTTCTGGTTAACATGTTTAATTGATTAAATTTTCAAGACCACAGGTTAATTTAAATTGAAGAAAATGCATTTCATATGTGAGATGTTGTTACATTAATAGCCGGTGTAACACCAGAATTTTGAACGCAAGCGTGCATGCATTGTGTCATACAGATACCGAATGTCACTTTATGGTATGGAGTTCCATGCTTGTTGTACTTGTTGCTTCAATACTAGGACGGCCAGTGCTGTTTGTGGATGATGCTAGCGTTGACGTCCAATGATATCCCATACGTGCTCAGTTGGAGACACATTTGGTGATTTCGCAGGTCAAGGTAACACGCCAGTTCTCTGTAAAGCACGTTGCGTTACAACTACGGTGTGAGGATGAGCGTCATAAAGATGGAAAACTCTCCCTGGTATGTTGTTCAGAAATGCCATTACCATAGGTTGAATTACCAAACTGCCATTCAAATTTGCAGTCAGCGTTTTTGGAATAACCACGAGAGTGCTCCTTCTGTCAAAGGAAATTGCTTCCCAGACCATGAATTGAGGTGTAGGTCTATTGTGTAAAGAACGCAGACAGTTTGGTTGCAGGCCTTCCCCTGTACTCCTTCTGTCCAATGCACGGCCATCACTGGCACCAAAACGGAAACTGCTCTTTCAACAGAATACACAACAAATCTCCACTCCATCCTCCAATGAGCTCTGGATTGACACCACTGACGTCACAAACGACAATGACTTGGAGTCAGTGGAATGTACGCTACAGGGCCCCTACCTCGGAGTTGTCCTTAAAGTAACCGATTTCTAACAGTTTGTTGTGTCACTTTAATATCATCTGAAGCTCGAATTTCTGCCGCAGACGCAGTAAGATGCGCCACAGCCTCTTCCCTCTCAGAAGTGTTCCGTGGCCTCCAGGAATCTGGTCTTCTTGAGGCAGTGCCATCCCTTGACCACTATTTCCAACAATCATGCACAGTGGATATATTCTGGCCAAGTCGTTCTGCAATATCGTGGAAAGAAAACCCACCTTTCCGTAGCCCTATTAAACGACCTCGTTCGAACTCGGTGAACTGTTGATAATAGCTTCTTCGTCTCCTGAAAGACATTCTTGGCTAATATAGAATCAGTATGGCAAATTTCCCAGACAAATAATGTTCCCGAACTTTACAACACGCACTTAAAGCAACCCTGATCTGCCAGTTCTGAGTGGCGCAACTAGCACCACACTTAAGCGCGAAATTTGAATCGATGCCATCTTTCAGATGTATAAAGACGCCTACCAAATTTTGTTTATCTAACACAAGTCCGTCTTGGTGTTGGGATTTTTTTCCGTCAGTGTATGCGCGTCAATAAAATAAAGAAGAAAAGAAATAGATAGCCAAAATGAAAAAAAAAATGCATCAAAATGCTTAAAATAATAAATAAATGCAAAGGGTAAATAAATGAAACCAATCAACAAAGTATTCTGAAAAAAAAATTCTGACGAACAAATTAAATTTGTATGTATGAAATATGAACATAGATAATTAATAAATTAATTAAATTTAATATAATATAAAATATGTTGATTAATTGTGTTTGAGAAATACGTTAGACAAATCTAATATATATAAAATGCACATCGAATATCTTGAGTTCAGACTTCATTTCAATATATTTTCTATCATCAAAAATATAGTTAAATGGGTTCAAAGCTGTAGATTTCCTTTCTGTTTTCCGTACTGAATAAATCACAAGATTTCTGTAATTAGTAAATCAGATTTAATACTTAAAACATTGAAGAATTTAGACTCTTAAAAGCTTCCAAAGAAATTAATTTAGGTTTGTTAAACAGAAAGAAATATGTCTATGTCAATACTAACTTTTGGAATGTATTCACTTTTATTTACTGTAATTCAATTAATACATTGCATAATGAAGAAATACGTATTATGATTCAATAAATCATATGTTCAATAATAATAACAAAAAAAAATTCCTTCTGAAAAAGTGCTTTTAAGGTTATTAATTAAATATGATTTAAACTTAGAAAACATCAGACCGACAAACTTACAGGGTGTGTAGGGGTTACAGAGACGACTGGGAATCGTAAATGCCGTAGTTGCATGCTGTGGTTCAAAGAAGTAGAGAAAAAGAACAGAAAGAGCAACACATTAATTGGAGAGTACACATTTTATTAAAATGTTGTACTACAATAGGTGTTTAAAATTACAACCAGAAGCCATCCGGTAGGCCTAACAGCAGAGTTGCACGGAATTCTTAGGTTTTGGAAGATTTCTGGTATGTCACGTATCCTTCCGGCAGCTACAAATATTCCAGTGATGAGGGCTTCAACTGAAGGACTGGGCACCTCTGACATTAAAAAGAACCAGTCTTACGTAACCTCCTGTTAACACTTGCGAAGATCGTGTGATGTGGGACACGCCTGTGCAGGTAACGTTCCTAGTACAACCACCGAATGGAGTGCCGGTTACAATCCACATTTCCATACACTCTCAGCATCTCTGCAGTCCTCGTTTGAATACGAATTTATCCTTTTGCCTCAGGAAACGGATTACAAAAACGACTTCCGGCAGGATTGGTGTTCACGAAACTTCCTTTCAGTGCCATATTCCACAAGACTTCCTGGAGAAAGACTTCCAGAACGTCAGCAATTCCATGCAGCGTCACTGTCAGATTTGCTAGATGACTTCTGGTTGTAATTTCAAACACCTGTTGTAGTACAAACGTTTAATAAAATGTTTTCTGTTCCATTATTGTGTTGCTGTTTCTGTTATTTTTTGGTTCTTTGTACCATTGCTCATAAATACCCTGCATTCCTACGAGATTCCGAGTCAACTTTGTAGCCCTTACACACCCTGCAAGTTTGTCAGTCTGGTAGCGAATCACTTGATAAAAACTTATTTCGAACCACCCTGTATAAAATCTGGTGTACACGTACATCACTTTAAAGAGTACTGGTGTAGAGGAGCTGATGCAAATTAAATCTGCCAAGGATTCAAATCATCATATTAACGTAAAATGGAAGTTTTAGTAAGGGGAGAGGTGTCATCCTCGTAACTTTGTCAAGGGTCCATCCGCGTTATTTTCAATGATTGCTTGTTCCCCACATTTCTCTATATCTTCATAATCTTTCGAATTAAACATTCGTTCATTTTTTTATCTATCAATATGTTGATAAATGATGTGCCATACTCTTGTGAAAGTAGGAAGACTCAACCAGCAGACCCCACTGACGGACCATGTTTTCTCAAAACAACAAGCATGAATAAAGTTTGCAAATATTATTTGAATTTAGAGTATTTAGAAATATGGTTGTAAACCGTTAGCAATTATTAAGGCATTGCTTCTCAAACTTTCAATACTTGCGAGCCAATATTCACAATCATAATTTTCATCGCACCCCCTTCATACAATAACAATGGATTGAATTCGATAATACGATACTTTGACGCTAAAGCTACTGTACAACTTTAGCATATTTAGTGCTTCTGACATATATAAACATCTCACTCAGTTAGTGTGTAAATTGCCTCGGACGTATATGTACGTTTTTCAGAAAAACGATCTTTTGTGTTTACTGTTATCTATAAAATTATTTCAAAGGATTTCGAATGCAATAAAATGTGCTTGGCAGGGTTTGCGAAGGATTTATTTATTTAAAAGGGTTTTCTTATTTATTTCCTTTCTCCTCCTTTTCCCCAGTACCCCACATACGTTTGTATACATGCAAAATGGTGGCATTGAGGAGCGAATCACGAAACTTTTAATCTTCTGTTAAGGGATTAATTAGAAACTGTACAAATTATCAAGATAAACATTAATGTTCGTATATAATTTTACATATGAAAAGCCTGTTGGGTCACTGGTAATTATTAAACTTATTCTTAACTTAGTTCTGTTGCATTAACTATAAAATACATTGTGCACAACACTTATACATTTATAACTGTATTACATCAGTGCAAATGTTGTTTATTTATATTTTATTATATCAGAATGTATTTGGTTTACTTTTAATAAATTAATATATATTTTTTAAATAATCTTGTTTTTTCAACTTTTCAATATGCTCGTGCCCCCCTCCAAGGGTTATCACACCCCCTAGAGGGGCGCCCCATAGTTTGAGAAGCGCTGTAATAAGGGGTACTTGATGAGGTGACTTGGTGATGGAATTTTCAGATTTTCTTGTTATTTAATAATTTATGCTTGGTATATCACAACTAATAGCAGATTTTCGTTTTTCTCATTTATCATAAATAAGGAGTAAAAGACTATATTATAGATAACTTTAAAAAAATAGTGAATTAAGTAATGTACATTGGATGGCAGATTCGACATTACAAATTCGACGCATGCAGTATAACAAAAAGGTCACACATCAAACATTTGTAACAGAAAAAAATGTTATTTTGCTCTTTACATTCATGTATCACTTATTGTTATATGTGCAGTAGTTTCAATAATATGATTTTTTATTTATGAGGTTCATCATTTCTACGCACCAAGTATTTCAGATATGTAAAATTAATATTTCAAAATTGAAAGATCACTCAGAATTTTGATTCTTTCCAAATTTAGTTTCGACTAAATAAGAAGGAACCCAATCTTATTAAGAATTCATTTATATGTCGTATATTATTTTTCCTTTTATTTATTATTCAAATACATGCATATATTTTTAGAATATTTTTTATTTTTGTTGCTATTAAAATAACCCCAGACGGACGTTTTCGCTCATTTATTATGCTACACGGGACAAATTTTGCATATTTATAGGCAATGTATTCCTAAGAAAAAGTAAAACTTATTACGTACTATTTGATTTTTGGCGAAATCTACTTGGTTATCAATTATTTAAATTTACAGCCAGGAATTCGCGTTCTTCTAATTTATAATCAAATTAGAGTTTTCTGTGCGCTGGCGTTTTCAATTTTACTTCAGGCATACTCTGCTTCATTATGATAGCAATCAAAATGAATTCTGGAAAAGTTGAAGAACTTTGAAAAGTTTCATCCCCTTTTTCTCTTAACAATCGCTGCTGGATTGGAGTGTACTTCATTTTGAGAATATTTGTGTTGTTTATTTTAATTCGGAAACTCTGGAAAGAATATCATTTGGGATTAAAAAATGGAAAATTGTTTAGAACCTTCTGCAGACATTAGAACTCGCTTTAATTTTGCTTGATTACAAATAATCAAAGTATAAATGCTTAAAATTTTGGAATACACTTTCCAGACTACAAAAAGGAAAATTGTCATTGTGACAACTGCAATGGAATAAATTAAATTCCGGATGCTACTGTAGAAAATTAGTTCTGAGTTAAGTACTACAGATTACTAGGTAACACATTTATTTTTAACTGATTCGTTCTTCTGTTTATTGATTAGAAATTTCCCTTTAATAATGTTATGGAGATATGCGCTTCAATTTTCAAATACTTTTTAAATACATTCATTTGAATATAAAATTTTTACAAAAACATAACAGTTTATCACATTTCTATATATTGTTGATTAATCTCAAAAAGTTTTTTATTTATTTTAATTTTATTAAAGGCAAAGCAGACATGATGCATCAAATATATAAAAAAAGAAAGGAAGAAAATTGGTATTATGATTCAATTATAGTAACAAAAAATAAAACAGCTCAGCAAGTTTCATTAAACTTCAACATTTTTAAATATTATATTTAAATACTTTTCAAAAGGAAGCTCAGGAAATTTCATGGAGACTTATTACTTAATACATTTAAGAACAAATTTTGAAGCTAGGAAATAAAGATAACTTATTCATAATGCATATTTAATTGTTTTCTTGTGGTAGTACATCTATCAAGTCATAACAAGCAATGTTTACACTTTTCTTCCTACGCTCTCCCATTCAAGTAAAAGGGTGTAATGGGAAGTCCCACAAAAATGCGAATTCATTGAGAAAATGAAGACGGAAAGGGGGGGGGGGGTAAGATCAGTTTGAAAGGGACAGAACGACTTGTGCCGTGGTTTAAAACACGCGTTTTCAGAGTGTAACCCAGTGATACTCAACCTGCAGCCCTGCGGCCTATTCTGAGTAGCCCGGTGATAGCCATTGCACCGAGAAATTCATTCATTTAAGGTATCCGACTACATTCGGAACCGTGATTTTGTAAAAGCGTATAAATGGATAATATTTATGATATTTAGTTTCACTTAGATTAGAAAATGTATATAAAATTGTTTTAAGAATAGTATTGCAATAAAAAATTATTTAAGTAAACTATTTTAACAAAAAATTAACTTAGAATAACCTTTTTTCGAAATGTTCTCCTTTTGTGAAAAATCCTTCTATTATAATAATATTTTGCTTGTATATAGCTCAGGGCCTCTGTACAGCGGCTCAACTAGAATTTTTGAAATATATGACTTAGAAGTGGGTTTATCCATGTTTTACGAAAACAGAGGGGAGAAACTTTAAGAAAAAAACGCCGATAATTATTTCAGTTGGTTATAAATCTGAAAATAATGTGAAATTTTCAAAAATCATAGTTGAGCCTCTATGTAGAGGTCTGAGCTATATACAGGCAAAATTTTATTATAGTAGAAGCATTTTTCACAAAAAGAGAACATTTTGAAAAAAGATTATTCTAAGTTATTTTTTTTGCCGAAATATTGTATTTAAATAATTTTTTTTGTCAATAAGTCCTTATATATAAAACAATTTTATACATGTATTCTAATCTAAGTGACACTAAATATCAAGAAAATTATCCATTTATGCACTTTTTAAAATCACGGTTTCGAACGTAATAGGATACCTTAAGAACGACGCTAAAAAGTTAGCTGGAATTTCAATAAATTTTGCTATCAATTTACTTCTTTTTGATAGTAGAATGTAAGAAAGACGCTTGGTCATGCATGAAAGGACATCAGAACTGCCCCATAACTCATAAAATCCATAAACCATTCTGTGAGTTTGATAGAAATGTTAATATAGTATTAAAATAAAGGCCAAAAACGAGTTTTAATAGTTAATGAATGTTGCTTTGATCTTTTTGTGTGTGTGTTTTTTTCTCTTTTTTATCCTCATACTGCTGCCCACCATTAGACCACAACCAGAAGGCTGGGACGAAGTTGCATCCATCTGATCCTTATCAGGAAGTGAAGGGGTCTTGTGTTAAAAACATGGTTTGGTGGGGAGGAGGAGTGGCTTCGAAAGGCGGGAACCAATGGGGTGAGGCAGAATTTCGGCAAATGGAATAGAGGGTTTCTATTGGTTTGTGAGCTTTTGGACTTTAAAACTGCCTGACTCGTAATCAAAAAATTAAACTATTGAGATAAGATGCGCTTCTACCCAGGTGACATACCTGTCATAAGTATGTAGCCCAATGGGAAAAAAGATTGAGTATCACTGGTGTAACCGCATTACATTGTGGAGAAATCGAATTTATGCAGTCCACTGAAAAGTTGTTATGCTTTAGTGTACTGTAAAATAACAGTGCGTGGGATCACATAGAAGTAAAAATATAGAAAGAAAAAATTAATTAATCCTCAATTAAAATTGAACTCTTAGCTGAGGGTATTAATTTTTTTAAAAAAATATTTTTTTTGTATGCTGGTGATTTACATTTTAAAATAACGTTTCTAAAAAAAATTATTTTTTTCTAAAAATTTAAAATTACATAATTGATGAGCGGGAATTTAAATTTAAGCTCACTATACCTCTCCCTTAATCTCACTTTGATAATCCCTTTCCTTCAAATCCTGCTTAAATTTAGATGGAAAAAAGAACTCAATTTTAAAAAAATAAGTTTTTTTCTTTCCAAAAAAAATAGTTTGTTTCTCTCTCTCTCTCTTTTTTTTCATTTCAAGCATTTTTTAATTGCTAAATTTTTAAATTAACTAGCCAGATAAGAAAAAATTCCCTTGCGTAAGTAGTTAATCTATTCTACCTAAAAAAAAAACTCAAGCTTTTGACTTTTAAGCAAAATTTGAACGTCAGGGAGCATTTCCACAAACAAAAAAAAAAACATTCTCAGATTAGTATTATTCTGAAAAATGAATTGATTTAAAAATGAAGCAATTTAACTCTTTTGAAAAACATTGGAATTAATCGAAATCAAAATGAAGAACTATTGAAACATATGATATTTTAAGTGAAATATGCTACTATAGCCCTTTAAGACCCAACCCACATGATCCGGCAGGTTAAACATTCTTATACTTTTTGCTTCTGGAATAGCCATATGTAATAAAATCGCGAATCTAACGATTTAGCCAGCTTACAGAAGGTGTAAAGTATTGCTGTATTTCAACAGACGATGGTTGTGGTCCATGTTTTACTTTCAGCTGTCAAATCTAGCTTTGTTTTCAAATACAACGAAAACACGTCTTTTTATCTGTCGTAAAAAAGTAATTATCAATATATTTCTAATTGCTTGAATACAAATTTTTGTATTAATGTTTAAATAATTGTAAAATAGAAAAAATATTAACTATTCAATAATAATGTGGCTTGTAGGGCTCGATATTTCGTTACTCACGCGATCGTGCGGGTTGGGCGTTACTTGAGTTACTGCAGCTATAAAGGTAAGTACTTACCATGCAAATTTTCCTTTCTGTTTCAAAAATATTGATGAAAGCCTACATAAAAATGAAATATATATATATATATATATATATAGTTATATAATTAAT
>BMAV01019525.1:137176-147962 GCA_019973955.1 Trichonephila inaurata madagascariensis
AGTATCCATTAGTAACTGTGATATAAACAGAGATTAGGAATAGAAGGGAAAGTTAAATATAGTGGTTAAGATCGCTCTTATTTGGTAATACGTATTGTGTGTTTTCTCACCTCAGATCCGCTAAGTTATAATAATAATATTATCATTGTTAGTGTTTAAGTTAAGATCTTAATAAAGACATTTTGAGATCATGACAACGCCTGGTTCTTCATTCAATCCCACACCTCTAGATCACGAAGTTAACTTAGAAGTGAGGTATCACCCACGGGGGAATACTTCACAACATTAAAATAAAATTCTATTTTTTCATTCCTCCAAGTATTATGCTTAGTAATATGCAGAAAACAATGTGCCCTTTTTTTCAGAATATTTTTGACACAATAAATAGATAAATAAATATTGACAGCTTATGGGGTTAACCAAATGGAATCAAATCAAATGTATCTAAATCAATATATTTAGTATATAGTTACTCTATTCATCTTTTGTACTGAAATTCGAGATATCTAACTAAATTTAATATATAATCCCTTTTTTTCTTTAAATAAAGAAAAAAACAAACTATCCTAATCTTTGTAAACTCGAAATAAACATCTACCTCTTCAAACTTTTTTCGTTTTAGAAATTAAATTGCTTCTTTGACACTTGAGCACACGCAGAATTCATGAGTAAGTTTTAATGGATTTTATACGAGGAAATTCAATACAATGGAATCATCTCCAAATCTGTCACACCACTATCTCTAAGAGTGTTCGAGCCGGTCATCATTATGATGTTTGTATTATCTGACATTAATCGCAAAAATTTACGTCCTTCATACTCCAGCCCCAACTCATCATCATCAATTTGGCAATAATTGTAGGGTTCTGCAGGACACCATTTCGCTAACCTCTCATTTATCGTACGGATATTTTGATGACTTCAAGCGTAAAATGTACTCCCACCTCATAATTTCAGGGAGTAGACAGTTGATGACGATAATAATAAACATCAAGATGTTTCCAAGGCAATGCCTGTCAGTGCTTGGGATTCTGTCCAATTGTGGATTGATTTCCTCAACTGGAATGGAACGGTTACGTGTCAATGTGTTTGAATGATTGTTCTCGATAGGCAGAGGAGAGAGAGAGAGTTCCATGATTTCTAAATGGCAATTACTCGAGCTATAGATTGTGTTTCTGGAATGTTTCATTTGACGACAAAAACTTTTCTTTTATTTTTAAAATAATCAATTTCCATTTGTATTTAATCGTTTGCAAAAGTAACTGTTTAATGTAATGGAAATCTTTTAATGCAATTGGGAAAAAAAAAATATTAAAAGTAATTTGCATTTCTGAATTCAGGAATTTTTATTTTGCATATTAAGACATAGCTGATGTTAATTTACTTAGAGGAATTTGTAGCAATAATTTTTGAAAAAGGAATATCTTACGGAGCATCTTGGTGGCATCAATCAATGATCTACAACCTCTCAGACCGCAGACTGGTACCAATTCATGGATCAAACCGTATATGGTCGCACAATTAACATTAAGTTGTCTTCACTTTATTTACTGTGGTATATTTCTCTCGAATTTGTATGACTTTCCATGAAAATATCTTTATAATCCGTGTTAAATCACTTTATCATTTTTTAGTGTAACTATGTTTTATTTTGAAGGCAGGTTGGAATCAATTAAATTAAAATAATGAAATTAAAACATTTTAATATACAAACAATCAACGCGCCTCACCCCTCAGTTGGCCACGATAAAATTATCAAACGTTGACTGGCCCAAGGCGACAAAAAGGTTTGGAAGCACTGGTATAAATGAAAGCAGTAATTGGAAAATGATACTCAATTTTGCACTATACAAGATATATACAAACAACCTGACATTATCAAATAAATTAAGATAAATAGACTAAATGCATGGCTCATGTGACCCGAACGCATGTTGACAACACTACAGAAAAGGTATTGCTATCTAGATCAACTGGAATCAAAAGGTGAGGAAGACCGTGGTTGAGATGGTCTGATTCGGTGCAATCTAAATCAGCATGATGAGGTACCAGCCCTCTAAGAAAGTGACCTTGAACAAGGAAACAATTACCATTTTATAGCCATGGACCAGTAAAACTAGCAACAGCCTCAAAATTAACATTAACCTCAAAAATGCTTTATAAAAACACTAATCATTTGGAAACTGCGCAGAGGGAGTTCTGAAACAGGATGTCATGGTGCTATCCCATCAAAACACGCAATAAAACACTAGATTAATAACTTTGAAGAAAATGAGCCTGCTTTAAAGAAGAAACCAACAGAATAAACAAAAAGTGTTCTTGCTCCACGGAGATGTGCCCGCCGTCAGTGAGGAATCTCAACAGCAGATTTCAAGTATGCATTTGTACAGGATGACAGAATCTAAAAGATGTAATTTTAAGAAATGACTTCAATTGATGTTTCTTAAAAGGCAAATCTTAGAAATTCAATTATTGCAAATAAAATGTTTTCCTTCTATCCCTCTTGGTTTTATTAGATCGTTAAAAAGTTCCCGTTTTGTGTGTGTGTCACACTGTATAACAGAAAACTATTTTCCTCCAGTATTTTCTTCAATTTCTCCCTTGACTCTGACTTTAATATTTGTTTCATAATCTCCTTTAATCTCCCTTTTCAACCTCACAATCTATTTTTCTTTCAAATCAATCCTTAATCTCACCTCCAGAGTCATTTTTATAATATCTCTTCCTGTCACTCCTTTTGACCGAGGTTAGAAATTACGAGGTTGGTCCCCAATAGTCCTCGTGTGGCTTAATAGTATGGCGTTAGTAAACACTCACTTTGTCGCCCCTTTCAACTCTCATTTCAATCTTCATTCACTTTTTCCTTCAAATCAATCCTTAATCTAACTTTCAGAGTCTTTTTTATAATATCTCTTCCTGTTACTCCTTTTGACCAAGGTTAGAAATTACGAGGATGGTCTCCAATAGTCCTCGTGGGGCTTCATAGTGTGACGTTTGTAAACACTCACTTTGTCGCCCCTTTAAACTCTCTATTCGATCTCTCACTCACTTTTTTCTTTCAAATCATTCCTTAATCTCACCTTCAGAGTCTTTTTTATAATATCTCTTCCTGTCACTCCTTATGACCAAGGCTAGATTTTACGTGGTGTGTCACCAATAGTCCTCGTGTGGCTTCATAGTGTGACGTTAGTAAACACTTCCTTTGTAGCCCCTTTAAACTCTCTTTACAATCTCTCACTCACTTTTTTTTCTTTCAGATCAATCCTTTATCTCATCTTCAGAGTTTTTTTTATAATATCTATTCCTGTCACTCCTTTTGACCGAGGTTAGAAATTACGAGGATGGTCTCCAATAGTCCTCGGGTGGCTTCACAATGTGACGTTAGTAAACTGTCACCCATTTAAACTCTCTTTTCAATCTCTCAATCACTTTTTTTCTTTCAAATCAATCCTTAATCTCACCTTCGGAGTTTTTTTAATTTTTTAATTTTTTTTTTATAATATCTATTCCTGTTACTCCTTTCGACCGAGGTTAGAAATTACGAGGTTGGTCTCCAATAGTCCTCGTGTGGCTTCATAGTGAGACATTAGTAAACACTCACTTTGTCACTCCTTTAAACTTTCTTTTCAATCTAAGTTTCATCTTCAATTCTTCACTTAATCTCACCTTCAGTATCTCTCTAATTTCTTTTTCAATCTTCCTTTAACTCGTCTTATTATTTCCTTTTTAGTCTCTCACCTATTATTCTTCAAAATTTGCCTTCAATCCTCCTTTGATTCTTATGATAATTTCATTTTCTGTTCCTCCTTCAACGACTCATCCAATCTGTCCTTACATACCCTTTTTGAATTTACCCCGCTATAATTTTACTTTACTTTACCCTTCAGTCGCACTTTTAATTTCTCTTTTCAAAATCTCTTTCGATCTTTCTTTCTGTCTTTTTTTATTTCTCATTGAATTTTTCTTTTAGACTTTCTACTAGTTTTTTATCCTGACTGTTTTGAGAGAAATCTTATATGCAACAAATAGAAAATTCAATTCACTTCCGACATTAACTTATTTGCATAAATCAACTTTGGGAACGAACGTATTTCATTGGAAGTAGGAAAGATAGTATTAAATTTAATTCCACTAAATGCTGTAATAAGAATCAGAAAGAATATAACAAAATATTTTATATAGTTTATTCACGAGAAACTCCATTAAATTATTCAAAATGTGTACAATTGCAGGAAATTTACATTTAATTTTTGAGGAAATAACGATTTTTGCATGTATGCTTTACATGAAACGAAAAACTGAACTGGATGTCTGGGAGACACGAATAAAATTTTTACTAAGCATAATTTGAATTTCTTTCAAAATGTACATAATAATTAGTAAATTGAAAGTTGATTGAACTTTTAGAAAAAGTAGAGGTTAGGTAAATTGAATTTTTATAGATCAAGTACATACACGGAAGTATTTAGGTTAAGAGCTTCAGGAAATCGATAAAAAGTAATTTAATAAATAATTTTTAGGTATTGAAATCTTTATAAATCTTTAACCTGAAGTGGATAAGCTAGAGAAAAATTAAGTATCCATTAGAGTTGCAAAGAAAGAGCTGAGGATCTTATATCGTCCCTTTCCTATCGCCACTTTATTTATTATTATTATTTTTTTGAAGAAAACTCTTTAAAAAAAATTCTTAATAAAAATTCATTTAATTTGTTAAATCATTAATTTTATTTCTCAAATTTATATCAAAAGTTTTAAAAATACACTCTATAACGAAAAAAACGAAGCACCCAGAAGGAGTTGCCCGATTGTAATGAAATTTCGCATACTAAGACATTTGTACCGAACATGCAAGTGAATAAAATTTAGTACCCAATGAAGGAATAGTGGGCGCTACAGATATTGGAACTAACTCAGCAGGTGCCTATAAGAATCTATTCTTAATCTGATGGTCGGAAATTTTGTTGCATTGCGATTTAGTACCTTACATCGACTGAAAATTGTTTCTCGCATCAAGATTTGAGCTAATTGCAAGCAACCGTCAGAGTTTGAAAGAGGTCGTATATTTAAATTGAAAGAGGCAGGTTGGGCAAATCAGAGAATCGCTTATCATATGGGTCGGAACGATGTGGCCATTAGAAGATGCTGGCAAGAATGGGTGGACAATGGCAGATTTCAGCGTCATGATGGTAGTGGTTGACCTAGGGCCACAGATAATCGGGAGGACAAACTGATTGTCACATCAAGTGTCACAGCGTCTGAATCATCGTAATCAACCAACAGACATGCGACCCGCATACGAGTGTCCACTATTACCCTTCATAGACGGCTAATAGAGCTAAATTTACGCTCTTACCAACAGCTAAGTAAAGTGTCAATCACGCCAACACACTGTAAAGCGAGAATACAGTGATGCTTCACTCGATCAGGTTGGAATCATGCTGACTGGGGACGTATATTGTTTAGAGACGAATTCCGCTTCCAACTGTGTACTGACGATCATCGAAGACGTGTTTGGAGAGGCCCAGGTCAGCTTGCCGATCCTCCTTTCACTATTACACGCCACACAGGCCATCAACTAGGAGTTATGTCTGGGTGCTATTTCTTTTGACAGCCAAATTCCATTGCTCGTCGTTACAGGCTCACTTACAACAGTACGTCAGCGACATTCTGAGAACTGCTTTGCTACCGTTTCTTTTGCAGTACCCTGGCCTTATTTTTCATCAAAATAATGCCAGACCACAAACAGAACGTGTTGCTATGAACTGTCTTATAGCTTATGAGACACTTCCTTGGTCAGCCAGATCGCCAGTTCTCTCTTTAATTGAGCATGTTTGAGATATGATGAGAAGGTGACTGCATCTACCAGGGAATGTTGATGACTTAGTTTTACAATTGGAACAAATTTAGACATCATGACTATCAGAGTGTTTTATCACTCTATGCCACGACCTGAGGCAGCTTGCATCCAGGCTAGAGCTGGGCCAACACCTTATTGAACTCGTTACTTTGTGACTATATAACTCTGAAAAAAATCATTCAATTTTCTGAAATTGTAATCATTTTCTGTTCTGTACATAATATTTCTACCCACCAACTTTTGTCTCTATCGGATAACTTATTCTTTCTGCGTCAATTTTTTGTTATGGAGTGTAGATACGTACAAATGCAGATTTATACTTTATTCTTCATATAAGGAACAACCTAACTTTAGATATTATAATAATCTATTTTTATCATACTTATAACGGGGTGAAAAACGTATTATAAAGCATTGTTTATTCCAACAATCAGTAGCTATATATTTATTCTTTCATACTAAATTATAGATACAGGGTGATTCCCTAGGAGACCGACAAACTTGCAGGATAGTAGGAAGGACAGAGACGATAAGGAATCACATAGAATGTAGATCCCAAATGCCGTAGTTGCGAGCTATGGTGCAAAGAAGTGGAGAAAAAGAACAGAATGGTAATGAATTAATGGGACAGGAAATATTGTATATAATAGTTGTACTACAACAAGTGTTCGAAATCACGACAGAAATCTTCTGACAAGAGCAACACTGCATAGAATTTGTTACGTTCTGGAAGATTCCTGCAGGCAGTTTTGCGGTAGATGGCACTGAACGGAAGGTTTCATAAACACAGATTCTACCGGAAGTCTTCATTTTCGGTCCTTTTGTCAAGGTAGTAGTATTCAAACGAGGAAACTGCTCAATATGCTGATAGTGTATTAAGATGCTGATTGGTGGTTGTACTAGGCATGTTAGCCAAACAGACTTGTGTCACATCACACGACTTTCGCCAGTATGAACAGAAGGTTACAGAAAACTGGTTCTTAAATGAGTTAATAGAGGGTGTTTTTTGGGGGCACGAGACGCCTGTTACTTCAGGTGAAGACTGAATCGCTCGAATATCTGTAGCTGCGCTGAGGATACGTGACATCCAGTAATCTTTCAGAAAGTAAGGAATTCCATACAGCGTCGAGCCTAGGTCTGCCAGATGACTTCTGGTTGTAATTTCGAACATCTGTTGTAGTACAACCTTTCAATAATGTATTTTCTGCCCTTTAATGTGCTGTTGAGTCTGTTCTTTTTATCTGTTTCTTTGTGCTATGACTCTGTGCCATTCTTTGATTCCATTTGATCTATGACTTTATTTGTGCCATTGCGATCCTGCATTCCTATGTGATTCCAAGTCACCTCTGTACCCCCTACACACCTTGTAAGTTTGTCGGTTTGGTAATGAATCACCCTGTATATATAACCAGCAATTACATATTAATTTGCTTTAAATCTTATTTAAAGCTAAACTATAAATAGAAATATATCAAGGCAGTATATATTTTTAAATTAAATGGTGACATATCAACGTAACAGTTTTTTAGTCTTAGGACGTAAGATTGAAAGTTTAAACCAAGTCTAAGGACAATATTTCCCTTTATTTGAATCTACAACTGCGATGAGAGGAAGATAAATTAGTGTAGGAAAAAATTTCTAAAAATATTGAAAGCTCACAAAAATAATAAGAGAGACGGTCCGAAAGTAAGTGTCGTCATCATTTTTTTCACACAACAAATTTAATGTCCCCAAAAAATACAGCATATCTTGAACTTTTCATGCACTATATTTCGACATCATCACCAACGACGTTTATACATTTGTCGTTGCGTGCAATCGGCTTGAGGGTACCACTCTAGTAATACTTTGCGATGTTAGGAGTTTTCCAACAGTTTGTTTCATCTGAGCCCAAAAGTGTTAGTTTCGGCTCAGGTAACATGTGGAAGTCTGATTGTGCAACGTTGTTTTCATTCCTGGGTGTGGAGGGATGCTTACTTCGACCCTAATCTTCCACAGTCTGCCTTCCCTTGATATGCACCAGCAACCAGCCATTTGATGAAACTTCTTTACCAATACACTTTTTTCCACCATTGTACTCGAACATCCTTGGTAGAGATGTCTTAAGGTATGGGCCAAGTGGACCCTGACCCAAGGACTTGGCCTCATTAGGGGCTTTATAAAGTTTAATTATTAAATACGGTACTTTGATATTTGTTATAATTTTGGGGTGTAGTTGTTATGAATCTAACATACAATTTGAAAATAATGAAGTGATAATGAAGGTTTGTTTATAAATATCCCGCGGCCAGGAAAGTTATAAGGCATGAGCCAACTGGATCCGGGCCTTGATAGGTTCTTAACTCCCCTTCATTACGATAATGATCCAAACAATTTTAATGGCCAAATGTTAATATTGAACTTGTTCATAAAGTTGAATTATTAAATACGGTATGTTGATATTTGTTATGATTCTGTGGTGGGGTGCGCAGACTTGTGGTTGTTATGAATATAACAGACAGTTTGAAAATCATGAACAGATAATGAAGGTTAGTATATAAATCTCCCGCAGCCAGGAAAGTTATAAGGCATGAGCCAACTGGACCCGAGGCCTTGATATTTTCGTCTCACCCTCAATACGATAATGATCCGAATAATTTTAATAGCCTATTCTTGTGGACCTATTCTTCGAAAAACTTTGAATTTCAAACTATAAGGCAACTAGCACGATCGCATTATTATATGATGATTCGTCCATGTCTAGGCCTAGACCTACAATCATACATGATCATTACTCCTTGAGTAGAAAGGCGGCAGTCGGTCGAAAATGTTTAAGCATAGGTTTGTGAGATTACGAGTATTACACATTGATTTGTTACAGATTACCGTTTGTAGGAGTATTTGCCATCGTATACTCTATACTGTCTACTTTTGAGGATCACAGTACTACTTTTCATTAGGACCCCGGGTCTCAAGAAGTCATAAGACGTCCCTCATCATCCGGCACGCTGGTATGCTGCAGTTCTCTCTTCGACGTTTTATGCATGTGTAATGATTTCACTCAGTTCTAGGCTAACTATTTATTTCCATATGAAAATCATCAAAATAATGAATAAAAGGGTATATTCTAATTAAAGTTCAATATCACTTTCGAGTCTCTTTCGCACTCTCTTCCGTTCCTGGATTTACCCAGCCAGGAGACCGCTGTACTTCGCGGGCTCGTTCGTAATCACTTCGAGTCTCTTCCGTACTCTCTCCCGTTTCCTCGATCTTTCAAGCCAGGAGACCGCTGTACTTCGCGGGCTCGTTATCGCTCTTCCTATCGCTCAAGGGACGTCCGAACCGCTCCCTTCAAAGATCCAGACCTCCTCTCGTCCGGACTCTCTCCCCCGTTTTATATCATTTCTTTCTCCTAGTCATCCACAGCTCCCCTATTTGTCGGCCTCAGTCCCTCTGGGTCTGCTGCCGCCTTCCGGTCTCGGCTACCCTGATGTCATACATCTCTGCTGCGCCCAATTCGGTCTCATTTCCGCTAGTCGCAAAGAGACGCCAAGGCTGGGTGTACAGTTGTATGTTCTCCGACGCGACGGCGCCTCCGAGTTCTGGGAAAATGAACACACAATGATAAGGCGCCTCTTTTTGACCGTCCGGTCAGCTGGGCAAAAAAGGTGACGAAACTCGACCACCCAGCAACGAAATTCCTTCCCAGCAATTAGGGAAGTTCCTGGAATTTTTCGCAGCTTCTGTCGGCAAATGATCTGTTGGGAAATAGGGGAAAGAGATAAGCTTCGTCACACATGCATAATTCCTCTTAATTTGAAATTCCTTCCTTCCTTGAACCAGTAACTAATGTGTTTCTTATGGTAAATGATTTTTTCATCTGGTGTACCATCTTCTCCTACGAAAAAAAAAAAAATGAAACTTACTTTTGGAATGTAGATATTTCTAAATGATTAATTCTTAAGAAAAAGATAGTTTTCAATACATGATAATACAGGTATTCAAAAGAAATCTATATGGATTCTAATAAATAATATTCACAAAAATCCCAATCTTCTGATAATATAAAATGTTTTCTCTGAAACTAACGCACACAATTTAATCCAAGGAAAACTATTATTCATACTGCACACAAAATACAAGGTGTGACACAAGGAAACGGAACTAATTTGGAGAGAGAATGGAGAAAAAAAGAGGTTAGTTGGCAACAGTTGTTTTGGTGACACCATACCACAAACCTCTTCTATCCATGTGGCCAGTTCTGCTTTAAGTGATCATGCCAGTTGAGAGTACTGCATCGTTGAGTGAACACGTGCAACTGCATTCCACGGGGAAAATATCAAATCAACATGAAGTTTCTTGTGAAACTTAAGAAATCAGCCATGAAAACATTTCAAATACGAACTGAAACTTATGGAGATGAAACTTTGTCTAGTGCACATGTGTTTCAATGCTATAAGAGGTTTCAGGGGAAGAGTCAGTGCGGAAGATGATGAACCTGCTGGGCGCCCAAGGTCAGCGATTACAGACTAAAACATAGCCACAATTTGTGATATGAGGGGGATTCCACCCAAATCAGTGATCACATTGTTAATCAACACTACTACATTGAAGTACTTAAAGTATCTGACTACATTCGGAACCGTGATTTTGCAAAAGCGTGTAAATGGATAATATTTATGATATTTAGTGTCACTTAGATTAGAACACATGTATAAAATTGTTTTAAGGACATTATGACAAAAAAAAGTATTTAAATACAATATTTTGATAAAAAATTAGCTTTGAATAACCTTTTCTCCAAATGTTCTCCTTTTGTAAAAAATGCTTCTATTGTATTAATATTTTGCCTGTATTCAGCTCAGACCTCTGTACAGAGGCTCAACTAGAATGTTTGAAATGCATAACTTGGAAGTCGGTTTATCCATGTTTTACGAAAACAGAAGGGAG
>BMAV01019525.1:151407-164232 GCA_019973955.1 Trichonephila inaurata madagascariensis
AAGAGAAATTGTGTGTAAAACGTAATCGAAATTTCCTCGATAAAGTTTTAAATTTTTCTTCTTTTTTTTCATCTCAAAAGATTTGAATATTTATGATTCATCAGACCTCATATAATGTTTTACAAGTAAGAAATTTATATGGATAGCTAGATCACATATAAAGTCAATACTTCCATAAATATTTTCCCTCTTTTATATCCATTAAACCAAACATTTCTTTCGAATTTCGGGGAATGTTTTATGTTCAGCCAATTAGTTTAATTCAAACTGATTCCACTGAATCAGCTTTGTGCCATCATTATCGCTAAAATAGTAATTCTATTATTAGAACTTGATGATCTTGCATCTTACTGAGAACATATTCAACTAGAAAATAACGGGTTAAATAATATTTTTGTTTGATCCTCTGAATGAGGGGCACAGCCCTTCCCTTTCTCTATATAAATCATACAATACATTCTCTTAAGTCTAATAAATAGAAGTAAAAGAAGACACATTATAAATAGCCTAATAATATAGTTTAATTTAGCCTCATGAACTAATATTGTAGGGAAGGGTACCAGAACATTATACACATATAAAAATCAATTTTTCAATTTTAGCATTAAAGAATAATACATATTTTTCTGAATCAAAAATGTATAACACTTATACGTGGGTTGTGGCATAAGTCATGACAACTATTTTTTTTCTTGTAGATATGTGAACGAATCACAAACGTATATGTGTCGAGTGGAAGTTCTGCAGGCATAGTGTGTATGCAGAACAACAGATGGCTCTGTGATAGCTGGTAGTAGAGCAGTGAGGGCTGTGGAATCAGTCGGTGAGTGTCGTGGGAGATGGAAGTAACCCGTTTTGAGCAGCCCACTTACATCAAAATAGCCGTTCTCCGAGGGAGAAATGCGATGGAATGTGACAGTGAATTTGATCTGACTCTGTGACTTTAATATCATTTCCAAGATTAAGGAACTAATGCGTGGTAGGTAGTTTTCAACAGGAGAGGACCTTGCTAATGCTGTGCGCCAACAGGTGGCCCAATTCACACATGGTGCGGCAAATGCTGAGGCTGGTGGTATTCTGCGCCTCCCACATCGTTGGCAACGTGTGGTGATAATAGCAGGGGATTACATTGAAGGTCTTTAGCCCCAGGTTTGTCATGTCAACTTTATGTGTACTGTGTTGTCATTCTTTTGCACCGTTAAGGCAATATTGTCCTGTATATATTACCGTAATAAAATAGTGTATTACGATATTTCAGTGCTATTCAATGTCTACACCTGTAGTTAACACTTTCTCTTTCTGTATGTATATGTCAAATTTTCCAACCGGACTGGTGTTTTCAAGAAAAAAAAAATAGTTGCCATGATTTTTGCCCCAACCCTCGTATGCTCGTTGATAAAATAACCTTAAATTATGAAAAAGGAAATGATAAAAATATAAACAAACGACAACGCCTCCTTTGACACATTATAAAAGATAGTTACTCGTGTGTTTAATGTATGTAAACCATTAATTCTTTTTTACTAGAAAGGAACACTAATCTTTTTTCTATACTTGATGTCTAATTATCATTACTAAAAAAAACTTATTTTACATGAAAAAAAAGAAAAAAATTCGAGATTTTCAAAACTTTAAAGTGTTACGGTTTTTTCAGAGAAATTATACAAAAATGTTATCAAAAAGCTATTTTAATGCATTCTTTTCATTATTTTACATATATATATATATATATATATATATATATATATGTGTGTGTGTGTGTGTATATATATGTAAAAATTTTGTATATCCAAGAAATGTTTTTATAAAAAGAGTTTGTAAAATTATGTTTATGTCCATCTCTATAAAAAAAAACACACAAAGCTAAAAAAAAATTTAATATAAAATTACTTTCGTAATTCTAGAGAATGTTTAAAGTATCACTATGAGGTATGTAAAAATGGGCAGGAAACTATTAGTTAATAGTATAATATGTGAAAGCATTGTGGCTTTTAGTTTTTTCACTTTGTCTCCAAAGCATAATTTTCTGCCTTTAGCTAAGCTTTAAAAATCTATTGCAATATATGGCTCAAAATTTTTTTTATACTTCAATACAGAATACCTGGGCATGTAGTGAACCTATTTTTTTAGTCTAAGTATTACATAATTTTTTTAAAAAAATAGTTTTACTTTTAAAAAAGGAAGAAAATAAAAATTTTCAAAATTACAAAGTTTTATAATTTTTTATATATTATTTTATAATTTTTTAAATATTTTACTAAAAAACTCTCTGGTTCACTCGATTTTGTGTATTGTTTTATATGTGCAAAAGATATTGTACAAATTTAGGAGATACTTTTTTTAAAAAATGTTCCTAAACACATAAGCATGTATTATGAAATATGAAAAACTATGTTCAACTTAAATTAAACGGAAAAAAAAATTAAGAATTACTTTTGCATTTCTACAGAATGCTTAAGATATCTTTATTAAGATCACAAAAAAAAATCCAAGCTCCAGTGGAATTTTTTAAAGATATGTGCATCATAAACATATAGTTAATTTTGTCATTTTACTCTTTCGAGCATGTCCTGTTACGCTGAAGCAGACCTTCTCTTGTTTATACATATACTTAAACATAGAGTAAGGTTCGCTCATCATAAATCTGACTAAATTGCATTTTTAAAAGAATGCAGTACACAATTTGCAATGTATATTCATCTGCAGCAGACCTTTTACTTTCCATAATTTAAAGTATATATATATATATATGCATATATATAGTATAATAAAGTAAAAACAGATTCCAAGTGAAAAAGTTGTAAAACCTACAATGCCAAAGAAGAAAGAAATGGGAGTTGAAGAGACAAAACAAATGTAGATACAAAAGTAGTCTTGGGACTAAAATGAAGACTTATTATGAATTCTACAGCTGTCGCTGCATTAGACCAGGGATTTAGGATTAAGCAATGCTTTATGGATCTGTATTCTCCGTACAGCAGAAATTTTCGACATAATAATAATAAAGGAAAAAAAAAAAAAAAACAGAAACATGTTGAAACATTAAGCCTAATCCTAACACACTAATCCTAATAATTTTGAATATATATATACTCTTTTGATTATTAAGTAACAACACTCATGACTTAATTTAAGTAATACAAATCATTTTTATCTGCTATTTACAATTATATAATATATTAATTAGTGGTGGAATTATTGGGAAGGTATAACATTTTTAATATATGTATGTAAGTGTGTGTGCTGAGAACAGACACTTTGTACGCATTTTATTCATTTTATAATTAATAAATCTTGTGTATAAATGTATTTACTTATTTACGTAAATATAGTCCATTGATAAAATATTTATTATTTATACATCATTAATTGATTTAATTTTCAAAAGTTTTATTGTTATTGATTTTATAAACATATTAGTAGTATTATACCCTATGTGTGTACTTTAATTTACTTTAAAAGCAGTTAAAATTAGTATTTTTTTAAACTTAATAAAAATTTACTGTAGAAGGTTGTCGCGTCCCGGTGGATGCGAGTGTTGAAGGGTACGAGTAAAGATCAGCCATTTTAATGACACACATTTATTTACCCTTTTACTTAATATAAATTACTTAAGGGGATAATGCACTTAGCTCTCTAAACCCGAAGAGCAATCAAACTTAATCAATTTAAATATAATAGAAATAAGAAAACTAATCTTATTTCTTGAGTGCTCTACTCTTCAGTACTTGAGTAATCTTTCGATAATCTCATCACTATTGTACCTCCGGTCGCTAACACTATGCTGCTTCTATATTTACTTTCAACCATCCTTGTGCCTAATCTACGACTAACACTTAAATAGAAGATTTTATTTACATAAACCTAGTCTTTTATATACAGAAAGTGGTTTTCAATGAAATTACAGTTAAAAAGATTATTTTACCCAAGAGGGTTAGAGGAAATGCGATTAGACCCATAACAAAATGACTTTCCTAAGCTAAGCGATTTTGTGACAAACAATACATTCTTTTATATGTCATTTGTATATTTTCGTTCATAAATAGCCTCTTTACTTTGTCTTTTTGAATCTCACCAGAAAAATAAACATTAATATTTTAGTTTATTTAATTAAAACATTAATTACATAAATTATTAGTGAATCAATAATTATTAAAATAATATATTAAGCAAAATTATACATATATATTTATGAAAATACATATGTTTATCCCAAAGAACGTATTTCTGGAATATGTTATTAATTATTTTTATTAATTTCATTTAAACTAAAAAAAAATAATAATAAAACTCATCCTCATTTTAATGCAAAATAATTCCCCACTGCAAAAACTAAACTAATCTACAATTTTTCAACTAAATACCAAAAAAATATAACTTAAAATATGAATTAATAATACTGCACTATAACATATTTCTTTTCCTGCTTTGAGTGTTATCAGAAATGATTTTAAAAGAGAAAAATTAGTTTAAATATGTTATTAACGTTTTTTTTAAAAAAAAGGATGACGTAAATTTTCTTTTGATATCTCTTTTTTCTCTCCATAATTATATCACGTTAATCCATAAAAGGGTGTTTATCAGTTGACATCTAATGTTATTACTTAATATCACCAAATTCAATTTATTTTTAAGGTTTTTTTTTTTATTAAATTAATGTCATAATGATGTTTGGGGATTCATCTAGTTAAAGCTAATCAAGAATGATCAAAAGCCATGTTAGCCGTTTTTAAATTTAACCCTAATGCTTGATTAACAATATGCAAACAACCATAATTTTCTTTATTTAAAATATTTCCACGTAAATTTTATTTGTCAAACATTTTATTTATATACACCTAGTAAAAAATTCCATTTGTTATCCAGATTTGAACTCATCTCTTCTTTGCTTATTTTTTCAGAGATTAATTTGGTTTTGTAACAAATAAGGAATTCAAGTAATTCAACAAAAAAGAAAGTTTTATAAAATAGATGTTATTTTTAAATGATGATTTGTAACAACTAAAAATTTTGACTTTGTTATTATTCAGTTCCTACTATTATTTTATACTCTCCCTATATATATATGTACATAAATATATATATTTATATATATATATATATATCTTCTTAAAATTTTCAATTGTTTGTAAAATACTTTTTATTCATCGACTCAAGTTCAAATACATTTTTTTAAACTTGTAGTAGTTGACACTTAATGTCAATACAGTTTTTAAAAAAAAATATTAATTAATTATATAAGTTTTATTTTTAAATTTTAAATTTACTCTGCATTATTTCTGATGAAGTTACAACTAGCTGCAACAGATGACGCCACCAAATGACTTCCCAATTTTCCTTATATTACTTGTTTTTATTAACGTAACTATAACGTTCCGACAAATCTTGTTTTTCTGTTAAATTACATTGAGGAGCGAGTTTTTCCTTTTACAACGTTGGTTAAAAATAATTTAAATATAGTGGGTGTATTAGTGAGTCTTTAGTAAAGTCACACTACAAAACAACACAAAGGCTTCTGAAGAGGGACCTCGTAACTTTAAACTTTGTTCAAATTACTAGTACAAAATCTCAGTTAACAAGCCTGTCTCCAAACTTCTACACCATGCTAACGGAAAGAACTTTGAAACTTGAAAGATTTAACGAACATCAGTCCTTTTACATGGTGGATCTTCAGTGGCACAAAGGTTCGAACTTATGACACGCCGGCAGAGAGTCCACAATCATGACCATTAGACTACCGTGGCCTAAATGTAGTGGAACTAAACCAACCTAAATAAAAGCTCATCCCTTACGCAAATAAAGAACTTATTAAGAAGAAATCAATTGGGAAAAAATAATGCACATAGTTATATAAAGAAACACATACTAATAATAATCGCACATTGATAGTACTGAATACGAATAATATTGTTACGTGGATTTTATGCTATCGGTATCAAAGAGCAAAGGAGCGATAAAGAATTATTGGGGAAAAGCAATCCTTAGAATGCAGGATACAGCACTAAAGTTTGCTAAATAAATCCCAAATTTCCACTTCTTCTATAGCGCTCAGACACAACTATTAGTGTCGTAAATTTTATTCGCAAGAAACTACTTGCTAGTGAACTATTTCACACCAATGTAATACTGACTCAGTTTCAGCGATTGAATGTTATTTATAGTCTGCGCGGCTGCTTTCGAGTGCTTTCTCGAAAATACTCTTACGTTATACATCGGGATGTTATTAGAATTTCCATTAAATTTCAGAAGCATCCATATGATAGCCAAATAGCCAAAACTGATGCAAACTTGGCTGCATCGCAAATATTTCGCCAAGTTTCCGCTGAAACGCCATTATAATGTAACGGATGGCATTGCTTGCAAATATTACAATTTCAATCATAAAGTAAATACAGCAGAAAGTAGTAACAACGCATTAAACATCCATATATGAATAATTTACTCTGTTTTAAAACGAAATTAAACATTAATTACTTAAAATTGGTAACCATATCATAAAGATATAGCTAAAAGGCAGGAAAAAGTAATAAAAGAAAGTATCCCGTACAGTAGAAGAAAAGTCTGTTGTTGCTTTCACCATGAGAAGACGTATTCGTTTTACTTTGTTTAACATAATATTCTGCTTTCGTTCTATCACAACAATGATTTACTTAATAAAACATTTTTCTATTCATCAGGGCTCCTTTCTTAAAATGTTTAATGATCAACAATAGTGAAGATACAATTTTAGATGGTGCGATCTACACAACGTGTATATTTATGGGTAGCCAAAAGGTCGTCATTGTGAATCCGTGAGAGGCGTTGTTTCAGGAAAACCGCAAGTTCATGTCCTACCACTGAAGACGCACCATGTAGAGATGTTGGTGTAAACTAAGTCCACAGAAGCTCAAAAATTTTCTAATGGTATGGGAATTTGATGAGTGGGTGCTAGCTATCGTGTAGTATTCGTCATTTATTTCCAATAGCGTTCCGGTCGCTTTAGACAGCGATGTGAGTGAACACTGAACCACTCACAAAGTCCGTTGCCAATAGCCATGACGTTATTTTAAATTGGGACATGGATAAATATTCACTTACTCAAGAGGTACGTCACTAGCAGACATTGCACCGCTGAAGAGTGCTACATTAAAAAGTATCAAATCTTTACAGCACGTTCAAATGATAAAATTGGGAGGTGTTAGAAAGTTACATTTTTAAATTGTACATAACCTTTCTAACATTAACATTTCTAACATTTAACATTAACCTTTCTAAAAATACCTTACCTTAACCTCTAGGGTAATTAAAAGTCCTTAAAACCTCTATTTTTAAATAATCGGTGAAAATAGGCCACGCCTATTTGAATGGCGAAAAATGTAAACAAAGGGCTTCGCTTTTGCTTAAAAGTTCAACGTCTGATATAAACCGAAACATTTATCTTTTATTGTAAATTGTGTCTTTTATTTTTTCATTTCCTTGCCGATTAGAATCCACACTGTATACATTAAAACCAATTTATCTCAAAGCGTGAAATTTGATGTTCGATGTACCTTTTCTGAGAAACTACTATTCATAGGTATGCAAATTTTTTATGATGTATTTATAATGACGGCTAATATATATAGAAATGAGTTTTTGTAAAAAAATCCATTTTTTTTTTTTTACAAATTTTTTATGTAAAAAATGGGTCAAATTTCACTATGTTTGATAAAATATTGTATAAATTGGAAAAAAAAATTCAAAATTAGCTAAAAGCTAATTTTAGTATAATGAGGAAGGTGTAATTAATTGTATGAAAAATTTCAAACATGTACATACAACACATTTTGAGAAAAGGTACATCGAAAACAGCCAATTAAATATTGTCGGTATAGAGGTTTCCTACTCTTCTTAATCTTAAAGATAATATGTCGTTGAGGGGACTGGATGGAGTATATAACCCTGTATACTTCTAATCTCCGATCAGTTAAGTTGGAATAATATTAGAAAATTCTACATTACCATTCCCAGTATTAAAATAAAACATTTAATGAGAAAGAAAAACATAATTGTTCAATAAGTAAAATATGCTATTATGTGAGACTATTACTATATTATGTCAGCGTAAATGTGTGTTTAATTTTAGTTATCATATCAAAGTGTATTTTGTTTTACTTCCTTTCAGTAAATTTGTTATTCTTAAATCTATAATTTTCGACATTTCGATACGCTCGCGCACCCTCTTAAAGAGTTATCTGGCCCCCACATGGGGTCCGCACCCCACGGTTTGTGAAACACTGAAATAAATGCATGAAATCATATAAATCGACTTAATAATATAATAAAATAAATTATAGTTAAAAAAAAAAAAAAACTAAAAAACACGCTTTTATAGTGAATCGGACTTAAAAGTGATAAAGATAATTCTTAATATAAGAATAAAATGGTTAACGAGAAATTTAATATCATTGAGGTAAAAGCGTGGGGTGCTCTGTATTAATTGTTATAATTTCTTATTAGTTCTATTCCGAAATACTAAGTTAGTGTAAAAATGTAGTACAAAGCACACCCCACGCATTTACATCAATTACATTAATTTTCTCGTTAATCATTTTATTCTTATATTAAGAATTATTTTTTTACTTTTTAGTTTGATTCTCTATAAAAGCGTATTTTTTAGTGTTTTTTAAAACGTAATTTATTTTTTCATTTTTTAGTTCGATCTACAATAAAAGCCTTTTATTTTAGCTTTTAAAACTATCATTTATCCTTTGTTGAATCTATAATTGAATTTGATACTTGGAGCCGGAATCACGTGCCTGCTAGAATTAGTCTTGCTCTTCAATGGATATTAATTAACGAGTCTGAAGGATATTTAATCTATCCATTTACGGGCCTCGGATAAGTCCCATATCGTTATATTTCAAAGATTCCGTCTCTATAGATAGAGGTCTAACTAATAAAAGTGTGTTAAGAAAAATATTAAATGTAAATCGTATTATCACCTTTTTAACGTATTGCTACAATGCTAATTCGTATCATCACTTCCAAATGTATTGCTTTATCAAAATAAAAAAAATATATGTATATTTAGCAGTTAGAACATACATTTATCACCTTTGAAACGTATTGCTATAATGTTAATTCGTATCGTCACTTATAGACGTACATTGCCTTACAAAAGTAAAAATTATTTAGAAGTTAGAACATAAATATTTTTTTTTATTTCAATTTTCAAAAAGACTAGACTTATATTATGGTGAGAAATTGCTAACCCAACCACCCTAACCTTTCTCACATAAATAAAACTTTTTTTGTTTTATTTGTATTAATCACAAGCCTATTCTCAATTTCAGGGTTGCACCTTAATCTTTTAGTCCCTAAATATGAAATTAGTCGCCAAATCTGGAAATGGCATATGGAATTCGTCGCCAAATCTGAAAATGAGTTATCTAATTTGTCACCAAATCTGGAAGTGGCATACGGAATTAGTCGGCAAATCTATAAATCGTATTCCTAATTATCCTCATAAGGATACGGGACAAAATTATGAATTTATTGTATTGTCATCGGTCCTTGACAAGTGTGCAAAATTTCGACCTTTTAAAGTGGGTAAGAATCGATTTCAAAGATTCCATTACATACAAGTGAAACTTATAAAAGGGTGTTAATATAGCAATTAAATAAGAATTGTAGAAATTAGGTTAAAAATTTTATCTATTTCAGGCCTCTTTAAGATAATTCTTTTTCCTTACATCAATAGAATTTAAAACGCTTTTACTAATGAAAAATTTATGAAGAAAGGGGAAACTCGATTATCTCAATCACTGGTGGCGTGATAATACATATAATTCAATCATTCATTCTTAAAATAAAGAAAAAAATTATAATCCACGAAGATTGCCATTTTCGAGCACGAAAATCTCTCTTGTCAATTTTTTTTTCAACGCGTTAAAAAATCGAGCCATGCAGCAAGATCATCACTCACGTAGCCGACACAAAACCCTTTCGATTCCTACGAAAAGGCCTTCGGTCCTCATTCAGTAGTTTGCATGGAAATCTCACTTTTCGCTTCTCTCATATTCTTCTGGACGGTGACAACGATAGAAAATGATCGCGACACAATAATTTATCAATAAAAGAGAAGCCCTTCCCCCCTTCTACACTCTTCCTCGTGATCATCTCTCTCCCTCTCTCTCTCTGAGAGAGAACCCCCATTTTTTATTTCTTTATGCTTTCCGCATGAATTCAAAATAAAATTCCAGCGTCATTGTGATTGATGACGAAATGTACAATCTCAATTCTTCGCTCGATCCATCTTACAGAGATGGGACCACAGAAACCTAATATGATTAAGAAATCGTTTCCTGCAGCAGAACAGAGAATGAAAGATTAGGAGACAGCACAATTCGGGGGAAATATTTGAAAGGTTTTTTTTGGTGAAGTAGGTTTTAGATTATAGAGTGTAGGATTTAACTTTCACGTGTGTAATATATATTCGGAGTTATGAAATGGATCACGCGATTTGTTGACAGTGAAAAGTTTGGGAATGAGAGCTATAAATCATTATTTTTTTTTTTTTACTGTGATGTCATTGAGGATGATGTTACATTATTAAGATGTTTATGTAAAACTATTAGCAAGACAGGGTGTTATTTCCGAGTTAGATGATTACATTTCGTTCAGTTTTTTTTTTCCAAGTACTTTTTTAGTTCTTATTTTTAAAGGTAATGTGATAAATTTGAATAAAAGATTTACTTATAAAAGATCTTCGTTTAGTCGGTTTTATATTACTAAAATGTTGGGTTTGACTTTCACATATGTAAAACATTTGGAAGTATGAAATGGATTATGAGGTTTATTGACATGGTGTAAAGTATGGGATTTAGAGGTAAAAATCACAGATTTTAGTTTGCGGTCCATATAAATGGTGTTATGTTAAGACACTTACAACTTTTTTACAGGAGGGGATGTTATCTCTGTAAATGATGAGCACTTTAGTTATTTTTTTTTAAATCTTTTATTTGAAATGGAATTTTATGTAAAGAATTTTTAGATTCGTAAGATCGTGGTATGAATGGTTTAATCCAGTACTCCCCAACCATTTTATCGCCACAGACCCGTCAACGCTTGATAATTTTACTGCTTCCCGCAAAACAGGCTAGACGTTGTTTGCTTATATTTTAAAAATTGTTTTGATTCAATAAATTTAATTTAATTGTATTTAAATATGCCTTCAGAACAAAATGCAGTTGCACCAAAAAAGTAATATAAAGTGATTTATATAATATGGAATATAAGGTGTTTTCTACTAAGGTGACCAACTGTCCTCCTTTAGGGAGGACAATCCTCCTTTTATAGTTTCTGTCCTTTCTCGAAAATTGTCTTCCTACTTGTCCTCCTATTTTAAAACTGTCAATATTTTAAAACTGATCTGTTAATCCCTGCATTTAAAGATGAACCAAACATGTTTCCAAAATGTCGAAGGATGGTTTGAAACAGATATCACAGAGAATAACAGTTTTCAATGGTGTTTTTTGACTTCATCGCAAGTAAGTTGGATAGATATAGAAAATTATGTTGAGTTTTTATCGAAAGGAATGCTTGATATTAAAATCGATGATAATTGTCTGTTTGAAGTAGAAAGAAGACTGAATTGAAATATTTAAGTTCTAATAAATTAGAACAATTGGAAAACCAACATGATGAAATTGACAAAAAAAAATGGTTGAAATTACTTAAATCATTTAAAAAATGAACACATTCCACATGAAAATATAATTATTCTTGTTAAATTTACGTTGTGCTGCCTGGAACTAATGCAGCATTTGAAAAAGGTTTTTCAGTTGGTAATAATTTTTGGACTAGTGAGAAATCAAGATTGAATGTTAATATTTTAGCTACAGTACATACCGTAAAATTCAGTAGGAAAAGTATATTTTTTGTTCTGAACTTTACAATACATTAGAAAATGATACGTTGAGGAAAAAGTATTAATTAAATGGGAAAATACTCATTTAAGAAAATAAATTAAAGGAATGTAAGCTTAATTAGCATATTTTTTTTTTTTTTTTTTTGGAATTAATAAAACGTTTCATATATTTCTGTTGTAATGTTTCTTAAAATTTTCGTCCTCCTTTTCATTTAAAAAAATAGTCACCATATTTCTATGGACAGTCGCATAAACTCGAGAGAAATACACCGCCGTGAATAAAATAGAAGTAATATGAGGCTAATTTAAAGGCCTGATACTATTTAATCCACGGACCGGTAATAGTGTGCGGCCTGGGGATTGGGGACCGCTGCCAGAAATCATACTTTTTAGTACGTTGTCAATAAAAATTGTGCTATGCTTTTAAGATGATTAAAGCTTTTAAGGTTACTACGTTCGAAACCATGGTTTTTGAAAAAAGCGTATAAATGGATGATTTTTATGATATTGAGTGTCACTTAGATTAAAATATACATATAAAATTGTTTTAAGGACATTTTGACAAAAAAAAAAAATTTAAATACAATATTTTGGCAAAAAATTAACTTACAAAGGGAGGGCACGACTAAGGAAATTCATTTTGGATCGAGACTTGGTGTAATAGTAGTACTCTTTTAGGGTGTTCACCCCTCAATGTAATTCCGTCGAATGGCCAGTCAATTCGGAGAAATCAGCCTTCGAAATTCATGCTTAGCTTTTATACAATTAAATTTTAATTTTCCTCAACGAGTTCGTAGCTTGATTGGTAAATCGTCTGCTTTCTATGTTGGAGGTTGGAGTTCGATTCCACACGCGATCAACTTTTTTTCTTCAATTCATTTAATTATTTTTTTAAATTAAATAAATTTATTTATAAAAGGTTTATTAAATATTAA
>BMAV01019525.1:182874-195585 GCA_019973955.1 Trichonephila inaurata madagascariensis
TGCTGTTTATTGTATAATTATTTTGATTTACCAAACTAATGGGGCCTACAGTTTTTGAAGCAACCTTATGTCATTGAATGTATCAAGTCGTCACACTTTATCTTGAGTTGATGAAATGCTGTGTTCGTCACCAAATATGACCAACAGCTTGTTAAAAAACGGGAATTGTGTGAGTAAGGAAAGGTTTAGAAATTCACTTAATAGAAAGTTATAATCTTAGATCTTCGGAATGAAGAAGACTGGTTTGATGCATTAGAAACTTTCTATGTGTGTTTCGATTATAGCGTTTTTGTCACTTCATAAAGAAAAATGTGTAACTAAATTTGTTACAGGGCATCTGCACCACCATATCAATAATAAACTCTTTAATTTAAACAAGTTAAACCAGTTTGTCTCTCTTTTCTTAAAATTATTTTTCCTTCAAAATAAAATCTTATATATGTGAAGAACTGGTCAGGAATGGTACACATTTGTCTATTAATATTTTAATAAATCGCAACTATTTACATCCAGATCATTATATAAGTTTTCTAGTCTTAAATGTCTGTCAACGTCTTAACAATCACGAAGCGACAGCGTCTTTGCTTCTCGTCTTTCTCCAATATGTCGTCGTAACTCATCTGCCTCCACGAGCGTCTAACGACTGGCAGGCTTCCACAACACTCTGAGTATTTTGATAGGCATAAGGAATAGAGTTATTGGAATGGCTTGGAAATAGCAGCCGGCACAACAGGCCATCCTAGAATCGGCTGGTCCTCCAGACGACACTGCAAATATACAAAAAAAAGCAAAACAACAAAAGGACTGGACAAAGGTATCTGAAGAGTAAAGGTTTAGAGTTCATGAGTCTTTTGTAGCAGACAAAATTCTCAAGAGCATTATGGTTCACTTCTTTCGTCTTTCTTCTTATCTTAAACGTCTTTCTCCTTTTCTTTTATTTTCTACGTCTTACTTGTCTTATTTTATTCATTTCTTGAACGTCTTTTTTCGTCATTCTCTTGTTCATTCGCCATATTTTGCTTGTTCGTCTTACCTCTTATGTTTGCTTCTTCTACGTCATTCATCTTATTTTTGATTCTTCTTCGGCTTTCATTGATTTGTATTTGTTCGTCTTTTATCAGGTCTTTGTGTCTTTTACGTCTTTCGTCGTTAAGTATAGAAGATCTTGCACAAATCGGATAGTTTGTTCCATGACTCCTACTTCAAAATTAGTAATCCTGTGCGGTCCAAGATGATCACTATAATATGTTTTCAACGGCACGTCTTCTTTCTTTCTTCGTTTGTAATTCACCAATCTATGATGGTCACAATTGGCAATTGAATGTTTCATCTTCTGTTTGAGTTTAGGAATTAAGTAATAATCTATGTTTTCTTTGATTACTGGGTGTCTTTTCTCATGGTAACGTCTTTTGACTTCTTTTGGCATACTTCCAGGAAAAACTACTACTGGGTCAGTTTGTTTAAAGGAATGCAAGCATTGTCTTCTTTCAAGTCTTTCAAGCACACAAATTTCAAAATGTTCTTCAGTACCAGCAACAATATGATCCCCAGGTTCATCAGTAATACAGTAAATCATAGGGCCAGTTTTTTCTATGCGTTTCAAACCATCTTCCAATTTAGGCAAATTAGATGGATGTTGAAGTTCCACAGGAACTCTTACAACAGGACTTGCGGTCACAATTCGCTGGTCATCTTTCACATGTAAACCATCTTTCTTTACAGGTGCAAAGTCTGGAGTTATCGTCTTGTCTTTTGACTGGTAAATTTAAGGAATTTCCGGCGCAATTTTGATTTCAAAATCATTGGGAGATAAATTAATTGGCAAAACAGATAAAGTGGCCGCTTCTTCAGCACATTTAGGCTTATTTTTAATTGTAACGCCATTTTCATAAATTATAGTCTCACTTTGCATTAATACATTTAATCCAATTATAACATCAAATAACATAGCATCATCATCTACTACACATATCTCTACATTACACCTTGACTTTCGAATCAAGGTCACTTGACTACCACTATCTATTAAAGCATCTATAATTAATTCGCCAATTAATACTTTCTTAGTTAATGTTTGTTCTTTATTCAGAATTAAATGAGCTACGTCTAGTTTAGTATCATTAGTTTAGTATCATTTAGTATCTGGGCATTCCGAAGCCTTATGTCCAAACACTTCACATCGAAAACATTTTAAGCTCTTATCTTTGTGCATACAGTTTCTAGAAAAGTGATCCTTCGATCCGCAATTGAAACACATTATATTGCTATAAATTTCATGACCAGTATACTTTTCCCTATTTTTCTCATAAATATCATATTTTATTTTATTCTTATTAACAACCTCTTTTCTAAAATTAAATTTTTCATCATGCTTTGTTTTCATTTTATCACAAGAATTATATTTATCATTAAAATCATATCGTGGTTTTGTTTTATCGAAATCATATTTACACTGGACATAATCATTCTTTATTACTCATAAATTTTGAGTTTTTCTTTTAATTCGGTTTAATTATTAAATGCGCACAGAGTTATTTTGTATTATTGCCTGTCACTTATACATTTGATTACGTAATGCATTAAATCGGAATTCTCAATTTTACCCAAATTATATAATTTTTTTTATCTTTAAAAAGTATTCCGAAGCGGTTTCGCAATCTTTTATCCTTCTATTGCGCAAGAGCTCGTGCAACGAAGTAGAATTTATTTCCAGAGAGCATTCGTCAATCAGTGCTCGTTTTTTTTTTTTTTTTTTGCCATGGATTTATTCCTGATTACTTTTTAATAAATAATACGGCAATTCCACCCAAAGATCTTTTGGCAAATATGATTTTTTGTCAGTCTGATAGAGAAAACAGCTCCACAATATTTTTAAAATGCTTAATCCAATTATTTATATTTTCATTTGGTTCTGCATTAAATTTAGAAATGGTATTTTTAATACCTGAATAGTTTATATTAACATTAGAATTGACACATAGCTTCTTTTAGTTTGACTTCCGTTATCAAAATGCATTTTGTTTATTTCCAAATAAAGATTTTTTCCCACGCTATCAGCTTGCGTTGAAGAATAATTTTTATTATTGTTTTCATTCATTATTATTTCGCTTTCTGAGTCAGACTCGCTGGTGCCGCTCAGTGCCATTAAAAAGAACTCATTCAGATTCGTCAATAAATGTAGAATACTTTTACACAATTAGGATTTATTTCCTTCAATGGAAATATTAAGTAAGTTTCAAATTGTTACTATCTCATTATACGAGAATTTCTTCTGTATATCTTTTAGTTTATTATAAAATTCCTCATTGTCAATTGTGCAGTAAAACCACAAAAGTTACGCAACGTTTTACGATTGAACTCGTCATCATCAAATATTTGTTTGTAGAGCAATTTCACCTGTTATTCTCTAAAGATTTTTAATATAATGCTGATAGGCTTTATATCATTTAAAATCATTTTTCCAAATAATGCACTTACCTTTAATGTTGCTGTAGTTATAGGTAGCAAATCGTCGTAATCCGTCTTTCATTCTTTAAGTTTATCCTACATCGTATGTTGCTCATTGTTCATCCCACTTCTGAGTGTGGAGCGCTGATCAGGAATGGCAACATATTTGTCTATTAATTATATTTTAATAAATAGGAACTATTTACAACTATTAATATCCAGATCATTATATAAGTTTTCTCGTCTTAATTGTCCATCAACGTCTTAATCACGAAGCGGTAGCGTCTTTGCTTCTCGTCTTTCTCCTATATGACGTCGTAACTCTTCTCCCTCGTCGAGCGTCTAAAGACTGGCAGGGTCACAGAACACTCGGAGCATGTTGGTAGGTATATGGAGTAGAGTTATTGGAGTGGCTTGAAAATAGCGGCCGGTGCCGCTTATATATGTGTTACCGTTTAAGTATATAATTCAATTATTTCATAGAATAACTTGGTATTTTATGAAATAACTAGATAAGTCAGTTAAAGTATATAATAGATGAAAATTTTCATACTCAGAGTTATTACATAAAATAACTAGTTATTATCTGAAATAACTAATGAGAGATCGTTAAAGCGAAAAATAAACATAGTTTCAAAGTTATTTTATAAATTAATTTATCATAAATAGCTAAAACCTCTAAAAATACATTTTATTCATGTTGTGGATGATTAATTGATAAATGATAAGAAAACCAGATATAATTTATTATTGCACTTACAGTTGACTTTAGTTAATCAAAGAGGAAAATAAGTTTGGTATTTATTACTGGCACAATCGCCTGTTCTACTCCTTGAATATCAAGAATATTATAATGCTGGAAAAATGAATAGTCCCGTGGTACTTTTTATTGGTGCTGTTTTAGCAATTTTTACTTCTACAATCAAAGTTCATAATTTTTCGCGGGTTTGTGCTGTACCGTTTTCCTTCTTTTACGCTGATTTTATAAAAATTCAAATCAATCTTGCATTAAATATTTCTTATTTACAGGCTGGACTGTTATTCTGGCAGAAGTCAGGTTGAAAAAATATTTGTTTATAATTCAAAATGTAAAGCACTAACATAAATACCCCGTGCCGCCTAAAAGCATTGGAATGAAGGGTACACACATTCATTATCAGCATTGTCATGCAAAGCAGTTCAAAAAACTGACTAAAAACTTCTAGATTCGGTTAAAAAGAACTTTGAGCGCCGCATTTTATGTTTTAAAGATGAAGTACTTGTTATCTTTCAGAATACCTTGTTAAATCGTAGAATTCACTAATTGTATATACTTTAACTGACTTGTGTCTAGTAATTTCATGAAATGCCTAGTTATTCTATAAAATAACGGATCTTCCACTTTAACGACAACATATATGTGTGAAATTGCTATTCCATGAAAAATTGCTGATAGCTAAATGCAAATTACAGGTTTGTTAAAGGCAAGAATTTAAATTTGCTTGCCAATATTTATGTTTGCTTTTAATTTCCCCAAGATAGAATTTTTCATCTTTTAATAAAAAGCACGTGGGTGTAAATATAATAAATTTAACCATTTTTTTTTTGACAAACTTCCCAATTCAGTAGCTTTGAAATCTCAAATATTTGACGAGAATCTAAAGATTTGAACGTGCGAATCTCAAAAATATACATTTACATTCATATAAGATTTTCACTTATCAGTTTCATTCATAACAGAGACAATTTTTGTATGAATTAAATTTTCACACTTAAAATCAGAATATAAAATATCAATTTGCTTAAAAGGAAGTGTAACACAATATTTTTATCAGGTAAAAATTATTTTTTTTACATCAGAATTTGAAACTATATAATAGCAAGGGAATTTCCTCAAAAGAAAAATCATATTTTGGATCTTTTGAGTAAATATATATATTTTTTGAATTAATTATAAAGGAGTAAAATCAAACAGATGAAATATATGAATTTAACTCTATTATGTGAAATAAATTTTTGATCCTAAAATTAAACATCAAAAATTGTCTTTCTTCCATTTTAAAAAATAAAATAATATATGATACATTTTAAATGACAGATAAAATACATTTTGTCTTAAAAAGACAAATTAGATCAATGATTATTTATTAACTTTGCAGTCCTAAGCAAAGTGTGGTACGATGATTGTATGTGAGTAGCCATTTTATTCTACATAAAAAAGACGAAAGAAGCATTTTTTATATCGATGATATCTATCAATTTGTTAAACTTATATTTGTATTTACTTTATTTTGTTGAACATTTCAATTATTAGTTATTTCCAGCAATGTTTGGAAAAATATTTACTTTTTTTATTGAATTCTTTTTGATTGTTAATTGTTTTTTATTTTAATTTTTTTAATTTTTTTTTTATTTTTAAACTATTGTAGTTAGAACTATTTAAAATGTTGTTCGAACATATATTGTCCCTTTTAACGTCGTCTCTTTCAAAGTGATGAAACGTAATTAATTAGAAATTTAACAACTGTTTTCATTAAATTTTTGAATCCGAAAGGCTTTTTTATTTAATTTGAGTTTTTATATATTTTTAAGAAACGATCAGAAATTAGCGAAAAAGTCCGATCTGGCCACTTTATGATTATGAACCATAGCATATTTAATTATCCTTCGCAAAGCTATACACAAATTCCACATTTAGCCACCAAGAGGCAATACAATTATTTGAAATAATTGAATTGAATAATATATGAAAAATAAATTGTAATTTGTATCCAATACTTTTGAAATTGGATTATTAGTAGAAAGTAAATGGATATTGTAAACAAAAATTAAGCAATAAGAAAATAAAATAATATTATTTATCTAACTAGCTGACCAATTGATTTGGAGACAAAACAATAATCCACTCTGTGCTAATTAATTAAATGTTTATATATATATGTCAGTGTTACATATAATCTTATAATATAAGAGATGATGGTTGCTATATGAATATGAAGTTATCTCTGATATTCTGTTTCAGGATTTGTACAGTTTATGTCAAACAATTGACTGAGGAATACGTAGCTCGGAAACCATAAAGACAACAGTAAAACTTTCTGAAGGACAAATAATGCAGGCATATATTATCCGGTAAGGTCAAAATTCATTCTTTGTCTCTCTCTCTCTCATGTGATATCAAAAGCTATATTCTATCTATAATGAAAACATAAATTATTAAAGCTAATAAAGTAGTCTCAACATGATTTCCCCTGATATATTTAGCAAGGGAATTACATTAATCTTCGGTTGTATTTCTAATTTAATCAATCATATGCTGAATTATTTCAGACATGTTTAGAAATAAACCAAATTATGATATGAAAAGTAAATACATTTTTTAAAAAAAATATTGATTCAATTTTAACTATTTGAAATAAATTTATACCCAGTTTTTATTTTTTAAATGTTTTGAATTAAGTTTTGAAGAATAATGTGTATAAAATTTTCATCTATTTAATGAAAAACATTCGGAACTAAATGTGAGAAAAATTCATAAGTAAAGAAATACATTTCATATATATAACTCCATTTACTGTATAGCTCTACAATCATATACTCAAAATGAATTTCATAAAAAGAGAAATGGTCATCTTCTCGAACTTCCTGTGAAAGGAAATTTGCCTTCAGAGCTCTCTGTATAGTGTCGTCTCCCTTTTCAGACCCCTTTTGATCAAAACTTCCTTTTATGAGCCCCATAATCGATTGCGGCTCGACCACTATTGGGAGAAAGGAAATTCCCACCCAGTACAAAATATCTTTGAAGTTCTATTATTTACACAATAATCGATGGACAATGAAAAAAGGGCCATTTTTCAGATTCAATACAAAAATGGTAAGATTTCTTTTCTTTCTTTTTTTTTACATTTACTCTAGGAAATTGTTGTCATTTTCTTCCTTAAAATATGAACTATTAAACTATTTTTAAAAGTATTGTTTAATATTGCATATTAGGATCTAATCTACGCCACAAAAATCGAATCTATATTAATGTCTAGCTATATATTTTTCGTGTGGTTTTTTGTTTGGAAATTATATATAATAAAATAAAATATCTTAAAAAAGTTCAACATATAGCATTATGTACGTAATATTTTAATTATCAAATTCACTACTACTTTAAAGTAGAAAAATATTGAAAATAAATTGGAAACTGTAATATTGTTCTTTTCTTAGTACGAAAAATCTCTGCATTAAAAAAAAGTTAGGTATAACAGTTCAATTTTTCTTTTGAATTCGAATTCATATAAATCTCAATTAATTGCTTTGGATGAATGTTCCCAAAATTTGAATTCAAATCAAAGTTAATATACTTATTACATAAAATTTTTCAAATAATGTATGGATGATTTTAAGCATCAACATGCTGTCTTTTTAATCTATATGTTTTTCGTCATTTAAAGCAATTGTGCTAGATAAAAGGAAAGCATATGTAACTCTTTCTTTCATATTAATTAAAGAGAATCTGAAAATTATTTTGTTTTTCCAGCTTTATAATCTTTCTACCCTGTATGGGTTGAATTCTGATTATTGCATATTCAAAAGTATACATTCCTTTAGAACGGAACTGCCAAATTTGTTGAATTTGAAAAAAAAAGAGGAAAGAAAATGACATTTTACCTGCCAGGATCGTATCTACCCAGCTTATTAACATGCATATTGAGACACGTAAAATCATATTAATATTTTTAACTCACTTATTTCATATGAATGATCAACAGATTGTGTAAATATTCTAAAGTGCAGAAACAATGACATCATTATTACATGGTATCTGATTTTGTTCTTTAACTACACTGCTGGCCACCGTAAATGCAACACCAAGAAAGACAAGATATAGCACAACAAAATTTATTTTGTAGATAACATGTTTTGACCAAGTATCAAATGATTAAATTTATAGACTTCTGGGAAGTGTGGCTCCTGCCAGAATCAGTAGCCACCATTGTTGGAGATCACCGTTGCCACACTTCTTGGCATTGATTCAAAGAGACTTTGGATGTGTTCTTGTGGTACAGCAGACCAAGCAGCTTCCACACGTAGCCAAAGTTGATCTGATGTGACACCTGGGGGTGTAATCTGGGTCAATCGTTGAGCAACTATGGACCACATGTTTTCTATTGGTGAAAGATCCGGACAGCGAGCCGGCCAGGGAAGCAATTCAATGTGGTGATTGACGAAGAACCTTTAGACAATGCGTGACACGTGTGGTCAGGCATTATCCTGTTGAAATATGGCTGCGGCCAAGCCCTGAAGGTAAAGAAGGAAAACTGGCTCCAACACCTCAGAGATGTAGTGCTGGCTGTTTAAAGTAAAAACAATGAGTACTAGAGGAGTGCTAGAGTGATATCCAATATCGTCCCATACCATAATACCCGGTGCAGGAACAGTGTGGCTTACAATGAAATTTAACAATGGCAAGTAGTATATATATACATATATATATATATAGTTTAATCTATTATAAATAGTTAAAATACCGTTATATTAAAATTGAATAATGTTGATTTTTTAAAAATATTGGACATTTTTCTCATGTTTAATTCTTCTTTGTTGGTTTATTAAACAGAAGTCATTTTAAAAAAGTGTCTTTCTAAATTGTTTTTGCCAATAATTTATATGTTTTGGTAAAATATTAATAAAATATACCTCTGGTAAAAATAATTATATTGCTTAAATTTACTTACAAAATTGAACTTGTATTACACGTCATTATTTTCTTATTTTCTGAAAAAGAATATTACAATAAATTCTACACAATAAAAGCTAAAACACTCTTTCATCGAATATAACTCAGCAAATTTTATAAATCCAATAACCAGTTTCAATTGGTAAACATAAGCTGTATGTCACTTCAGTAAGATATTAACATGAAAAAACGGATTTGTTTACAAGAAAAGTAAATTTTACATTTAAAGTGGAGTTCTCCGAATACTAATGATCCAAGTTAATTTAAAACACTCTTTCTGAGAAATTTAAATAAATGTTTTAAGAGTTTTATAATTAGCAAAAAAAAAGCAAATTACATTTAATGTTCAAAGGTTTGGATGATGAACTTAATTTCTAGGAAATTATTTGCACATGTTTTCGCAATTTTAATGCTTCATGTTAATTTTTAAGTTATTTTGAAATAGGCCAGACTGTCGTAGTTTTTGAGCAGCCTCTATACATCCGAAGAATATAAGAAAGAAAATTATTTCGGTGAAGAAGCTTACTAATATAAATATTCTTATTGCTTGCTTTTATTTCCTTTCCATCAATTTCCCGCCATGATGTTTGTAATGTGCAAATGAACTACGGAGTTTGGTGCAAGTTCTAATTCTGTCATTTGGGAACCTCGCAGATTACAATATTTTAAACTTTTAACTTATACAAATATAGAATAGTGAATAAATGCAGATAGATAATGAAATCCTCGGTTTAAATATCAATATTGCGCTCCAAATATGTGGATATATCTACCTATTTAGAAGCATTGAAATTATAGTTAAAGTAAATACTAGTGAAAAACATTTATTGAAGAAACCATATAAATAACAAAAGAGGCTATATACTTTTCAAGATAGCAGACATAATTTTTTTTCTTTAAGAAACTTTCATGCCTAAGCCTACAAACTATATATTATTATAATTTTCTTAAACATTTCCTAAAAGTTTAGCTAATCTCCTAAGCATTTAAAATTAAGCACACAATATAGTAAATATTTAGAATTTCAGAACACAGCTCTAACAATAGAATTTGTATAAAAAAAAGACGGGGGAGGGAGCTCAAAGAAAAAACAAACATTAAAATTGCTTATTTGAAACATAAATATTATTTCACCATCATATACAATAATATATTACGGAGGTTATAAAAAAATGCACAATAACTGTGTTATTTTAAGAAAATGTCTAGATTATAATTTTGTGTTTACGTTATATCTACATACCTATATTTTGTGTTAATGTTATTTATAAATATCTATCTTTTTTGTTAACGATTAAGTATATCAGAATAAGTATTAATGTAATGTATAAGTAATGAATATATAATGAATAAGTATTAATGTGTAAATAAACATTACAATTCAAAAACTATGTTTAACATTAAATGAAATGAGCATTATACTCTTCAGCCATAGACAAGCCATTTATTCAGATAATATTTTATGAAAAAAGTAAGCAGTCACTGGTTTACATTTTTTCACTTAAAACATGAAGAATACGGGTTGTGAAAAAGTTTAATCTCACAATGGAAATTCCTTTTTCATTTGCCTTTCACTTTTCCTTTTAGTATGCATTAATCTGATGAAAGATGGAGGAATATTTAAATTTTAAAGCAGGGTTAGAAGAATAATTATTCATCTTCTTGCTGTCCAAACCCTTTCAAAGATTTGGAAGACTTTTTTATAATGTTAAAGGATATAGAAGGAAGCTTAACATTTATTATATAATTAATATCCTCAATGGCTTAGGATACGTATTGATTTAATAATTTTAAGTAGTTGATTGTATTTTTTAATAAATAGTTTTAAATCGTATAAAATTTTGTTTTTATCCAGTATTTCGATAGGAAGAATATAGGCCATACATGTTACGGAATATATAAATTGACGATCAGGAATCTTCAGTGTTTTTACTGATAAAAGTCACACGCTGAGTATAACTCAAAAACTTAATTTAGAATTATATTTCATAAAATTAAAATTTATTCTCTTGAATACTTTTTGTCAACCTTGTTTTAAGGTAAAGTTATACAACAAACTTTTGGAAAATTATTATTTTTAGAAGAAATTTCTGTTTTTTTCTTTTCACAATAGTAATTACTTAATGAAACTTTTTTTAGCTTTTATGACTGTAATTTTTAGCTATATTAAGATACTTAATTACTATATGATATTATCTTAGATACCTGATGATTCCTATTAAATAATAACGGCATCATTAGTTCATGTATTATATATGCCTATAGCAATATCAATTTAAAATAATAAAATTACATGATGAAATTAAAAGGGAAAATAAGTACTGCTACTTACAATTTTTATTCGGAAATAATTTCGTTCGTAATAAGTTTATTATTTTTTCCATCCATGTCATATATTGGTCGATTTCTATTCATATTAAAAACAAAGATACATTTGTTCTTCCGTATTTGTTGAAAACATTGGTTCTGATTTGCCTGAATGAAACCAACAATTCAGAATCTCATTCATTAAATAATTTTTTTTTTATTTCTTCTATTCGTTTTTAATTTGAAAATATACCAATTCTCTCTTACCAACATTCTTACATTGAAATTAATATATTTCAGAAATTTAACTGATGAAGAATCAAACAAAATTTCTGCATTCGATAATCATTTAGTAAAAATAAAATAAATTTAAATACATAGGATAATTTACTTAAACACCCAATTGAATATCTTATATGCAAAAATGTCGTTTGTAACAAGATCAGTTGTACAGTACCTTAATTCCTTATCTACCACGGTACTTATAAGTACCACTTTCACTTTAAAATTACATAGAATAACCATTTTTACGAGTACTGTCACCATACTTAGCAGGCATATTTTTTTAATTCCACTCTCCCAGAGTATATGGTAGCACGGGTTTTATGATCAGTATTTTAACGAGAAAGGTGAATAGTTTATAACAGAAGTTGTGTCTTCTGCTGACATCTTGATCGGATTGCGAAGGTCGTCAAATTTGTTCTGAAAAATTAGTAAGTCAAAAGATAAGTGTCTTATTTTTTTGTATGTTAATGAAGACCTTTGAAAACGATTAGACTATTAATTTTAAGTGAACCGTGCATGAAAATAATGTTACAGTTGAATAACATTGTGGTGCTAAGTACTGACATTACATTGGATATTAAAGCAAGAACTGCTGTTTTTGTTGTGTTGTAGAGTCATCTCTATAGTGCAGTGTTTCTCAAACTTTCAATACTGGCGCCCCCCTTTTCAATCACAATTTTTATCGCGCCCCCCTTATACATTAATAAATTACTGAATGCAATAATAATGCACTTTGTCGCTAAAGCTACAATACACGATCTTAATTATAAACCGTACAAATTAATAACATAAGTATTAAATTTTGTATATGTTACTTTTTAGCAAAAAAAAAATAAATTAAGTAATAGGATAATTATTATGTTATTTTTCCTTTCTCTGATTTTTAAATTGGAACATATTGCAAAATGCGGTGGCTGATTAGAAGACAAAATATAGATATCAGTTAAATATAGAAAAAGAACTCA
>BMAV01019525.1:196403-207209 GCA_019973955.1 Trichonephila inaurata madagascariensis
ACTATTACCATTTTTAACATCATACCTTTGTGAATCCGGATTTTCTGCGATGGCTACTTTGAAGACAAAATATAGATCTGAGCTAAATATCAAAAAATAACTCTGAGTGTCAATTTCTAATTTTTAGCCTTCCTTTGAAAAACTTTGCTTTGCAAGACAAGCCCATGGAAGTCACTGATAATTATTAAACTTGTTCTGATACTGGCTGAAGTATCCACTCTTAACACGAGTTTATTTTTTAAAAAAATAATAATATATTATTCTTGATATAATAGCTTAATTGTAAGGAGAGCAAAACCAAGTGCATGACAATGTATACAAAAATATAAAATGATTTATTGAAATGAATACTCATATTATAAACGGTTTTGAATGAACTGTAATTTTCAGCCTCGCAGAATTAGCATTTAGAATAAATGTTAAGTAATAAAAAAAGAATATAAAATTCTAATGAATAACAATTGTGTTATTTTTTTAATATTTAAAGCGAGAAAGCCCGGTATCAGGTGAGCACTCGATACTAAAGTTAATGGTCGCGGAGAGTGATGCACCCCAATTCTTTTTTTTATAACTATTTTCAATATACAAGATGAAAATCACAATTTCAGTGAATAATTTAACTAAGAGAAAATATACTTACCTATTTCAAAGATTTTTCTATTTGTCTTTCATAATTTGAGAAAATATCCAATAAAACTGAACTAAATTGTTCCAAATGTGCGTGATCTTAATAAAGGACACAAATCACAGACACTTTTTGCTAACATTACAGGGAAGTTATTTGCAAGCAAAACTGTAACATTTTGTTCACGTTTTTGTAATTTTAACCCTCTAAGCGGTCTGCACTTAAAGCCTTGCCATTCTGGAGATGCTTCAAAAATTCACCGCACATATTTTTTTGCTTTTAGGTGGGGTTCTCAAAAGCGGTTGAGCCGTATTTTTAAGAATGCGGCTCGGCCGCTTTTGGGAATCTTGCTTGAAGGCAGAAAAAGCATCTCTGGAATGGCGGAATTTTACGTGCAGACCGCTTGGAGGGTTAATGTCCTTTGATGATCGAAAAATATCCTGTTGAACTTATAAAATATCCTGTGTCTTTTTGACAGGGTGAAGTGCATTTAGCGGTACAGTTATGGCTTCATATTTTCTTGATAAAGTTCTTAATGTAGCTATTGAAAATTTTCCTTTCGTTTCATGCTTATTGCTTTTCTCAAATTTACTTTCGCTAACAGGATTAATATGCATTATTTCAGCAAGAGTTTCCCTTGTGTGATTAGCTTCAATTTCCTTTCAAAGAGATCACAGATGCCCAATTCTTTTTTTTATATTCTGCTCATTTACATTTATAAACCATAATCAGTCGTACAACATTACAATTAAAACCACTAAATTATTCATAGGGGAAAATGCAGCATGTTCAAGAAAATATTTTTGAAAATAGTGGTCGTGCAGGGAACTCGGTCTAAACAAGTACCTTAAGATTCTAAAAAAACGTTTGCAACTCCCAAAAAAGGAGATATGTTATCAATTCATTTTAGCTCCCATTAAGACTGTCATATTAGAGGATTCTCTGTCAAGGTCATTGGTAACAAATAAACAGTTTTCCCACACACACACACAGAATTAACGATTTTTGTATTATATGTTTCAGTATACTCATAAAAATAAATCTTGGCTAATTAATAATTCAAAGTGCTCAATATGCTTATCCATGTATCATAAAACTCTTTCACATTGTGAAAAAAAAGTGCAACAGAATTATATAATTTACAACTTCCCTAAAAAAAGGGAGGTTAAAGGTTAAAAGAAACGTAATAAAAAAATCTCTCATCGTAGGATTACAGCAAAGCAAACAAAATATTTTTTTTATTTAGTTATAGGATCAAAGATAGCTAATGAACGTTCAAAGTAGAATCTTTTATTTTTGATTACCTTTTTTCACTAGATGATATATATAAATCATATATATCAATGTAAATCTGTACTTTTTTATTATATCAGAAAGTTTTTTGTTTTTTTTTCATTCCAGTAAATTAATTTTTTTGAACCTTTTATTTTCGATATGCTCGCGCCCCCTTGAAGTGTTATCACGCCCCCAGGGGGGGCGCCCCACAGTTTGAGAAACACTGCTTTAATATCATATTATTACAAAAATTTCACCCACTAAAGTGATGATATTGAGAGGGAAAAGGGAAATTATACACTTCATGCCCGTGCAACGACTGGCCATGCAGGTTGTATCTGTCTGTTTGGCATAAAAATGAGCGCGTATGTTCACTTGGCGATCGACACTTCCATCTCGGCTACTTACAAGAATCACGATACTATCACCAAGGCGCTTAAGGCCCATCTTCTTCTCCTGGATGAATACTTTAATACTTGGAAAATTAAAATCAACGTAGAAAAAACTGTAGCGGTCCTTTTCACCAGGAGAAGAAAGCCGTGTACACCTCCCACCCTGTCTTCGACTGCATTACACTGGTCTCAGAGTACTAAATACCTAGGTCTCTTACTAGAGAAAAATCTCTCATGGAAACAACACATTTTACACGCGCGTGATAAATTCCGGATAGCTTTACGCTCTCTATACCCCTTAATTGGCCGGAATTCTGAAATGAATATCCACAACAAAGTACTTCTCTATACAGCCGTCTTGCGGCCCATATTAACTTACGGAAGTCCTGTGTGGGGATATGCAGCTAATTCTAATATTAAAATTTTAGATTGTGCTCAAAATTCTTTAATCAGATCAATAAGCCATACTTGCATATATACTCGAAATAAAAATATTTATAATTCACTTAAACTTTTAACTTTTAAATCATATATTCAAAAACTTGCTAAAAATTTCTTCAATAATCTACCTAATATTAATAACGCAAATATAATAAATCTAGAGAACTATGATCCAAATCTCAATAAGAAAAGGCCCAGAAGGATACTTCTGGACTCTTATAACCCTCCTTGACAATAGTTCTCGGTCATTCCCGTGTGGGAATGACCCCCTCAATAGCTAACTGTTTCTTAATTTCTTATTTTTAAATTCCATGCGACCCACTCAGGCTTCCGACTCAATAGTTTAACTTTATCCGACTCCAGTGCAACGAGTAAGAGTGTTTGATCACTGTAACCGAATTCCAAGTTCCATAATTTATTGCTCTCCATTCCACTCCATACCCTCAAGTTAGCCCCGCCTACCTTCCACGTCCAGGCACCAATGGGAGCTCACACAGTTTATACAGGCCACTCAACATCCAGAGCCCAATACTCCAAGTATGGGACGGAGCCCAACGATGACCAGCGATTCACTTGGCGATCAGTGGAATCATGGTAACAACCCAAGTGGTCAAACAACTCCCGTCTGGTTCTACCTCTTATTTCCGTTTACTTGTTATTGTACTCTCAAAGTGAAAAGAATTGTATTTCGAAGCAGAAGGGGTTTGAAAAACCACGTGGGACTCATTATAAGCCTATTTGTCGAAGGTTATCACAAGGTAAGTGTCATGCAATTTCTTTATGTGTTGTTTTTTATATTAAATATAAATTTGTGTACTAAAGTAACATGATTAATGATGTTTAATTTGATATTTATATAACGTGAAGAGAGAAAGTTGTCCTGAAATATGGCGCGATTTTCGTGCAATATTTCTAAAATATATATTAATCCATATAACCAGATCATCCGTAAAAATATTATGTTTTAAGTGCATTAAATTTTCTTATATTAATGCTATTATATAAAGAATTCCCTCATCTTTTTAGTGAATGAGCATCAAGTTTATCACATTGAGTTTATTTTAGAGTGGAATTTTACAAAACGATACACAATCAATATTGTACAATATTCGATGCCCCTAGAATTTATTCATTCCTTTTTCTACTGTAAAATTTCTGCTCGCTGCTGAATCAACTTAAAGAAAGTTTTCTTGTTGAATTTAAAATATGTATTAAGATATAATGTGATAAATAATATAAATTATAAACAAAGCGTGCATATTTTTGGTACAGTTAAAATTTTTGTGGAATATTTGCGAATATTATATATGTGTGTATATTTTTTCTCTCATAAAATATTTCTTGTTTCTTTCAATTTTTTTAGGTAATTCGAATGCAGATGTAAAAAAAATTCTTACAAAATAATTTAGAAAAATGCGTTGTTCTAAAATCCAGATAAAATACCTTATAAATGTGTTCGGAGGAATATACATTAAAATTATTTTCCTATAAAATGGTTTTTGTTCATTTAGTGTTTGTTATTAAAATAGGCTTAATTTTCATTTGTGATGAGAGTTAGAATTTTTAATTTGTAAAAATTAATTCACTTAAAATAAAATAGTTATATTAAATTCATTTTGCTAGTTGTCTGAAAAAAGAACTTTTAGGAACTCTACATTTGTAAAAAGTACGTTTGTATTTGTAAAAAAATGTGTTATACATAATTTGAGGTTTGTATTCTAGAATGTTCAAAACATTGCACATCAGAAGTTTGTATTTTGAAGTTACATTCTTCATTTATTGCAAAATATTTGAGAGTATTTGAAAAGTAAATCTAGCAATATTTATTTTGTTTACATTGAACTTGATTTGATAAAAACTCTGCTTTTTTAGTTAAGAAACAAAATTTATCGACCAATCTTTTTCTTTTTTTGATGGACTGTTAATGAATTATTAGCTGGTGTAGTAATTTTTTTTAAATAATTAAAGGAATTAAAAATAATAATTGGTGCCGTAATAAGGTTTCATATTTCGAGGACGAAAAAATTAGTACCGTTTAAATATTCCGACTGTGAGTGAATCAGAATTATTTAATTTTTTAAAATGTACAAATAATCCAGAAAAACTAGGAGATAGCAGGTACAAGCTGTAAATGTGGTGAAAGATAAGTAAGTAATTGTGTAAACATAAAGAAATATGTGATCAGAAGTACTAAAAACGGATTTTTAACAAAATCAGTTCTTTCTTTTATTTTAAGAATTATAACTCAAAATATTACCCTTAAATATATTTGAAACTTGGTACCTTTTATTTCTCATAAAATTTTCTAGAGCGTGAACTAGAAAGGATGTTCCAAACAAGAAGATTTTTTTTTAAATTATGGTCTAGTAATTATATCACTGTGTTGTAAAATGTGACAAATTTCTGGCGTTGTCTCTTTGAGTAACTCTGAAATTTTTATTTATTTGTGTAACCAAAAGAATTTAGTTCCTGCCCTACATACATATATAATGATTATTTCGGTACTAAATTTATTCAAATTGGGTCAACAGATTTTCATGTAGAATTTTTTAAATGTTTTTAAAATTTCTTGAAAATTCCCTATAAATTTACCAATTTTCTGAAGTATAAATAATTTATTGCAGTTATTACATAAGAATTGCTTATTTACATATGAAGTTAAAAGGTCAAAAATTTTGTTTCTAAGTGGTGTTTTTTAAAAGAAGGGCTACGTACGTGTATTTGGTATACATTATTTCAACAATTAATAAACAAAAATATTACCTTTGAAAAATGAAAAAGACATTTTATAAGTAGAAATACAAAACAACAGTATTTACTCAGAAGACATTATCTCATAAAAAAGGTACAGGAACATAAATTTCGTTAAATGAAAAGTATATAAATCAGGGAAATTATGTATTGAGATAAAATGTGCGATAAATACCATATGATTAACAGATGCATGATTTTTTTTTCTAACAATATAATTTTTTGTTAAAATATTTAGATATTTTTGTCTCATAAAAGATTTTTCGTTTCATTCAAATTCTTTTAGGTTCTTACAATGAAGATGTTATAAAGGAATTTCATATATATATATAAATTCATAGTTTTAAAATTACGAATAAAATCGCTTATACACGTGTCCGGATGTATATACATTAAAATAATTTCTTATAAAATTGTTTTAGTTCGTTTAGTATTTGTTATTATAATAATTAAATTTTCCTTAATTTTGAGAGTNTTAGAATTTTTAATTTGAATATTATTTAATACAAAATTAAATAGTTTCATTAAGTTCATGTTGCCAGTTACCTGAAAAAATATTAAAAGGAAAAAATACACTTTAAAAGTACGTTTGTATCTGTTATATAAGAAAAATGGGCTAAGTTCGATACACGGACTTTTTTCTCGGCAATTTTTTTGGCGCTTTTATTGGGTGATTCTGCGCCAGATTCTGGCTACCCTGTTTCCCCTTGTTTTCCAGTCGGGTTCCGCGGTCTCTTAGTTTTATGGCGGATTTTCCAATCAGAGCAATAGTTATCTTCAAAAAAAAAAGAAAAAAAGGAAAAAAACTTTCTAGAGCAATTTTAATTTCCATGGGATTCTCTCTAACATTCTTCTTTTCCTTTTGATTTCCAACTGTTTGACATAGATATTGCCGGACAATATTCAGTGCCCTATCATTCCTATTATTTCTTAATACTTATATATATGATTTATTTATTAATAATATTTATTTAATATTATATTTGTGATATTATTTATTAATTATATTTATTAAAGTTTATTTTTAGTTATTGACAAGGTTGTATATTCTTTCATTATTAGGTTGTATTTCAAATCTTATTATTACCTTATTTCTTATTCCATGTTATTAATTAATATTTCTTTTTAAATACTGATAAATAACTTAATTATTGATTAGTTCTCTAAATTCTGTCATAATTAGGGACAAAGTACCGCGTTTCATGTCGTTTCAGAAGGGGATAGGGCACCCAATGCTTTCCTTGAGAACTGATGTCGCCAAAAAGAAAATTGGCGATTTTTCAAAAAAAAATCCGTATATTGAAATTGTTCCGAAAAATGGATCACATACACTTTGCTTTTTATATTTTAGAATGTTTATAGCAATATACTTCAGAAGTTGGTATTTTGAAAACACATTCTTCATTTAATGGCTTTGGGCTTTATACATCTACAAACAGTCGGACATCAATTTACCGATCCCTTATTTAAGGTATTTTGCTATAAAATGAATTAGAATATAAATTATTATTCGTGTTACTTTTTTTAAATAATTATAGGAAATAACGAAATTAAAATTTGTTCCCATCAATGTCAGGACAAAGGAAGTAGGAACCGTAATTGAGTTTTAAAATTTCGAAAACGAAAAAATTAGTACGGTCTTAAATATTTTAACTTTGAGTGAATGAGAGCTAATTGAATCCTTAAAACTCAATGATGTTCCAGAAAAACTTGAAAAAAGAATGTTTTTTTTTCTCTTAGGAGTTTTAATTTTCTTATTATGTTATCTTTTGTGTTAAGATAAGTTAGTGTTGGGCACGACTCTGTGCTTGGGATAGCCTTGAATGTGTGTGATAAGATGTAAGGAATTTGAGGAATTGTTAGATATATTGAAACATTTAGGTGTGACTACTCGTGTATTAACTTTGAAAGGTTTTGCTTAACTTGATGAAATTTGAGTAACAGAATCTAAACGACTTTCTCTGTAAGTGGCAAAAGTTGCCCGGAAGAAATATATACAATTGAGTCTCTATATTGCGACTTTTTCTATGTAGCGAACTTTTTCCTGGAACCTTGAAAATTCACGGTTTTATTCGTAAAATAACCTTTTTAAAGCGATGTGTATTTTTTATATGACCAACTGTTTCTTTAGGGATTTAATTTTTGTTCTCCCTATTTTTAAAGTATTTCTGAATATTTCAAGTTGTTCTTTCCTTAACACATTTTATGGTGGGCATAAATCTTGAACAGGTTTTATTAGCCCCTAACTCTCCGAGAGCAATAGAGTTCTGGACGTTTTCTATAAAAAGTGCAAACTTTAACCCCCATCGTCCAGTTCACTAGAAACATTTTCGATATCCCCTTTGAAACTCAGTGGAGTTGTCCCGTGTCCTCATGTTCTAGTTATAAAATAATGTATGTTTAATATTATTTGTATGCTTTAAAACAGAAAATGAACTTAAAATTCTTTACATTTAAAATTATTTTCTTAATATTGAAGATAACGTGTATTCGATTTCGACATTCTTTTTTCTTTTATTCCTTGAAAGTTTTTTTTTTTTTTTTTTGATGGGTAAGATATATAAAATAAACATATATTAATTTTACAAAAGGTACGAATAATTACTTTTTTTTAATAAATAGTGCTTATGAATTTTAGATTTGTTTTATGTGATTTATAAAGTATATTAAAATATGAGACTCTATAAAACGAATTTTCCATATAACGAACTTTTTTCCGGCATTTAGCGACTTCATTATATAGAGGTCCAACAGTATAAACTTTATTTTGCATTTACAAGACAACAGTATTTTGTCAGAAAATATTATAAAATAAAAAAAGATTTACAGCGTAAATCTCGTGAAATAATATAAAAAGAATAATGAAAACTATATAAATTCGTAAATGAAAAGTATATAAAATCGGACCTTCTACAAAGACTGCCTAATAATTAACTATAAAATAACTTTTCTGACTATGTGTAAAATGCAAATTACACATTTATTTCAATTAAATCTTTTTTTTTTTTTTTTTCTTCTGATATTTCTAATTTCGCCCTCCAAAAGGTCTACTCAAAAATTATTTCTTGTAACATTATTTCTCAAGTAATTTTTAATAATATTTTGATTTACTGAAACTCCTTTCACCTGAAACCAGTGAAACAGATCAGGTTAAAAAATTTTTTTATTGTCTGAGCAAAATTTGGATAACATTGAGAATGACATCATTTTTGATTATAATTTCTAATATTTCAATTGGTTTTTTTTTAATAGGAAAAATATCGTATGATAATGTTATTTCATTAAAGAGTTAGTTGTATACTGTCTATATCTTTCACATTAATCCCTTCCTCCTGTACCTGTATTTTAACATCTTACGTTCAGGCCGGCTTTCATGAGATCTCCATGCTGTAAAACTCATTCAGAAAGCAGAATATTGAATAGCCTTCAGATAAAAAGTTAAATCTTTCATTTACTGAAGAAATATTTCTAATCTTTAAATCTTAAGAAAAGTTAAATCTTTCACTATCCCTTGCCTTCGTTATAAAAACAAACAGCTTTTCCACCTTGTTGCACCTTCAGGTAGACGATTCACTTGTTTGTTTTAAAAAAATCCCATTGATTTGGGGAAGCAGAAAAATAATTATATATCTTTTGTACCGTATAAAAAACAAGTAATATAATATAGAAATAAAAATTTTTAAGTCAATTCCTAGTAAAAAACAACAAAGAAAAATTTTATTATATATATATATAGTTACTTTTTGTAGAATAATTACAATTAATATAAATATGTATATACATTTGACAGAATCGCAATATAAAGGGCAATTAATTTCTATTAATTATTATATAAGTATCTATTATCATCCAAAACAATCGTGTATATAAAATTTCTGTTCAACCGAATGCTTTAAAATGTGAGGGGAAAAAAATCTTTTAAAGTTTTGACCCAAGTCACTAAAAGTGAAGCCAATGTGACTGTGTCGGTAATTCTTTAAATAATTAGTTTCAGTAGATTAATTTTAATTAATTGTAATTAAATTATCGTGTTACCCCAAAAAAATGTATATAGAAAATTTCAGCTCAATTGAGGGCTTTAAAAAGTGAGAAAAAAACCTTTCAAAGTTTTGACACAAATCCGCTAAAATTGTCGCTAATTAGCCAAAAATGATGCCAAACATGGTTATATCTAAGTCTTATAAAAATTAGTTTTAATCAATTAATTTTCATTAATTATACATAATATATCGTATTGTCATCCAATATAAATGTGTATGTTAAATTACAGATCAATTGAGCGCTTTAAAATGCATTTTTATTAATTCCCCATTTTTTATTATATATATATATATATATATATATATATATATGGTGAATTCCAATTTCTTCCTGTTTTAGCACTTTAGGTTTTAGTACTTCTTCACTTTTATTTTATATTACTATATATATATATATATATATATATATATATATATTTATGTATTTATATATATATATTGTAGAATAATTACAATTAATATAAATATGTATATACATATGACAGAATTACAATATAAAGGGCAATTAATTTCTATTATTTATTATATAAGTATCTATTGCCATCCAAAACAATCGTGTATATAAAATTTCTGTTCAACCCAATGCTTTAAAATGTGAGGAAAAAAAATCTTTTAAAGTTTTGACCCAAGTCACTAAAAGTGAAGCCAATGTGACTGTGTCGGTAATTCTTTAAATAATTAGTTTCAGTAGATTAATTTTAATTAATTATAATTAAATTATCGTGTTACCCAAAAAAATTGTATATAGAAAATTTTAGCTCAATTGAGGGCTTTAAAAAGTGAGAAAAAAAACTTTCAAAGTTTTGACACAAATCCGTAAAATGGTCGCTAAGTAGCCAAAAATGATGCCAAACATGGTTATATCTCTAATTCTTATAAAATTAGTTTTAATCAATTAATTTTCATTAATTATACATAAATTATCGTATTGTCATCCAAATGAAATTTGTATGTTAAATTTCAGCTCAATTGAGCGCTTTAAAATGTATTTTATTAAGGATTGAAAATTTGAACAAGATAAATACACAGAGAGAGTGAGCTAATAGTAGGAATTGAAAAAGCCGGAATTTCTCGAATGGAAATGGAAGCTCTATAAACGACCCGATTTAATATATGAGAGTTGCACACGAAACGTATAGAATAATACCTAGCATCCCTTAATGAAGCCCTATATTTTTATAAGCTTTTATTTAACTTGTAATGTAAAATGTTCGGGTGGAATCTTGCAATTCAATTTTGAAGCTGATGTCTTCAACCGATTGAGCTGAAATTTTGTATACAC
>BMAV01019526.1:0-39344 GCA_019973955.1 Trichonephila inaurata madagascariensis
AAAATATTATTTATTAATATTTTAAATGTGTATATTGTTTGTGTGTTGCCGCCAACAAAGACTACTTAGCGTGATTTGCGCTGGTTAAACGGACCTTGTATAAGAGGAAATTGTTTTACTTCTCTGTAATTAAGCTGGATTGTTATTGTGTGTGTGTATGTGTGTTTGAATAACTCTTACCTTTATGTAGGAACAACACTAAAATTGCCAAAATTTGCATTTGATTCATCTGAAAAGAAAAAAAAGAAAAAGAAATACTTTCATTTACGTAAAAATGTATAGGTACTTGCTTATTAGCGTCATTGCCCCGAAATTACTGCTATGCGAATCACGATTTGATAACAAAACAACAAAGATTCTATCGTATTTTATATAAAAAAAAAAACAATCAGATTTTGGTGGGAAATGGCTCGATTTGGCATGGCGCTAATTTTGCCGCGCTTTGGCACTAATATGTAAGTACCAAGCATAATTTTGTACAGGATTTAAGAAATCAAAACTTGATTAAATGTTTTTATTCTTTTGACCACAAAAAATCAGGGGTTCAACTAGGATTTTACCTAAATACTTATACAAGTTATCGATTATGCACGTAATCACCGTAGTGACCAGTATTGAACGAGGCGTTAGTTTGATATCGGTAGGATATATATATTGTGCCAAAAGTTCCATATATGGAACCATATATCCACCAAAAAGTTCTAAAATTTCGCCAAGTTGGGGCGATAAGTTTACACTAAAATAATATCAGACAGTCCGACTAAGATCTATTTGGCTCGATTTCTAAATCATACTTATAACGAGTAGCATATCGTAATCAAAATAATTCCATGAATGATCTGTTTTTTCGGAGGATAGAGGGAAATGGAAAAATAACTGTAACATTTATAAAAGTCAACGTGGCCGTATTGTACTGCTGATGGAACCAACTATCGAAAACTTGCATTTATTGTGTGGAAAAAATATGATATGTATAATATGAAATTTGGGTAGTTACTTAATATGGCAACAATGCCAATGTTCCAGATAACTCGCCAAATTGGCAACTTTGATTTTCCATGTGTCGAACGAGCTGAATTAGCAGCCTTGTGCTTCGTTTCACATAATGTTACCAATACCGTTGTGATAATACGTAAGTACCGAAATTTGTCCACAAATATATGTCTCAAATCCCAAAGTTTTATAAGAAATTAATCACTGAGTTACATATAGATTAATGCAATCATGGCATTGACTGAAGTAGAGCGGTTAAAGTGTAGTATGGGGGCCACTTGGCGCAGTCCTTTTTTTAGACGACTAAAAGTGGTCGCCAAGGTGCTTTTTTCGGAATTATTTTTCATTTATTTTAGAATAAATTCGATATCTCACCATGACATTTAGAAAAAAATCGCCAAATCCGAAGAAAAATTGCTAACTTCAAAGTGGCCCCCCTATACTACACTTGAACCAAGTAGAGCTATTATATTTTTTTGCTCATAAAGTAATCTTGAGACACTATTGGGAAGAAGAAAAGAGATTCATCCTAAAAAAAATTTGCTTTCACAGAGTTGAATTTTTAATTTTCGTAATTTTTGCCAAGCAAAATGGATATTTACGCAATAATAAATATTTATTCTTAAACCCTTACCTTATAGTTCATGATTATTTCTTAGCACGGATAAATCATTGAAATGAATCTCTTGTCTCGAAGTGAAATCATCTTGTGAAGTTAATTTGATTATTAAATATTGTTGCCATGTTATAAATGCGAAAATAATGAATACTCAAAATAGTCTTGCTAGTTTGTTTCATTATTTTGTACATGATATTGTCGTTACATAGGGCTCAGAATTAGTTTTTTCGGCTGAAAGACAACACAGTGAATTGACGAGACTGATGTCTGAAATGGCATTCCACTCCATGCAAAAACTCAGCACAATTTCTCATAAAAAAAATTTGAATTATGATACATAAAAGATGCATCAAATCCTGTCTCGTGTAAGCCATTTCCTTACTTTGAAAACCAAGTTGTACAGCAATTATTTAAAAAAGAACAGAAATTCAGAAATTGCATATTAATCCGATAAGAGCGATTTATCGCCAAAGTTTTACGGATCATGACAGTCTATTTGTTACCATCGTAAAGATAATTGAAAAATATTTCCTGGCGCTTTTGAAAAAGGTCACTAATGACATGTAGTTAATCTATAGGTTTGGAAATTAAACCTCCTCATAGGGCCCTGGAGGCCGTTTTATTGATACGAAGAAACAAATATTTGGACAACAGACCTATCAGTGGTTTCTAAAATAATAATAAAAAAATGTTCAATAAATTGCCAATAGATGGCGCTGTGGGTCAACACATTCCAGTAAAATATGCAAATAGCACGCACAATAAAAGGAAGATGTTGCTCTTGCTACAACCAGATACGCATTGCAGAATGCTGACGTTGCCTGAGAGAGCACATGTTGTGAAACTATACTATCGTAACAGCGAGAATGCAGTGGCAGCTGTCAGAAAGTTCCGCCGTCTCAAGAAACAACGAGGTTGACCGATGTAGGAGCATGCTCTTAAAGACATGATGATAAAATTCAAGGAAATAGGACAACTATACATTCTTCCTGGAAGAGAACGAAAAAGAGTCAACACCACATTCGTAGAGGATATTGTGTGCTACAGCGGTCGTGGAAGCAAGCAGTGAATCGCTTCACGGAACTGTCAGCGTTACAAAAATTTCACGTACCCTTGATATGCCATACTCCAATGTCCGACATATGCGTAAAATTTTGAATTTCTACCTGCATAAAATTCAAGCGGTCAACACCTCCGATATAGAATTTCTCGCAAGAATGGCGGTAGATAATTCATGGCCATGGAACATAGTGTGGACGGACGAAGCTCACTTCCAACTTAATAGACAAGTTAATAGCCATAATTGTCGCATCTGGGTGACAAAGAAACCCCACGCGAAACATGCGAAAGTGATCGTGTGGCGCGGTTTCCCTACTTCAATCATTCTAGGACCTTATTTTTTTTTGAATGAATGACCTCTCAAAGACTTACCACCTGTTCTGTTAACGGGAGACGACATCGTGAGGTGTTACAGACCTACGTAATTCCTACTCTTCAGCAACGAGACCACCTACGATAAACCATATTCACACACGATGGATCCCCACCTCCCATCGCAAGTTCGGTCCAACAATTGTGAAGGCAGGTATTTACAGACGCACGTGTGATGAGCCGATCTTTCCCAACAGCTTGACCTTCACTATCACCCAATCTCGTTCCTTGTGGCTTATGGTTGTAAGGCCTTTTGAAAGACAACGTTTACCGGGAACGTTGGACAAGTGTGTTGGATTTGAAAAACAGTATTCGCTGTCATATTTACAACATCCATGTCGATTCTCTCTATTCAGTGATAGAAAGCTTAATTTTCAGAATGAAGTGCGTTTTCGGACATGATGGTTCACATATTGAACAGGTTTTAAAGCCGGGGTAGGCATTAAGTCGATCTCGGTGAGTCACCAAGACATGTTGGTGTGACCGCTTGAGGATTAGAAGTTAGTAAATGTATACCGAAACATTCAAGATTGGCTGTCAATATCTAAGTATACTATTGATTATAACTAGGAGCAGTGGCGTAACGTACACCCCTGAAACTCCCGCATTCGTGGGGAGAAGGCCCAAAGCCTATGTTGCGTTATGGTTTTGCAATCCTTTGTAAGATCCGGTGGGGCCCGAAACCCGACTTTGCAGGGGCTCTAATATTCTTTGTTACGCCACTGACTAGGAGCACTAACTTAAGATGAACATGTCTTATTTTTTAATGTATTTTGAATTGTTTCGTAACAAATGTGCATCATTTGATATTGTTATATTTGTGGCTAGTATTATTATGTTTGTAACTTGCGTTATGCTTTAAACGCTGTCTTAAAGGTGTATTTTATTGTAATTATACAGTTTGTGACGTCTCTCGCGTCCTTCTGCTAACATAACTCCTATGTTCTTTGACGGCCACGATTAATGGCAAAACCTTTCCAACCCAATACCAAGAAGATAAACGAAGATAATATGTAAATGAGATATACTGTAAAAGGATAGAAGCTTTTGATGATAAGGCGGCAAGTTTAGAGAAAACTAGTGTGGAATCTTTCGGGTCAAGAGTTAGCTGTCCGATAGCTTTGGTAGAAATAAGTTCAATATAAAGAATTTGGGAATCGTCTTATATAAAGTTACATTATAGATATTACGGAATCGTTGAAGGAAGGAGAACTGCAAAAGGTAATATATTATATAGGAAGTTAGACGAATCTGTTAATTTATTAAAATTAGGGATAAATGTTCTAGTTGCGTGATCTGACTTGAATACTAGGTTTAATTGGGGGTTAATCTCACTTTAATTAAAGTTGTCAATTAGAATTAAGTAATATAAGTTATTCTTAATAAAAAGTTGCATTAAGAACTATTATGTCTCATCATTTTGATAATCCCACACCTCTAGCTTCGCGATCCGGAACGACTTAGTCATCAGGATGGCTATGTCGCAATCCGAACGTGTATAATTCTGGGTTAGGTAATGCAGGTGGATACAACGTACTACCTGAAATGTACTTTTCAGGGGCAGAGAACATTGCAGAGTTTATCGAATCTATAAAAGAATAACATACAGTTACTTTAAATCCCAAGTAATCTGTCGAAATTGTTACTTAAAAATCATCTCGGGGGAAGGGCTCAAGTTTGGGTTTTATTCGATTTTTTGGATCGGTGTTGGTGCAAAAAATACAGCCACGGATTTCGCGCAGCTCAAGGCGGGAATTTGGAAGGTTTTTCCCCGGTCCAAAAAAAAAAAAGAACTACAATCGAAAATTCTCCCCGCGTCCCAGCGGGAAAAACCCAGGAACCTCGGTTTCTTTTTACAACTTTTAAAAAATCAAAAGGGTTTAAAATTAGGAATGTCCCAAGCAGGTTGGTGGATCATATTTTGGTTCGACTCGAACCACAGATAAAAGGTTATGTGGGGGGTGCGCAATCCACAAAACACGGTACAATTTTTAGAAGTTTTTGGCTAAATTCGAAAGAGATATTCTTGAAAATTTAAAAAAGGGGTTCACAGAACGATAATATAAAAAAGACGAGGTCAAAATGCGCATAGGATGCCTAATTTTGATGCTAATGGTAGAAACTGGAGGAATTCTGGGTAGGACGTTGACCAAATAACGGTAGAAATGATTTTTACGAGAATAGCCGTCAAAGTAATAGGGGGTTCGAGGGGAAATAAAATTTCAGAATAATGAAAAAAGATTCAACAACGGGGTTACTCATTTTAAAATTTGAGCGAAATGAAAATTTTTTAATAGGGGGACCGTAGAAATAGGGGTTCGAGTGAAAATTTCAATCGAGGCGATAGGATGAAAAGGGGGACGATTAAATATTGAAAAGGTTTAAAAGATCAACCTGAAGGGGTGTCGACAAGAGACAATTAGGCTTTCTCCATTTATTATATCCCCCGTAAAAACCCACACTTTCCCTATTTTTTAAATAACACTTTTTTTAAAACCCTTATATGGGACACCGGGAGCAAAATAAATCATTTTATCGGAAGAAGTATATAGAAAATATTTTTTAAAAAGAAAAATTAAAAAAACCCGGACCCAGTTTAATAACAGCACAGGGTGCGAAATCCCAAAAACATGGGGATCGTAAAAGGGGGAATATTCGCACCCAGACAATTCGAAAGAAATTGGTCATTTCATGTGTTGACGGATTTAGAATACCCATGTTTTCCCTAGGTATTGATTTTTTAAAGGGGGGTAAAAAGATCGTATTAGATTTTGATCAGAAATCGGAAAATTCAAAATTGCTGGTTAAAGATAAAAAGGGTAAATAAAGGGAATTTACACGTTAATGGGTAAAAAATGAAGTTAAATAAAAGGTGGCTAAGTTTTACCGAAAAAGTGTTACCTGGAATTTGCAGGTAACGTGTGGTTTGACTCTAAAGGGGAAGCACACAGTAGTTGTATTTTTAAAGTTTATTGAGAATATTTCAGCATCACAGGAATCACACGATTCCATAAAAAAAATACATACATATCCCAAAACCGCCTTTTGACGTCATGACCAATAAAAAAACAAACACGATATGCAATGACGTCAGATACGGTTAGCGGTGCTTTACAGATAAATCTGCATGACAAAAAGGAAAAAAAGCCCAAAAAGCCCCCCCCTCATGCAGATTTCACACCATACTTCAGAAAAAAAAAAATTACACAATACCAAAAATTTCGTCAAAAAAATTTCCTTCAAGCCTCTTTAGGAAAGGGCTTAGTAAAAAATGCCCCAGCAATATTTTTTTTACTATTAATATAACATTTAAAAAAACCGACTATCTACTAAATTTCTCAAAAGTGAAAACGGACGTCAATGTGTTTTGTCCGATGTTTTTTCAACAGGCGAAGGGGGAGAATTTATAGGGGCCCTTATCACAATAAATAACCGGTAATTCAGAATGGTTTTTTAAGCATCAAATTACATTCATTAATTACATTTTGAACCCAAATAAATTTTTTTTGCAGCTTCCTTTAAAAGATATTTTCCCCCTTTCCCCAATTGGAAAGACTAACACATTTATGTTTAAATGTCCCGCCGGGAAAAATAGGGACATTATGTATCATTACAATTAATCCTCCTATAGAAACACGATCATCCCTTTTTTGCTGCAAAATCTGAATCAGAAAAAACAATTTAACTTTAATTTCTCAACATGAGATAAATTTATTTTTAAAAATTTCTCGTGTCTCTTAAATATCTAATAATTTCAGTAAAAATATTCCAATGCTTTTTTCCCGGGGAGATTCTTAAAATTTGGGGAAAGGATGTTAACAGTAAAACTGATATAGGCCTGGTTCGATTTGCAATAAATGACAAGCAACCAAAAAAGATTTCTATAAGGAAATTTGGACATCTCCTCTACTTCTATAGCATTTGATGGACAGTCTAATTTAGAAGAACTGCCCCTTTTTTGCAATGGGAAAGGTGAAGCATGGGGAAAATTATTTTAGAAAAAACTTTACAAATTTTATCAATGTTTTTGGTTTTCTGGTGAAAAAAATACTGTCCATTTATATCAGAAAATTCAATCCAAGTAATTTCTTTTTTTCCCAACATTTTTTAAATATATATATTTTTGTAAAAAAAGATACAACATTATCAATATCATCTTGTGATTTACCAAACACTAAATGTCATCAATATATACTATCAAAAGAACTTTTTTCCTTATAAATGTAAGCACAATTGCACCAATTTAGTTTAACAAAGTCAAAATTTTTTTCCAAGAGCGTTATCAAATTCATAATACCATTCTTTTCCCCTTTTTGATGCAATCCGTATTTTTGCCTTTTTTTAAGAGAAAAAACATGTTTAAATTTTTTATTAAAAACCCAAAAACCCGAGGTTTTTTCCCTTATATACGCGTTCATTCAGATTAGCATATAAATAAGCACTTTTTATACCCAACTGACAATGAGTCCTTTTTAATAGGCATACAAATAAGACAAAAACAATCTAACAAGAAAAAAATTTACTACGGGACTAAACTTTAAAAATAAAGATTCCCCCTTTTTTGTTGGTTATACCCTTGGGGAAACCCAAAATCAGTTTTTTTCCTACAAATTTTGCCTTTACTATCAGTTTTAAGCGTATAAACCCATCTACATCCTATAACTTTAGAATCTTGTGGGGCGGGAACTAATTCCCATACATCTCTTTCTTTCATTACTTTAATTTCCTCTTTCATTGCATCTTGCCATTTTTTTTCCAGACTGGGGGGGTTTTTAGCATTTTTAAAAATGTCTAGGGATCAAAATTTCAATATTCGAATTTTCAGGACGATTAGCGTTATGATCCACAGTTGAATTGAAGTCAAAAAAGTTTTTATCATATGGTATATCATTATCTTTACAATATTTTCTACATCATTAAATACCCAATCTAAACTTTATCTTTAATACGATAATAAATATCATCCCTTTTTACCGTTTTGACGAAAATTGCTTCTCTAAAAAAGGGAATTGAACTGCATAATTTTAAATTAGATGCTTTTTTAACTGGAGCGTTTACTCTTGAGTTATCGTCAACTACAGTTTTTACTCGATTCGTCGGATCATCATAACTAAATTTTAAAAAGGTTATTAAAATTTTAAATTTTCCATCCATTCCTTTTTTTCTACTATTAGGGCTAGGGGGTTTAAAATGCCGTTTGAAATTCTTTTAGATTCATTACGTTGCAAGTTTTAATTAACTTCTGCTCATCCCGTAAGCCAAATACGGTATCCTCTAGTTGAACAAGCATAGCCAAGCATTATTCCGTGTTTTTCACGTAAAAATTTAAATTTTTTCCTGAGGGTGCTTGGGGTTTACATAAACATGGCATCCCAAAAACCTTAAAATTTGATACAGTTTTGGGTTACGGCCAAAATAAAAAACTCATGCGGGGTTTTTTTCTTTTAAATTTATGACAAAAATTTTATTTTTAACATAATTAAAAAAAGACTAAAGCTTCTGCCCAAAAAAAAACTTTTCAATTCCCAATTTATTAAGCAACCTTAAAACAATCCATAGCAGTTAAATTAAATCGTTCGGATACACCGTTTTTTTTCAGGTGTGTAAAAATATTTGTCCTTTCACATCTAATACCTAGTTCATTTAAATATTTGGAAAATTTTGAATGACAAAATTCCCCTACCATTGTCACATCTTCACTCAATATTTTACGATTCAAAACTCTTTCAGCATTAGGGAAAAAATTTAAAGTATTCAAAAAAATTGAATTTTTTTTTTAAGAGGAAAACAGGTCACCATTCTGGAAAAATCATCAGTGATGGACAGAAAATATTTAGCTCCACCAAAGATACAACAGGTAAAAAGGGCCACATACGTCCATGTGTACCAACTGTAAAGGGCTAGTACTTCTTATTCTACCCAAAAGGTTTAAAAAGAGACACGTTTCGGTTTTTTGCTAATTTACAACTTTCACAGTCTAATTTCACATTTTTTAAATTTGGGGAAAAACCCTTTACTCCCAAACTTTACTAGTTTGGATAAATAATCAATATTCATATGACAAAAAAATTATGCCACAGCACAATATTTCCAGAATAATGCTTTTTTCCCTCTTTTACATTAGAACCTTCTACATTGTCATATACTCTTTAACATGATATCTGGGTTTTAAAATACAAGTCATTGAATCTTTTTGGGAAAAAAATAACTTTCCCCTTTTGGGGGGGAAAAAAAACCCTAATATACCATTTTTTACATTTAAAGGTACAATTTTCTTTCTCCAATAAAGGTTCTGATAACGTTTCGTCTCAATTTAGGTGAAAACATAACGTTTTTTTAAAATAATAGAATGCTCTCTTCCATTTTTAAATTTTTTATAAAATTTAACAGTACCTATACCTTCTATTGGACTTTCTAACCCCTCTACGGCTAACGACATAGTTTTTCCCTCTATGTTCTTTAAATCACTAAACAAATTTATATTATTGCAGAAATGTCGTGTAAACAGCAGTATCTAATCCAACTTGTTATCAATTACTTCATTTACATTAGTCTCCGTAACAAAAAATTTTGTTTTTAAACCTTTTTTTTTCAAAACAATAATTTAAATTAGATGCACTAAATTTTTGAGGAATTAAATTTAAATATTTTCAATTTCTCTTTTTAAATGCCCTTCTTGTTTTTCCAAAAAAACAAGGCCCTATTCTATCTTTTTAATTTTTTGATTTTCCTTTAAAATTTTAAACCCTTTTTTCCATCCCGGGTTTTCTTAAAATTTTCAGAAACATTCTGTTTTTAAAATTTTTTAGTAGCATAAACACTAATAGAATTATCAGTAAATTCTAACTTACTTAAATCATTTTTTTAAATTTTTTTAAAACCCTTTTTCTTCGGCAATTAATTCAATCTCCCTTTTTTTCAAGTTTAAAAAACCTCTAGGGGAAAAAGATACAAAAAATTTTAACTATACCCTGAAATTCCGGAGAAAGTTCCCGATTGCTTGGGAAAACACAGTAAAATATCATTCAATGGATGTCCGACATTTTTTAATCCAACCATCTTCCGAATTCGGCCATAAATACGCAATACTTTCGGTGTCTGGATTGAACTTGATGGAAAAAATCATCCAAATAGTCGTATAACAGATGCTCTGGAAACGGGTTCAAACAGTTCCTTGAGGAAAAATCCAAAACTTTAGATGGATTTGTAGTGGAAAAATATCAAAAATTCTGTATTTCGTCAATCCCTAGTATAATTTTTGCTTTTTGCTCTATCCTTCCTTTTTTTATACTCGGACTTGTCACGTCTTGTTGCAGTAGTTTTCATCCCAAAGGGTTTGGGTTTCCCTTCCTTCTATAAATGACCAACAGCCCCGTTCCATTAGAAGAAATTTCCTTTTTCTCCTTCCATGAGTTCCAGTTCGACTTGTTAAGTAGTCGAATACGCTCTACACCAACGCCCCTCCATATTCCCAAAATTTTTAAAAGGGGGGAAATTGATGACGGGGGCCCCCCGGGAAAAAAACCCTTTGAGAAGTTAGCATTCAAAAAAATTCAGATGCAGATCAATCAATACAGGTTACTTCTGTGTTTTGATCGTTAAATGGGTCCCAAAATCTGGGCCCATTTAAACCCTTTTTTGTTACCTGGAATTTGCAGGTAACGTGTGGTTTTACTCTGAAGGAAGCACACAGTAGTTGGACTTTTTAAAATTTTTGAGAATATTTCAGCATCCAGGGGAAACCACGATTCCATAAAAAAAAAATACAAAACATATACTAAAAAACCCCCTCTGACGTCATGACCAATGAAAAAAAAAACACGATAACAATGACGTCCCGATACGGTTAGCAGTTAACACAGATAAATCTGCATGACGAAAGGAACAAAGTCCCAAAAAAAAGCATGTGAAAAGGGATAATTGGAGATAAAAATTTTTGCCATAATCAAGGATTTGGGGGACTTACTTCGCGGGAACAATTAATAACAAAAACGGGAAAAAAGACCCAGAATTAGGTTATATCTATAGATAAAAACCCGGGAAAATAACTCGGTTAATGCAACGATATGTGAGAATTGGGGGCCCACGATTTCCGTTTAATTGAAGGATTGTTATTTTATGCGGGAAAAACCCAACGTCATTGGTTTAAATGGTTTTATACATTCCCAAAAAACTTTAAAGGGAAAGAAATAATGAGAAAATTTCATGAAAACCAATTTTCTGGACACTTAGGCAGATTTAAAACGTATCATAAAATTCGGGGCGTTTGTTATTTCCGTACTAGAAAATTCATTGATCAATATGTCTCTACATGCCATATGTGCCAATTTAAATAATTTAAAAAAAACGCGTTACCACGGGTCGATTAAATCAAAATTATATCGAATTATCCGAATGAGATAGTGACGTTAATTTATTAGGCCCGTACCCTATATCGAAAATAAGACTGCTATATTTTGTTATAACCGATCATTTCAGCAAATGGGCGAAATTATACCTCTTAAAAAAAGGCCTCATCTCTATAATAGCGGATTTTTTTTTTTGATAACTTTATATCGCGTTATGGGCCCCAATAAAATTAAAAAGGAATGGTCCCTTTAACCCGTTTTTGACACTTAAGTGAAAGATTAGGCATAAGGCATGTGAAGACTGTTATATCGCCCACAACAAATCGGACTGAAAGAGTTAATCGAGTTTGGGCAAATGATTGCAAATTATGTTAATGATCAACACGATACTTGGGTTCAATTCTTACGGGGGGTTTCTTACGCTATTCTACGGGGGTGAATGAAACAACGGGAAAATCACCTGCTGTTTTTTTTAGGTCGAAAATTGATTACCCCATTTAAAAAAACTGTTATGATATCGGAAAGTTCAAAATTCAAAATATCAAAAAAACTTTGAGGAAGCTGACTAAGTACAAAAATTAAACGGAAGGGGGGAAAAAATATTATAATAGACGTAGAAAAGACTAAAAATAAAGGTAAATGATTGGGTCTTTTAAAAACACCCTGTAAAGTTCAGCACCAACAAAGTATGTGCTAAAAACAAAAATTTGAGGTTATAGAGTATTAGAAGTTAAAATTACAATAATATTGTAATAGGAAATCAGGAAAAGATTAACAGTTAACGTAGATCAAATAAGAATATATCGTCATAGGAAATGTGACGAGGTCAATTGGAACAGGTATCCCAAATAGTATAAATCAAGTCAGGAAACTCGTACTTCGGAAAAAGTACATCAAAGATTAAATAGTCACAATAGGGGGAAAAAAAAAAATCTGCGGTGAAACGAAAGTTAGAGGCAAAGGGTTTGGGTAATCAAATCAATATAAAATACAGAGGACCCATAAAACAAATCACTGGTCAGATCGCCCTGTTCTTTTGGGGAAATGAAAGAAAAAAGCAAAAGGATAAGGAATAATGGGGGTTTTAAAAAAGATCAGCAATGTCGGGGGCAAGTGGACCACAAAAAGAAAGTGGCAGAAAGGGACCCCCTAATATTAATAAAAAAACTTTTTTATCAGTACTATTTCTAGAAATAGAAAAAAAAAACGAAGAGAATCAACAAAAAGTTCAAATGAATCAAAACTCCCCAAAGGGCCACGACGGAGAACAGAAAAAACCCCCCACCACCAAGGAGACAACAGGAAATCAAGAAAAGGGGCGACAAAGGAGATTACAACCACAACAAAAAACAAAAATTCCAGTACAACCGAGGAAAAAAAAGTGGAGCACCTCATCGTTGGACGTAATGGTCGGAGAACACATATAAAAATCAGGTTGTATTGTTTCATTTTTATGATCTTCCAACAAGTGGTCGGAAGAATTACAAAAAAAAGAAGTCTCGGGGGGTGCTTAAAAATTTAAGCCAACAAAAGTCAAACACTACAATGAGTGTTTTTTTAATTTTAAAAATTTTTACTTGTTAAAAATTTTTTTTTGGGAAAACATTTGTAATCGCACATTTGTTTGCTTCGATGTATGACTTCGTGAGATGCGAAAATTCCTTTGGTTATTTGTTATAATAGTTTATTGAAAATGTTTGTAATTTATTTTATATATATATATATGTTGTTGTATTGTTTCGTATTATGGGCATCTGGTTCGGGGAAAACCGGCGTAGTCAGGGCACTAACAATAAAAAACGGCCGCGCGGGTCATTGGGAGTTTTTTGGGAAACCAATGTGGGGATGGGAGAAAATTTATTGTATATACAAATAATATATAATGAATAATTTTGAATTTTGATTTTGGAAATAGAACTCAGAAAGTTTTCATTTCAGGGGGCAGACCCAAAATTTTGAAAATGACTTCAACAAGAAGGGAGCGGAAAATCCCGCTCCTTTGGGCAGTAATGAAAAAGATAAAAAAGTTTGGGTCTGCGCCCCAGAAAATTTTTAAAAAATTTTAAAGGTTTATAGTTATTTTAATTTTGTTTTGGATGTTAAAAGGGAGGGGGTGGGCAGGGTTTAAAACAGAAATTTTAAATGTTGGCCTAGTTTTTGGGAAAAAAATTTTGGGTGTCACGGGGTTTAAATTTAAATTAAAACATTAAATTTAATTCTAAGATAGTAATAAAAATTTAAAAAGTCAAGATAAATTTTGGGAAAATTATAAAAATTTAAAAAATGAGGTTTTAAAAGTTTAAAAATTTTAAATAAAAATCAGAAAAGCGAAAAATTTCCCAGAAAAGAGGATTTAGACAAAATTTTTTTAAAGGGGCTTTTGGGGAACCCTTTAAAAAGTAAATCCCTTTTTTTCTTTTTTGGGGGGGTTTTGACGTCCCCGCGTCCTTCTGCTAAACATCCCCTATGTTCTTTGCCCCAACGATTAATGGAAAAACCCTTTTCCAACCCAATCCCAAAGAAGATAAACGAAGATAAAATTAAATAAAAGATATATTTTAAAAAGGATAGAAGCTTTTGATGAAAAGCGCGGCAATTTTTGGGAAAAATTTGGGGTGTGGTCTTTCGGGGCCCAAAGAGTTAGCTGCCCCGTGTTTTGGGGGTAGAAATAGAAAGTTCAATAAAAGAAGTTGGAATCGTCTTTAAAAAAGTTACTTAAGATATTCGGAATCGTTGAAGGAAGGAGATCTGCAAAAAGGTAATATTTTTATATAGGAATTTAAAGACGCCCTGTTAATTTATTATAATTAGGATAAATTTTTCTAGTTGCGTGATCTCCCTTTTGAATACAAAATTTTTGGGTGTTAACTCTCCTTTAATTTAAAAAGTTGTCAATTGGGAATTAAGTAATATAAGTTATTCTTAAAAAAAAGTTGTATTAAGAACTATTATGTCTCATCTTTTTTGATAATCCCCCACCTCTAGCTTACGCGGATCCCGGGAAAGGCAATCATCCGGGGTTTTGGGTATGTCGCAAGTTAAAAATATATATATTCCCTTTTTTTATTGAATTATATTAAATTAAAAAACCCAAACCTTTTTGCACACAACAACTACGTCACTGGGTGGACCGCAACACCATGAAAAAATTAGAAGTAGACCGCGCGTGCACTGGAAAAGTCTGCCCACCCCTATTTTAAAGCAATGATTTGCATGCTAAGTTCAGTATGTCATTGAAAAGGGGCATTATTTTTTAAAAATTTTTTAAATCAACTTGTTTTAAATTTTGTATTGTTCTCATTGCATTCTTTTTGTGTCAGACCACACATTAACACCTTTACTGTTTCCTAATCTCCGTTTTTCCTTTCTTCACACGATAACTTGTTGCAGCATCTATTGGCAATTTTTTAAACTATTTTTATTTTTTATTTCAGAAACCTCGAGCGCCTCATCTGAAATATTTGTTGGAAAAAAAAATTTTCTCTTCCCCAGGGCCCTGAGTAGCGGAAGGAAATTTTGCTAACCCCGTTAAAAACATTGGATGTCTGTATATACGAGTTTACCTCGCTTTTTTACGTGCGTCTTTAAAAATTTTCTTCCCAAATGGGGGAAACAATTAAAAAGAATGATAACAAAATCGGGGGATACAGTTTGGTGTTGCAGCTACATATCTACCATCTCCATCAAAATTCAATTACACCACTGAATAGCTAAAGGATCAAGGAATTTATTACCATTTGAGCCGCCATTTTGAGGTCATTTTGCTGCGTATCGAGATTTTCATTTAGTATAAATTTTGACTCGGAGAAGCTACGACGTTCATTTTAGTTTCAATCGTCAGCTCTCATCAAAATCTATTGATTGTATATAAAACATAAGTGTAAAATAGTGACAGTGAACATAATAAGGTATTAAAATAAAAGAAAAATATTATCAAAAATATATCCATTATATGAATAAAATCCTTAAGTTTAGACCATAGTCATTAATTATTTTGTAAATAATGTAAATTATTTATCTTTTCTAATTAGTGTTGTAATTTATGTTTGTGTTTGTTCATGTATTTTGAAGTTATTTGCTTTGCATGTGTTGTTGAGTATTTGTTACTTTATATTTGATTATTATGAGAATAGTTTATGTCTGTAAATAGATGCCTCTTACTCAGGGATTGTACTGCCCGGGACGTGCAGTCTTTGAGGAAAGGGCAATGTTACGAATTTTGTGTAAAATAGTGTAAATAATTTGTATTTGGATGTGTAATGCCTTTATCTTACTCTAAATTATATTTAATTGTAATATTCACAAGCAATGCCGTTCTTTACGCTATAGTGGCGATTCAATGAGAACTTGGCGATAGCGCCAAGTTGGCATCCTTTTTGGCGACCGAGTTGGCGGGCAGTTTGGCAACATTGTCGACTATGTTGGCGAGTTTAGGACCCTCTGGATTCTTCTAGAAATTTGTGGAGAAATACACTAATTTCACGCTCTATGACTCAAGCGGTTATCTTTCTGGAAGATTCTGCCGCGTCTGTACAGTGCTAGCCGAAACAGTCAGTCATCATTACAAATATTAAAAAATCTAGTTCCAGGAAGGCACCCGGAAAAGACGGGGTTACAAACCGCATGCTTAAAATTTTTCCTATTAAAGCAGTTTTATACTAACAATTCTCATTAATAGAATTCTAAAATATAATTACTTTCCCTTGGTCTGAAAAGAGGCAGTCTTTTTCCCATTTTAAATACGCTGATTCTTACCGTCCAATATTTTACTTCCTACATTAAGCAAAATCACTGAATATGTTATCCTTTCCAGACTCAAAAACTTCACCCTGCAAAATAACATTATTAACCCAAACCAATACGGCTTTACTAAAACTCTTTCCACAATTCATCCTCTCCTAAAGCTCACTGAAACAATCACTGCTGGTTTTGAAAAACATAAAACAGCTGGGGCCGTCTTTCTTGATATCCAGAAAGCCTTTGATAGGGTCTGGATAAACAGCCTCACTTTCAAACTTATCTCTTATAACTTTCCCCCACCCCTCACTCACCTTCTTCACTCTTGCAGTTCAAATCGTACTTTTACGGTTCTCGTTAACGACACATACTCTGATTCCAAAAACACATACGCTGGTGTAGTCCAAGGAAGTTTACTTGGACCAATTTAATTTAATTTATATCTCAACGACATTCCATCATACACTGTCACAAACATTAATATGTATGCGGACGACACCTCAATTTCAGCTAGCTACAAAACACCAAAAACTGTAACACTTGCACTACTTGAAAAATTGCTCGGTAAATGGAAGATTAAAATTAATGTTGAGATATCTGCTGCAGTAGCTTTCACATACAAAAGAACACTACCACCACCACCCACAATGGACAACCAAATTATTCCATGGTCTCAGGAAACGAAATATCTCGTACTCATTTTTGATAATAAACTCACTTGGAAAAAAAAGCGCATTACATATGCTAGCGATAAATTCCAGAAAGTAATGTTTAAAATATACCCCTTAATTAACCGGAATTCACACCTTGATCTACATTGCAAAGTGCTTCTCTATACAGTCGTTTTGCGTCCCATCATTGCATATGGATATCCAGTTTGGGGTTATGCTGCAAAGGCTAACATAAATATTTTGGATGTTCTACAAAATACATTAATTAGAATGATCGTCGGTGCCTGTAGGTAGATGAGAAACGATGAGATTCGCAATGTCATTAAGATACCTTCTTCTAAAACTCACATCCAAAACTTAGCTAAAAATTTCTTTAATTCTCTTAATAACTCAGATAACATTAATATGCAATATCTCGAAATTTACACTGCTCGTACTAAGAGGAAGAGACCTCTCTTGGATTCGTATAATCCTCCCTAGCACTTAATTTAATTCTAAACTCATAATAAATAGTACTTCTTAAAATTTTTTCATTATTGTCTTAATTTATTTTCCTCTTTTTGTATCTCTCTTCATAGCTAAGTGCACTAAGCGCTCGCCATACTTAAATTAAAATTGCAGCAGCACAGGGAACGGTCAATGTGGAGGAGTGTAACCACTTCACAAACCACCCGGTTGCCTTTTTCGACCTCAAAATTTTTTCACTCCTACTAGACATTACGCCATAACACCACTCACACTCACCCCCCTCCACATGGGCAGCCACTTTTGAGCCATTATCCTCACTTTCCAGCAGCCAATAGAAAGATTCACTCTCCACTGAATTCCTCTCTTCAGAAAATCTTTCGAGATGTCAAGATCCAAGCCTCGAAGCCCAGCCCACTGGTCCGTCCAATAGCCATGCAGTACACTACAAACATGAAAACTCAACGAAAAGCCATGTCATCAAATAGACTTTTTACCAAATATGGGATTAAGGTTTCTTTGAAACCCAGATGCCCGTACAAATTTCCGTAGATTTCGTAGAAATAGTCAGTCTTGATTCTCAACCAGAGATTAGAGAGTAAACTTGTTTCGACCATAATTACCGATTAGCTCGGTTGTGTTTGTGAATAATATTCTATGTATGTGTATTTTAGACAATGGTAATTGTTTCTGAGTGCTGTTGAAGGTGTGAAGACATTCTGAGATTTACTCTGTGAATATTGCTGCTGAATCCTGTATTTAAAGGATTGGAATTTCGACAATTAATTCTCATTGCTCTTAAATAACTTTTTTTCTTCTTTGAGACTGATTTGCATAAAATCCTCGAACCCCGATCAACGTAACAGTATATAAATGATTAACTATATATTACACAATTCACATTTAAAAAATCAAATCTTAAAGTAATTACAGGCTGGATGCTAAGCCTATGATATCAACGAACCAGTCAGCGGCAAAACCACAGAAAGATGCAAGTATAATTAAATTATAACTCGGTCATTTGATGTCATTGACTTTTGTCGATAGCATTAAAGACTTCGAAATTTGCACTAAGTGTTCTTCTGCTCAGGCCTCCCCTGGCCACATTTTATTTTGTTTGGGGCTTACCAGGCAGGACTTGGTTCAAGATCCCTTATTGGGTTTGGACTTCTTCAGAGTGAATGGACTCATGGACCTGATCTAGCTCTGCTGATCTCGGGAATGAGAAACAACAAAAATTATAACTCAAACAAAGTTCTACTTCCCATTTAATATTTATTTTCCTACCGTACATACTCCCGTATCACAAATTAAACAGTTCACACTTTCTCAGAACTGTCATACAATCTTCAAATTCCATCTCATCTCCTTTTATAATCAGAGACCATATCACAGTTTCTTTGTCCGGTTCAGTTAGCATTCAATACGGTGGGTAGAGTCCAACATTAATAAAAAATCACATCGAATAATTTAGATACCCAATTACGTAAATTTTTGTAAGAAACTAGAAAAACAGAGCGAGCAGCAGCTTTATCTTTTAGAAACAAGTTTAGCGTTATACACAGACACAACTGTGAACATTACAAATGTCTATAAAGGCAAAGCTTGACGACTGTTTCAGGTATTCAGTATACAAAATAGTCTTAATGAAAACTTAAACTTAATTCAAAGGAAGACAAAATTGTTTGAATTTTCTTCAAAATATGACATAGAAAAAGGTGTTCCAAAGGTAAAAAAATCGTTGGGATAAGTGTTTAGATCAGCATTGTATTTGTCTTCAAAATTATATTGTACTTATACTTTCAATGAAGTAGCTTTCGACACTTCGCTAATGATTGTTGAGGTCTGCGCGTTGTTCGATGGACTTCAATAGCAATATCTTGCAGCTTGACTCAGAAACATATAAATTATGTTTCATGGTTAAGAGCAAATATTAAAAGTTGATTTTAAGACGTCTTTATAGATGCAACCTTCATTCTATTCCATCAGGTTAAATAAATGCGATTGAGCTTTATGTTCCTAACTGTACATCCAGCAATAATGGCACCACATCTGATGTTTTGGGATTCAGTATATTGTTATTCAGTTACTTATTCCTAGATTTAATTGCAAAGTTAGAGTACCACATTGTGGTGATTCCCCCCTCCCCTTCGATTTTCTCTGGCCCCTCGTATTAATTTGCGGTGTAATGACTCTATACTAATGAGTTTCCTTTGGGTATTCTTAGGAAGAAAGCTTCTTTTTGAGCTCTATGTGCTAAGTGTTTTCTTCTTAATACCTTGTTTTGTAATTTAGAGCTCGAGAAGCAGATTGAGAGGCTGGTTGTATGATCCATTTTATGCAACGCGTAATATAAACTATAAACCCGTTGCAATCAATAAGATGCACATAACCTCATGCTAATTACGAGTATTTGATGAAATCTATGTGGATATAAATACCTAATTTTTTGTATTATATAGGGCAATCTCAAAAAAATACAAAATTCTCTGTGTTTAACATACTAAACATGGACGTTTTTTCAAGAAATGTTATTTTGGAAAGAGTTTTAATGTTGCTTATATTTTAAATGTGGTTTTTCGATTTCATTATATAGAGAGCCTATATAATAGATAGTCTAATATCTTTCTTCTATTATAGAGAATAGTTATTAAATTCTTACATTTCTCAATAAATCTTGTCATTTATATATTACTTGAAATTTCATACAGGTGTCAAGGTGTGAATTTTTGCACGTTTTTTTCAAGTTAAAGGATTATTTAGAATTTTCTTCTTTGAGATCTAAACTTCCCTACGCGTTTTTTGTGGATGAGCGAAAATATTACTTTTTAGTGAATGTCACAAGCATACTTAAAATACATTGCTGGCCACCGTATATGTAACACCAAGAAAGACAAGAGATAGCACAACAAAATTTATTTTTTAGATTACATGTTTTGACCAAGTATTAAATGATTAAATTTATAGACTTCTGTGAAGTGTGGTTCCTGCCAGAATCAGTAGCCAGAGTAGCCGCCATTGTTGGGGATCACAGCTGCCACACGCTCAGGCATTGATTCAAAGAGACTTTGGATGTGTTCTTGGGGAACAGCAGACTAAGCAGCTTCCACACGTTGCCAAAATTGATCTGGTGTGGCAGCTGGGGGGTAATCTGGGTCAATCGTTGAACAACGTTGGACCACATGTTTTCTATCGGCGAAAGATCCGGAGAGCGAGCCAGCCAGGGAAGCAATTCAATCTGGTGATTGACGAAGAACCTTCGGACAATGAGTGTCACGTGTGGTCGCGCATTGTCCTGTTGAAATATGGCTGTAGCCAAGCCCTGAAGGTAAGGAAGGACAACTGGCTCCAACAACTCGGAGATGTAGCGCTGGCTGTTTAAAGTACCGGCAATGCGTACTAGAGGAGTGCGAGAGTGATATCCAATACCATCCCATACCATAATACCCGGTACAGGACCAGTGTGGCGGTGCATAACGCAGCTGTTCAGCACCCTCTCTCCACGGTGTCTCCAGACTCGAATCCAACCATCGTGGGGTTGCAGACAAATGCGTGACTCGTCAGTAAAGACAACTTCATTCTATGCCACCTTCTCTTCTTTTGCCACCCACATCCTTTTTTCATCTCACCATTGGCGGCGGAGACGTCTGTGGTTCTGCGTCAAGGGTAGACTAAGCTATGGACGTCTTGCGGACAGACCACTCTGCTGTAAACGATGTCGAATGGTACGCGCAGACACTGAATGATGCGTTACAGACTAAAGTGTTTTTATGGTTCGTGATGTGACTGAGCGATCCGTCACCCCAGGGCCACAATTTTCCTGCCCTCACGTGAAATGGTGCACGGGGGGGATCGATCGACCACGTCGGTCCGTCGTACCCTTCTACATCTAACGGTCACATATCCGCTTTCTTTTGTTTTTTCGTCCAACACGACTACCGATTTCCTGAAAGTTAATCCAAAATTTTTGGAGGCCACTTCCTTCCTCTGTCGAACTGGATACTTGATAAAAAGCTGATCGCTGTTTTCTACGAGAAATAACTGATGGGTTTTTTGAAAAAAACCCAAAAAAAAACACAATTGCCGAACTGAAAATCGTCGAAATCTCCCCTTAAATAGCTTTGAGGTGGCGCATGCTTCCTTCAGGGTATTGCATTTACGGTGGCCAGCAGTGTATTCCCACTTCATAATTTTTTAAAAAATTCTTTGAAATTAAGAAGTAATTGAAAAACACCTAAATAGTAATAATATAGAAGTTAAACGGCGGAAAAACCCTTTTTCGGAATGTTACTTGCTTGTAAATGACAAACCTCCTTCGTCTGTTGATTAATTGACTGTAATAAACGTCACACACTAAGAAGCTACGCGAAGGCTTGGTCCTTAGTCGGAAGTTTGTTCAGAGGTGGTCCAATGAAAGAGAATACTAGATTTTATTTATCCCGCTTCTCTTTTATTTTTGTAACATCCAAAAGACTGAATGTGCATTCATTGTCAGCAAGGTTTTGATAACTGCTTCCCGTTTTGAGAAAAAATAGGACATTAGGGGCTAGAAGTCTTCTGTCACCCTCCAAGTCCATAGTTAGTTATTTTTTAACGAGTATTAAGGAGCATTTATATATATATAAAGCCTTTTCCCAGCGCTGGTCCATGGAGGAAGGGGCATTAAGGAAGAATTTTGGCATTCTCAAGTAATTTTTTACTTGCAACTTTTACTACTTTGTATGCGTGAGTTTGGAAACTAATGAAAGACATAGATTTTGGGAGGGATTAGCCTCAACAAAAGTGATAAAAAGCATGATCAAGTTTTATGACATGCTTCAGGACGAATGAAAAGAATGGCGCTGAATGACCATGAGAAATATCTTTTTTCAAAGAAAACTGAGGGAATTTTTTGTTCGTTAATTTGACTTCCGAACTCTTTTAGCTTCCTATAGATATACGCTTAAACAGACCAGATAAAATTGGAGAACCGTATTTGAACAACATAAAAAGTTAAGTATATTTTCATTTTCAAATTCTCTTTTTGATTTTTTTAAGATTCAATGCCCAGGTATTTTAATCATTGCGTAAAATAAAGTGAAAAAAAATTTTTGTTGCATTTGTGCTTTTACTATTTTATTCATTTTTCGTTTAACACAATAAGTATAAATAACTGTCACACAATTTACATTGCATCAAACTGTTAAAAGAATTTCAATGGAAAAAATATGTTAAGTTTACTTAAATATACACCTTTTTTTCTTTTTATTGAGGTAACATGTGAAATAAACACATAAACACTAAGATTGCTAAGAGAGCCATTATTTTGTAAGATTAGATTTGAATAGTAGGTTCACACACAGTGGTCGAGTGGTAGCGTATCGCACTTCCACACTACCTGTACTGGGCAAGGTCGACTCAACAACTACAGTGGGTCGATAAATGAGTACCAAGCTTGTTTGGTGACTTAAACACTGGGGGTCTCGCTTCAGACTGACCACCTGATCGGGACATCTGCTCATCACCTCAGCGTTCAATGGTCACGTATACAGGGATGGGTGCAGAAGGCCCTGGCCCTCATGGGCTGTTGCACCACTGAATTTGAGTTTAAATTTGAACAACTTGCATAAATTCTTTTTTCTTTCTGCGTGTTATTTCCATTTTAAGAGTGATTTGCATGATACCTTCTTGATTAAGATCTTTTGCCCCGACAATTTTAAAGAATATTTAATGTGCAATTTAATAATCAATTATGTATATAATTCATTATATTATATACATAAAAATTGTGTAAATTCTTTAAAATATTGTATAACATTCTTTATGCTACTAATAAAGTTAATCAAAATGCATATTTAAAAAATTATAAGAACTGAGTTAATAAATTAACTGCAGTTTAATTCGAAGAAATTTTAAGAAAATATATTTAAGAAACTATAAGATTTTAAACCAAAAAATACAAATATTTTAGTTTTTATAAAATTGTACATTTTTAACTCAATGCAGAAAAACAATATTGAATCGTTTAATTTTGACGATGAATTGGATCAGTTTTTGCTATTTATAAAAGAAAACTAAGATATAAAAAAAACTCCACTAGAAATTTATCGAGTTGCAAAAGAAATGGCCTCGACTTTTCCTAATGTAGAGAGACTTTTGAAAACTATTTTTAACTATACCAATATCAAATGCATCGGATCTTTTTCAGTTGTAAAATGCGTTAAAGATTATGTAGTATGGGAGAATACAAACTGAACATATCATGGCCATATTACAAGATGTTTTGGACATATATCAAGATGTTTTGGACTAAATAGATACTGCAAAAATAATCGATGAATTTGCCAAACAGAAATCAAGACGTAAAGTTATATGGCAAAATTGTAAGCTTTTATAAGATTCTTAATTTTTTTTAAAATAAAATTAAAATTTTTTTCGAACTTTTAATTTTTTTTTATTAGCTATAGATTTTACTTTGAGAATTTAAGGTCAGCGAATCTTTTCACTATTTCAGTTTTTCGATTTTTCACCCCATGGGCCTCAAACCTTTTACCATGAGGGGCCTTCAACTAGCTTAATCCATCTCTGCTCATTGCCACAGTTGACTTTGGAATTGGTGCAAGCATTTTCCCACCAGGTGTCGTCTTCCACGGCATCCAATAAAACACCTTCCTTTAACACTTTTAAACACCTTTTATCAGCATTTACAATCAACTTCTGTAACCCTTCATAAAGCTGGCTTCTTATAAGACTACCCTTTTTGCATATTTCTTGACATGAAAGCACGATTGGCTGTTACCTAACATATTTGCATACTTCCATCTACCTCTGCAGCGAATTGCATTCTCTTCAATTCTGATTGGCTTCCGGAAATTAGCATTATTCCTCTCCGTGCTTAACTTTTGGAACAAACAAGGATGTTTAATTAAGACTAAATACTGGTGTTAAACTGAGGAATGGAATAAGTCATCAATGTAAGTGGACACAATGGACACAGAAAAATTTTTCCTTTTGAAAGGGGCGAAAACTCAATCCCCCCCAATCCAACAAATATTTTGTCCTCGATTCTAAGCCATACCCTATTTTCAGTGGCATTTACACTAAGAAAATAGTGTGGCTTAGATTCGAGTAAATACGGTATATAAAAAAAGGAAGTGCTTATTATTTCACAATTTAAATGTTAAAAACACACACACACACACACCAATCCGTTAAAACATAAAAAATGTATTTCTGAACATATTTAGCTGAATTTAAGAAAACAAACAATAATTATTTGAGCAAAATACAATAAAATATACTTTATAAATGAAATATGCATAGTATATGATCTTTTTTTTATCTTTGTTTGCACAAAAACAAAATTTTTAAATTTATCAACTTTCCTTTACATGTTTTTTTTAAAAAATTGACACATTTCCAGAATAAAGGTGTGATATCCACGTATGAAGTATAATTGCACATCAAGTTCTAGAGCCAAATAAACAGCTTAAATATAATTCTACAATGGAAGCACAATACTCACATATATAAATTACAATATACTTTACTTAGAATTCTACAAATGTTTGAAATACCAAAATTGTATACATCTTTTTTTATCAAAATTAATACAGGTATGTCATTACATAACAAAGGTGATCCACCCACTGCCCACCTTGAATCATTTTGCACACACACAGCCCATGAGACTCACTACAACTTTACAAAATGTGATTAATTTGCACAATATTCTTGTTTTCAGTGTAGAATTTTGTAGAAAATCAATCCCCATAACTGTTTCTATTTTATCACGTTGTTTCTGATTTTATACATACTTAGAAATAAACAGTGCTGTATTGCAGTGACCTCGAATCATCCCGCTTAATTCCTGAAAATTTATCGCACTATTGCAAGGGCTAAGCTTATTTATAGTTATGATCATTGGAGCAGTGCGTCTTCCACTCACTGTTGAGAGTCGACAGCAGAATGCTCTCTCAGTGTTGACCCAAACCCAAGAGACGAAGGGCCCGTTTTCGGGAACTGAATACCTCAAAACTCCCGAAGAAATTATCTAATCTATCTAAAAAGCCCCACCCAATTTTAGAGCAGGATCTGATGGACTTGCATCCATCAGACGTTAATGAAGCTTTAATGGACTGCCTTCCGAACCCTTCGACATCTAGCTCCGAAAACGGAGCGAGTACACATTAATGTTCTCCTTTGTTTCTTGGAACTGACGTGGTTTGAGGACTCGTCTCGATGACCTTAAATTCATCATATTCAAGTACCAGCCCGCATGCGTTGCTCTTCAAGAGACTTTTCTGAGGAATACCATGAAGTTGCGAGTGCGTGGCTACAACTGTGTACGACGGGACGTTGAATGCAATGTATCTCTTACGGGGGAAGTATGCCTTTTCCCGTCCAATGTTTATCTCAGTAACGTCGTCACACTTCACACATCGTTGCAGGTTGCGGCTGTACGGATTCACACCCATTCTCTAGTCACAGTCTGCTGTAACTATTTACCACCTAATGATGTTATACCACAAGTGGATTTAAATGATTTGGTCAATCAATTGCCAGCTCCATTTATTTTGCTCGGTGACTTTAACGGACATAGCCCTCTGTGGGGACATGATGATACAAACTCCCGTGGGAGACAGATCGAAAAGTTAATCTCTGATCACTGTCTCTGTCTACTCAACAACGACGAGAAAACGTATGTCCATGCATCCACGAGGACATTTCACTCCCTCGATCTAGCCATCTGTTCACCAAGTCTGTTACCGTTCTTGAAATTTGAGGTAGATAACGATCTACATAACAGTGATCATTTCCCTCTCCTAGTCTTGTATGTTAATGGTGCAAGGGCAAGACACCGGCCTCCCACTTATCATTTTCATCGCGCTGACTGGGATAAATTCACACGGCAAATGGTTATAACCGACGCATTGGTTCAGTGCAGGGAAGTTGACAATGCCGTTTTTAATGTCACAGATGCTATTATAAAGGCTGCCGATGCAGCAATACCTAAGACATCGAACTCTCATCGGAAGCTGTGCAAACCATGGTGGAATTCTGCCTGCCACCAAGTCAAAAAAGAACAAAGGAGAGCTTGGGGTATTTTCAGAAAGTACCCCACCACTGTAAATCTCATAGCGTTCAAACGCGCAAAAGCCTTAGCTCGTAAAATACGACGTCGTAGTCTGAGAGAATCTTGGATGCAGTATGTCTCTTCAATCCCATCGTCCACTATCAGTCAACAGTTATGGAGAAAAGTAAAAGCAGCGAATGGTGTATATCGTGATTTTACCTTTCCGATACTGGAAACATCGACTGCTGTTTATTCTTCAAACTTGATTTGCGAAACATTCGCTAGTGTGTCAAGCTCCGATTCTTATAGAGCTACATTAACAACTAAGAATCGTTCGGAGCGAACACCTATCAACTTCAGGTGCCGACAGTTTCTACCGTATAATTGTGACTTTCACATGTGGGAATTGAAGAGGGTCCTGTCATCGGCCCACTGATGGAATATCGTACGAAAAGCTTCGCTGTTTAAACGAGGATTCACTACTAAGTCTCCTTTACATATTCAATCGAATCTGGAAGGAGCAGGTGTATCCTACTCAATGGCAAGAATCCATAGTAATTCCCCTCCTAAAACCAGGAAAAGATTCAAATAACCCTCTCAGCTATCGAATGATAGCCCTCACGAGCTGCCTTTGTAAGACACTGGAACGTATGGTCATTGCCCGTCTTGTTTATCAGCTGGAAAAGAACCGATGCATTCTTCTGTTTCAGGGTGGTTTCCGAAAAGGAAGATCTACTCTAGACAATATCATTTCGCTGGAAAGCAAAATTAGAAACGCATTCGTCCGGAGGAGCCCTCTTGTCACTATTTTCTTTGACCGAGAGAAGGCATATAATCGTACTTGGCGCTATAGGATACTTCGCAATCGATATGGTTACGGGCTTAGAGGCAATTTGCCTTACTTCATACAGAACTTTTTAGCAGCCCGAAATTTTAAAGTTCGTTTAGGCGACACTCTATCCCCATCTTTTATTCAAGCTGAGGGAGTACCTTAGGGGAGTATTTTAAGTGTCACCCTTTTCATCTGTCATATTTCACCCATATTATCTGAACTTCAGACCTCTATACAGGCTTCATTACATGTGGACGATCTACAGATAAGTTGTGAAGGTTCTGGCATGCGTTTGATAGAGCGGTAATTACAAACTGCCGTTAACAAGCTAGTTAAATGGTGCGACACGAATGGTCACAGTATTTCTGTCAGTAAGAGTTGCTGCGTACACTTCTGCCGGAAACGGGGTCTTCATCCCGACACTGCAATATGCGTCCGTGAAACACAAATTCCAGTAGTCCCCGAAGTGCGATTTCTTGGAGCAATCTTTGACCGGCGAATCACTTTCCTTCCACATATTCTTTTACAACTGCGGAATAAGTGTGAAAAATCCCTCAACCTCCTGAAAGTTCTATCGAACACTTCTTGGGGTGCGGATCGAACATCTCTGCTCCGAATATATCAATCCATCCTACTTTTCTGGATCGATTACGGTTCTGTTGTATACGGATCTACTCGCGACTCTACGCTTAAAAAACTTGATCCAGTCCATCACGCAGCATTGAGAATCTGCTCTGGTGCGTTTCGCACATCGCCGGTACAGTCTCTACATCGCTTGCAACCAACTTTCTTTGGACCTAAGACGAAAAAAGCTACTCTTGGTTATATTATAAGATCTTGTTCAGGCCTTCACATCCACTAAAAAATGCGAATTTGACCACTGGCATGAAGAAAATTTATGATGCTCGGTCACATAACAAACGGCCATTTATGGAAAGGACGAAGTTTCTGTTATCCGAGCTCGACCTACCTGATGTGGATATCCACGAAAGAAACATTTTGCAGTTCCAACCATGTTTCCATTATATGAACCTTTTCGCTACATACAATACATCCGCCATAGCACCAGTCGCTTTTCAACGCATCTTTGCTTACCATTGGAGTCGGTATAGTGATTATTCTCCATCTACGCAGATGGTTCGAAACGAACAGATTACGTTGGGTGTGGAGTCGTGATGGAAGGTAATATGCGCGGTTATCGGCTCGATAATTGTTGCAATATTTTCACTGCCGAAGCCATCGCCTTGTACCCGCACTTCAATTAATTGACCACAAAACACCTCATAAGTACTGTATCTATACTGATAGCATGAGTGTCTTAGTAGCGCTAGAGAACTACAACGATTGGTGTCATCCTGTGGTGGGTGAAATCATAGACATTACGAGTCGACTGCATGGCAAGGGTTGTGATATAGTTTTGCTGGATATCAAGCCACGTGTATTACAGGCAACGAACAAGCGGACATCGCGGATCGGTCGGCAACAACAGACTTGCCGCTAACAGTTCCCCTTTGTGACATGAAACGCGTCATCCAGCATCGTATTGATAGTGCCTGGTAGGGATCATGGAATTTACAGACTAATAACAAACTGCACTGCGTGAAACCTGTCGTTGGAGCTTGGCCTGTAATAACGATGCGAAGAACCGATGTTAAGCTGACTCGGCTTCGCATTGGTCATACTCGTTTTACGCACAGCCATCTTTTATTGAATGCAAATGCCCCAGAATGTTCTTTATGTAAAGTCCCTTACTCTGTTCATCACATTTTAATAGATTGTCCAGTTTTCAATCATCATCGCATAATTTTTTTCGTACATGTTTTATCTTTATCTGATTTGGTTGAGGAAAATCCCCATCCAAATCTGTTTGCATTCCTATGAGCAATCGGTATGTTACACCAATTATAATTTTTTATAGAATTTATTTAATGCAATTTAATGGTGTTAAATGAAGTAATTCATTTATAAAAAGATTTTATAAATGAATTTCTTTATTTACTTTGAGAAAATCATGAAAACTTGAACATTATTATTTATTTTATTTTTTATATTAAATTATTTTTTCCAACTGAAATTCTATTAAAATATTTTAAACAAAATCTGACTTTATCAAATTATGTACAATTTAGAACCAGTTTTCAATTTTTTTTTTTACTTTTTGAATCATTGTTTGGCGCAGTTTAGCCTAATTTGGCTCTTGTGCCATAAAATAAAACAATCAATCAATATCTTAGAGTTGAATAAAAATTTATTTTCCAGTTTCATTTTGTGTGTGTGTGTGTGAATTGTGACCACATGATAATTACTTTATTTTTGATAAAAAACACCCAGGTAATATAAATTCCATTAAAATTAAGACGAACATCATCTAAAAATATGTATCTGCAAAATATCCGTACATGTATATGTGTATAAATATTTTTTTTTATTGTCTTCTTTATATTTTTAGTATGGGTAAAAAGAAGCAAAGAATAATAGACGGAAATAAAACACATAGCAAGAATTGGGAAGAAAAGTACTTTTTTGTCATTCAAAACTCAGCATTAATGTGCTTAATTTGCCAAGAGATCATCACTGCATTTAAGAAATACAACGTTAAAAAGGCATTATGAAACGAAACATGGTTATTTGAAATTCAATGCAGAAGTGAAACAATTGAAGCTCAGAGAATTTAAATTACAATTAAAGACACAATAAAAAAAAAATTTTTTTTTTGATTCAGCAATACAGCAACTAACAATTATCAAGGCAAGCTATTCTGTTTCATGTTTGATTGCAAAACAAAAATGAAATCATTTTCGGACAGTGAGTTTGTGAAAGAATGCTTGAAAGCTGTTGTAAAGGATATGAGATAAAAGTAAGCTATTTTCGAACTTATGTCGATCTCAGCAAACAGTTCGTCATTGCACTAATGACATTTCAAATGAAGTTATCGTAAAACTGCACACAATCAAATTCGAGATTTCAAATATTTTTCCTTATTATTTCATGAAGTAGTATACAGACATTTCAGACACAGCTCCAACTTGTTATATTCATTCTTAGAGTAAATAAATCATTTCAAGTAACTGAAGAAGTGCTAAATATAATAAGTTTGAAAGATGATGTTAAAAAACATCTTGTGCTTGGAAATTCTTCCTGGAATATCAACTAATTAGGCACCTGCTAAGATCGGTAGAGTAAAAAAGAGCTGTAAAATTACAGATCGATAAAATAGAATCAAACAACAAAACTAATAACTAGTATCCAAGAGATGATTTCATTATAATCCACTGTTTTGAGTAATCAACAAAATCTATGTGCTGAAGCATTATCGATGAATCATGTTCTGCAAGTAATGATAAAAACAGTGACATTCAATCACACGTACTTTTGCATGGACAATTTAAGGAGTTCCTAAAAGAATAACATAGTAAATAGGGAAATGTGGTATACCTAAGTCGTGTCAGATGGTTGAGCCGTGGAAAATGTTTACAGGAATTTTATTAGTTACACAAGAAATTGATTTCTTTGAATGACAAGCAAATACCAGCTCCAAAATTAAGAAATGATGAATGGTTACAGAATTTATGCTTTTTAGTAGTTATCATTGAGAAACTCCATCAATTGAAAGCATCATTGCAAGGAAAAAATAATTTAATAATCGATGAATTTAATCACATCAAAGCATTTAAAAGAAATTGTTCTTTGAATCTAAAAAAAAAGTCAACAACTGCAGCTTTTTTGACAGCCATTTCACTAACTTAGACAAAAAAGAAAAAAATTTTGAAATAGATTCGACCCCCAATCATGCCAAAACATATCCCAATGAAACTGATTGACTTACAGTGCAATAATGAATTTAAAACACATTTTTGATACATCAGAACCCAAAATACATACATTTTTATAACACTTAAGTAACAAAAGAAAAATCTTCCAATTTGAGAGATCTGACGCAAAACGTTGTGAAGGCTTTTGGATTAGCTTACATCCGCAAATCGCTTTTTTTCTTTCGAAAATGAAATTTATCAAACATAAATTGAGCTCAGACGAAAATCTGCAACATCAATGACGATGTGTAAATACATGCATTGTGATCGTCTTGCAAAAACTAAGTGAAAAAATTGAGAAAAAAATAAATCACTAATTAAATATTATTTGATCGTTGCATTATAATTATTATATTATCCATGTTTATATGCATGAAGAATAATGAAACCAAAAATAACAATTCATTTTCACTCGCATTCATTTCATTCATTTTCACTCCAATAAATGTTTATAACTAGTCCAAATCTAATATGAAGATATATATTTTTATATGCAGCCAACATCATTATAATGTTTTTCTGCAGAGGCGTGGAGGGTCACTTGGCCTGGCCACCCCTGTTCTTAAAGAATACAACACTAATGTATTAACAAATGAAAACTTCCCAACACTCAAGTAAAAATTCGCTTAAGTATATTAGTTAAACACTCGCGTAGCTAGTTCTGATGGGACCCTGTATCAAAATTCCTTCGGGCCCTTTTTTACATATGGAAGCCTATTAGTAGTACAGTAGTTACACATTTTGGGGCCCTGTAGCTTGGGGGCCCCGTATCATTGATGCGGTGGTAGCTACGCCCCTGTAGAGTTAAAGTTACTTCACATCCATATAGTATTTCACCTTTGTCGATTCAAATGACTCAAAATTACAACAATGTTGATTGTTCATATGTTTTCAAAGATTATTGGCAAATGCGACAATTAATTATCAAGTTAGGCCTTTGTGCAAAAAGTTTTAAAAATTATAAGGTACATCTAAAAATTATGCCTAGGTGAAAATAATTAAAACTGAATTTTGAAAAATAAACTGTTAAGTAAATATAAAACTTCCAAATGTTTGATATGCATGAATGTGTTTTTTACAAATTTGAGGGCAAGCCTTTTCAGAAATTGCACATACATAAAGATTTTCCTTGATATGGAATAGTAAATGTCTTTTTAACACACTTTTCTTATCTTCACCTGTATGTAATAGAATCTTTGAACTCGATTTTTACCTACTTTAATAGGTCAGATTAATACCAAATTCTGTACACTTGTGAAGGACCGATGACAATAGAATAATTTAAAATTTTGTTCCATTGTCCTGATCAGGATCATCAGAATTAATGATTTCCCATTTCCAGATTCGGTGACTAAAAGATTAAGTTACAATCCTCTAACGAAAAAGCTCATGGATAATACAAATAGTGATATTTTTAGTGACAAATATCATTGACTTTATACCTTCCGCATAAAATATTTCAAACTTATCTCTTTCAGATTCCCTTCAATTTGCTGATCCTACATTTTGCAAACCAGGCCGGACAGACGCACTGATAGGATATCAATGGGTATTCGAGATACTAAAAAATGACGCATATAAGATTAATTTATCAATGAATAAATAATAGTTTAAAAAACTAAAAAAAATCTACTCTTTTATTGTAGATCAAACTAAAAATTCAAAAATAAAATATCCTGTAATAAAATTAAAAAAACATGCTTTGATAGTTAATCAAACTAAAAAGTAAAACATAATTCTTAATAAAACAAAAAAATGATTAACGAGAAAAATAATGTCATTGAGGTAAAAGCATGGGGAACTTTCTACTGCATTTTTACTCTAAATCTACATTTCGGAATAGAACTAGTAAGAAATAATGACAATTGATATTGAGCACCCAACGCTTTTACAACAATGACATTAATTTTCTTGTTAATCATTTTATTCTTATGTTAAGAATTATTTTTTCCTTTTTAAATCAATTAACTATAAAAGAATGTTTTTTTTTAAACTGTAATTTATTCTTATATTAACACTTCGATAGAAAGCGATATTGATATTTCACACCACACTTTTCTTTGGTATGAATGCAAAAATATCATCATAATTTATCAATCCGATAAAAAGACCAGCAGCATATTTAAAAGACATGATATCCTTAGGAGAAATAATGACCTTTTCTTGAAATATATATGTGTGTGTAAAGTACATCTAAAAAACCAACTTGAGAGAAATTCTTTAAATAGATTTCATGAACACGAGGTTTTTCCTTGGTATTGTGACGTCTTCAAATGGAGTGAACTTCACCCATCTATTCGTGTGAAGTTTTATGGCCCCAAACAGACGTTAGGTGACAAGAACACGTGGCTATGGGGTCATTGTGTATTGTCTGACCTCGGACAAAAGCCGACATCCATTCTGGAAGTTACAATATCTAAAGAGAGCCGGTAACAATAGGTTGACGTATAGGCGAAGCCTGTATGAAAGCCGGTGCCGAAAGAATGGGGTTATAAGGCCCAGGTGGTGTGATGAATGGGAGTTTCAGAAGTTGGATGAGAATTATGGCCACCTTAGATTCCAGACAGAGGAGGAATGTGTTTGTGTTTGCCGAAAAATGGGAGACGAATGTGGCCCGGGGACGAGGGCAGACCTTTTTGGCCTGCCAATGAGGAAGACGAGGGGCGTGTTGTGGACCCGCCCCTGGTGTTTAAAAGGGGTTAATTTTGAGGAAAGGGACGGAGAGGAAAAACTTGGACGGAGCCCTGGATGGAAACAGGGAGATGGAGCCCTGGATGGAAACAGAGAGATAGAGCCCTGGAGTGAGACAAAGAGGAGAGCCCTGGATGGAAAACTTGATGTAGAGCCCTGGAAGGGGACAAACTGGATAGAAGTCCTGAAAAGAAAAGGGAATAGGGAGTGCCTTTCGGAAAAAGGATTGAACTCCCGAGAAATAGACGGTCCGCCCGGCTTGGCATATTTATTGGACTTTTTAGTTACCTATGAAGTAAATATAAATACTGCTTTAATTTTAAAATGAGGCTGTGACAAATTTTCTTGTGTGCTAACTACTCACGACGTTACAGTATGAATACGTAAATGTTTCTTTAAGGAACCACTTTCAAAGAAAGCCTTGTTGCATATTTCACAAACATGAGGCATTTTCTTGGTATGAATATGTGAATGAGTTTTTAAAGTACCACTTTGAGAGAAGGCCTTGTCGCATATTTCACAAACATACAACTTTTCCTGAGTATTAATATGTAAATGTGAATTTTAATAGCCACTTCGTGAGAAAGCCTTGTTGAATATTTCACAAACATAAGGCTTTTCCTTGGTATGAATACGTAAATGTCTCTTTAAGAAACCATTTTCAGAAAAAGCCTTGTTGCAGGCTTCACAAACATAAGGCTTTTCTTGGGTATGAATACGTAAATGTCTTTTTAAATCACTACTTTCACAGAAAGCCTTGTTGCATATTTCACAAATATTCGGCTTTTTCTGAATATGAATACGTAAATGTGAATTTAAATTACCCCTTTGAGAGAAAGCCTTGTTGCATATTTCACAAACATGTGGCTTTTCCTGAGTATGAATACGTAAATGTAAATTTAAATAATCACTTTGTGAGAAAGCCTTGTTATATATTTCACAAACATGAGGCTTTTGCTTGGTATGAATACGTAAATGAGTTTTTAAGGTACCACTTTGAGAGAAAGCCTTATTGCATATTTCGCAAACATACGTCTTTTTCTTGGAATGAATACGTAAATGTAAATTTAAATGAGCACTTTGAGCAAAAGCCCTATTGCATATTTCACAAACATGAGGTTTTTTTACTGGGCGCATTACACAAGTGATTTTTAAGATATAATTTTGAGAGTTAGCCATCTTTTTAGTTTATAAAATTAAAAATCTCTGGTGAGATCCTGAAAATCCCTATTTACTTTCAAATGACGTGAAGAGGGTGCATCGTATTCGTGGAAAGTGATTTATAATTGGGTGCACCAAATTTGTGGAAAGCGATTTATAATTACTTAATTTTTTATGAGAAGAAATAATTCTTTTGAATGCAATACTGAAATTGGAAATCTAGTTGTATTTTATATTAATGGTGAAAATGAAATCCAGCTGAGCATCGCATTTTAAAATTAAACAAGATATCAAACTATTTTCACAGTTCAGTTAGCTGAAAGTATTCTAAAATGTATTCAATGATTGCAAAATTGCAGGTATGTGTGGAAATTTTTAACTAAGATTACATTCTCTACTGCAATTTAAATGAAACCTTAAGGATGTGTCACAAAACCTGTATTACATACTTTCTTAGTACAAAATTCAGGAATGACACTAATCAACTTATGTTCCATAAAACAATCAGCTGGCAGTGAAAGGTAAATAGTACACTGTCCATTTATGGCGAATTACTGCTTAACAACCTTTCAAAAAATGCTATACTTTTGGTGATGAACCACATCATTTTCAACAAATACTATTAGCCTGCAGTCAAACCTGTTTGAAATTGCATAGAAATCTTTTCTCCAACTGGATATCTTAAGAGCTTATTAGGCCTTTTAAATTTGAAACTTTTTCTCCAAAATTCATATGACTTAACTGCCTTACCATGAGAGATCTTTTACAAAAAAGTTTGGAAGACAGTATTACTGAAACGAAAACATATTGACAATTTTTATGCTGAATGTTTTCAATAATTTCTTTCTATGTCTAATGATGAACTGTCTTATCTGAGCGAGAAAATAGTAATTTGAGATCTAAAAATCTTAAATCCTAAGACTGAATCTTTTCAATTTCCACTGAAGAAACTTCCACGTTTAACATAGAAAACATTACATTTTTATGTAGTTCATCTCTTTTCTCAAAAAATTGTGCAGTTTTTGTTTCAGACATCTCGGACTCTTTCTACGCTCTTACTTTCTCCCTTGTGTTGGTTTGATTCTGGAATTCCACACTTGTCTAAATTTTCCTATTCATCTGAAAATAAAAATAGCCATCAATACCAATATTGAAAAATTATAGTACAAGTATATATAGTTAAACGAAATAATAACAACAGTTTCCAATTTTCCTAGATTTCTGAGAAATAAAACTCTTTCAACATTACTATATTATACCATTCTAAACAATCATTAGCATTTAAATTTTCCAATGCAAATACAAACTTAAGATTTCACGTGAATAATATTTTATGCACAACGATTTCAGAGTATATCACGCTACGTTTGATAGACTCACAGAATTTCCATTAACAGAATTATTTCATTTGCCCAGCTCCTTTACAAAAAAACGATCAACTCTCCTTTTCTAAAAAAAAAAATGCGAGTACAAATAATCGACTGATTTTTAAAAATGATACTTCCTAAGCTAATGCGTATATCACAATAAGTAACACATGAATGTAAAGAGAAATATACCACGTTTTTTTTTCCCCACCAGTGATCAACAGCACATTCAAGATTATTGTGATTGAAATCCAAACATGTCGACAATAATAGAGATGAGTTTTTGTATATTAGAATATGCACGGGCTTTTTCAGTTATTTCGGTGCAAAGTGCATTTAGAAATCGTCGGAGTAAAAAAGCAAAAACCATCAAGAACATTCTGTGATGGTATAATGATAACCAATTTTAGAAAACAAGTTTCTTATGTGCCAAGCGTCTCGGAAGAAGCAGTGGATAGGGCGAAGTAGAGTTTTGTTCAAAATTCAAGGAAGTCTATGAGAGTCGCAGCCCGTAAAATTAGAATGCCTTAAAAAATGGTATGGAAAAATTTTTTGAAAAAAAATTAAATTTCAAACCGTATCATTTGAAATTGATACAACAAATAACACACGGTGACAAGTAAGCATTTATGCAACATTACAAACAATTGATAAGGTGATGCTACAAAATATATGAAATAAACTGGAATATACAGATTGGACGTATGCAGCGTAACAAAAGAGTTACACATCGAACATTTTTATTAGAAAAAAAAACTTGGTATATTTCTCTTTACATCAAAGGTGTCAAACTCAAAGACTAACTTGGGCCAAATAAACAAGGTTTAACTTTAGATGGTTCTACAAAAATCAATATTCATAGAAACCTATACGTACTGTATTTACATAAACGTGGTATATTCAAAATAAATGTATGCATTTTGTTTAATAATAGCCGAAAAAAAAATCTAATTCATCAAACGTTTAACAAATTCTATCTTATTTTTATGCATCAGTTTGTAATTTTATTATATGTTATTGTGTGCCGATATTAGCCGGGCCGCAAAAATGTTCGTTGTGGGTCACATACAGCCCGTAAGTTTGACAGCCCTGCTTTACATTCATATATCACTTATTGTAATATGTGCAATAGTCTCAATAATATGATTTTCAAAACTCAGGTCCATTACATGTACTCACCTAGTATTTCGATTAACCTAAAAGCAGGATTGGGCAAGATAGAAAATGTACCAGTCTGCTTAAAAAATAGTTCTATCTTGTTTTGAAATTTAAAATAAAGAAAATGCATAACAATTTGTAAAAAGTGCCATACATTATAAACATTGTAATTTTAAAGATATATTTCAATGTTATATAATCATATGTTAAAAGAAAGTTGTTGATTTTTTATCAAAGTGATAAAATAATTAATTTTTTTTTATCAAAGTGACAAAACCATCAAAACAGCGACATGATAAAATTCAAATTTGGATGCAAACCTGTTTCGAGGTAACTATTCAGGCGATTTTGGTACGCTTCCATGCCAATTATATGCCATTCGCTTCGCGACTTTGCTTTTGTTTATAATTACATTTTTAATCTCACGTGCTATTTTCTTCGTTTTTGTTTGACATTGTCAACATGGTTGAAAAAGGAATTTAACCGACTATGCTGTATGCCCCAGCAAAGCGAGCAAAATCAAGTTGAAGTGGAATCCAGTGAAATATATTGAATTGTTATTATCAACTATTAGAAGAAAACCCTCAAGAATCTATCAATCAATTCGCTGAAAAAGTTTCTCAACTCAAAAGTTCAGTTTCTAAAAGAGCATTTTTTTTTGTTCGCAAAACAAAAGAAGACAGCACATGGAATACTCCCATGAAAAAAGAAAAGGTAGTGCTTCTTGAAATTTAACATTAATAATATAAAAAGGAAATGACATGAAAATAACTAGACATATATGTGGAAAATTTTGACTGTTAAATTAACTGATAAAAAATTAATTTTCCACAAAAATTATAACTTTTAATGAATTTTCTGAAATAAATATAAGGCTGAATTTTAAAATAAAAAGTAATAATTATATTAAAAAATTATACTTTCAATGTAAATTTTGCTTATTTTACTTAGATATCTGATTTCAATTTTACATTCATTGCCAAGAATAATTTTTTTGAATTAAAAAGGGCAAAACTTAAGGTTTCCACTATGTGCTAAAATTTTAAAAAATATATCCAAGTACTTTTTTCAAGTTCTCTATAAGTTTTATGAATTAAAATTAATTTTGATATTGATAAATTGTCTTTATAAATCCCAAATATTCCATAATTCCTGCTACAGTACATTTTAAGATAGTATACATAAGCGATATTTACATGCGTAATAATATAAATAATTTCAGTAAAGTATGTTTAACGTGAAAAGCCTAAGACGAAATATCGGTTAACTCGAAGTAATACAATGATCTCGACAAACTACAATGTATTTTCATGCTTTTTTTTCTCTTAACACGAAAATATTTCCCTATTGGAATGAATAATTACTGAAAACACTAGCCATATATAGGTGAGATTTTAGAGGGGCGTGAAATGAAGGAGAGGTGGTTTCTTGTTTCATGGAAAGGAAGCTAACTTGGCTTTGAAACACACACGGATAAGCTTGTGACAGGAGCCAATTTTGCTTTTCTAAGCTACTGTCATCCTTCACCCCTATACACAAAAACATCTTATCTCTCCAGTGGCGGAACGTACCAACACCTCCTAGATACAAGGCCTGCTGACTGAAATGAGAGAGGCTTGTGACGTCACATATAGTAGGTATAGAAATCCAGCCTGATTTGAAGTTCACTTTACTCGCCTACGCCATTTTGGTTGTGGTTCCTGTACAGTTCGCAGGTTTCAACATTTTTATTGCAGATTTTCAATTTATTTGTGATGATTTTAGATAAGATCATAAAAAAATGGTCTACACATGCGTTGTACAGAACTGCAATATCAATTATAAAGATACTGGAACAGTACAAATGTTTGAATTCCCAAAAGAGGACTCCCTTCGAAAAAAATGGGTACAAGCCATTTCAAGAAAAGATTTTGCTCCATCAAAGTATTCGAAGGTAAATTTTTTAATTTTATTCTATTTATGGAAATTGTAATAATATCTTTATTTTAAAAGTCTACAAATAAC
>BMAV01019528.1:0-105512 GCA_019973955.1 Trichonephila inaurata madagascariensis
TTGAATAAAAATCTTATTGAGGTTGAACAACCCCCCCCCCTTCAAGACGGGGACTAGGGCCGGGGCTTTTTTCATCCCATCCCTTTAAGACGCCCCCTGATAGCTATACATTTTTTTATTGAAAGCTATTTTCGGAATAGAAAACGAGACAATTCGGAAAAAAAAGGCCCTAAATGAAATAGGATGACTTTTTGCGTGGAGGTAAATTTAAAAACGATGGGAATTTTTTGCCACTGTACAGTAGAAAAAATAATTATTGAGCATAAATAATTTAGGAAATAGCGTTTCTTTGAATAGAGCAATAAATTATTTAATGTATCACGCAATACGAGTCCCTGATCTCCAAGAACGTTCTAACTATGCGGAGATAATATAGGGGTGGAATTTCCCATGGTACAGAAAAGCCTAAATTGGTTTTAGAATATTTTCAAAGTTTTTTTGGTTTGAGTAAAATGAGTTGAAGTCCAGTGGTTGAGTGGTAACGTATCGCTTCCACGCCACAGGTCCGGGGCTCAAACACCGGGCTAGGCAAGGTTGACTCTGCCTTTCATCTCTTTCGGTGATCAATAAATGAGTACCAAGTCTGCTTGGGAAGTAAACACTGGGAATTTCACTTCAGACTGACTACCTGATTGGAACATTTGCTCATGCTTCTCAGCACACAAGGTCACGAAAACTGAGACATGCACAGTAGGCCTTGGTTCTCATGGTCTGTTTGCCCCTGAGTTTAGTTTTACAGAATGAGTGCTGCAGCAAGGAGTTAATTTATTTGTAATTCTAATTACTTATATATTAGTTTAAATTTCTTACATATTACTTTAATTACCTAGCATATTACTTTAATTACCTACATATTACTAATATCGTACTGTTATAGGAAATACGCTGTCATTATTATAGGAACTGCCATTTCACCTCAAACTGATGATGAGCTCTACAACTGCCTTTTTTCTGGTATTAGTGTTTGAGATTAAATGAGATTTGTAAGAATCATCACTAGAAATTAGCCAATGACTAATTTATTATTGATAAAATCATGTATCCACTCTCTTCATTTGAAACATAAAACGTTTAACTACGTTTATACCTTAATTACTAGTAGAAATTTAAAATATTGATGAACAAATAAAAAATATTATTTCATAAACGAGCGATTCACATTAATGTTAAAGAAAACACAATTAGGAGTACAACACTTATTTCAGCTTATAAAAGCTTAAGAAGACTTAACTGTAGGTTTATTCATGTTTTAAGGTGGCAATATTCCCCTTAGATGCTCAGTATAGCAGGACAGAAAAATATGAAATTTTCATAAAATCATATAAAACAGGAAAAAAGAAAACAAAGTAAAACATAAAGTATTAAAAACAGTAAAAACACACACACACACACACACACACACACACACACACACACACACACACACACACACACACACACACACACACACACACACACACACACACACACACACACACACACACACACACACACACACACACACACACACACACACACACACACACACACACACACACGCACACACACACACACACACACACACACATCTGTCAACAACAGCAACAATACCGTTAACCTCAACAATAATACATATTATATTAAATTAGCAATAAATGATTGATTTAAGCTTATTTTACAATTAAATTCTATTTGTTTACTGGAATAAATATTTTCTCTTAAAATGTATTAAATTATTTTTAAGTCACTAAATTTATCTAAAGTGTAGCTTAAAAAAAACACATTTGCTCTTTTAGCCAATCATTTAAAATTCTTGATCTTACAAATAAAGATATTAATTTCTTCATTAACGTCTTAATTCCAGATTATTGTGCTTATTTTAGTGCAATAAGCTCCATTTGAATGAGATAAATGATGAAAGCGAGATTTATTTTTTCCTTCAATCCGATTTCAGTAAGTACTTTTGAATTCCTTTTTTAAAGGTTTGAAAACTCACAGTTGAATCACGAATACTGATAAAAACAAAACATCAAATTAACTAATAAAAAAAAGAAAAAAAAATTACCAGCTTGCATTTTTGCGTTTCATTAAATATTTTAGTCCAGATTGAAGGAAGCGAGTAAAAGCACCCTTACATTTACATTACGCTTACGAATTCAAAATTACTATTCGATGGGATTTTAAGGCTTTTGCTCGCAATTAAACTCATTCCTACTTATATTAAAACTTCGAGCAAAGGCCATTATTTATATTTCTAAATATGTACTTAAAATTCAGGTTAACGAGCAAAACACCGTATCGTAAGTATTTGATCACCGCTTAATTTTTTTTAAGAGTAGAAAGATTGAAAAACATTTACTTATGGTTATTATTGAGGTAAATGAACATTTTCCACTCAGTTTACTTAAGTATATCCCCCTTCCCCTTTTTTGGAAGAAATAATAGTGCGATTAAATTGAGAGTGAAGTTAATGTATTGCATGTATTTAAAGCATTAACAAGTTTGAAATGTTTCAAAGAAAATAGGCTGCTAAAATAATTGATCTTACTGTATAGTTATTAATTCGATAAGAAATGACTTAAGTAATTTTGATATTTCAAAATAACTGGGATGTAGAATTTTAGTTTCGTTTAACTTACGTCAATATATAGTTCTAGATTTTGACTAACACAGCTATTAAGATTAATTATAATGCTTTATTTTGATAAAGAGGTGCTTAATCACTTATGAGCTGATTTTATATTCTTCGGTTACAATTATTTTATTTAATTTTTATCATGCAGTGTGTCCGAAAAATATTAATACATTTTCAAAGTTAATTAAAATAAACAAAGTTTTTCCCTTATTGTTTCTTATGTTCTATAACGTCAGATATTAAAGGTTCTGTTTAATGAAATGCAAACACGACATCCACGATTTTAAAGATTCTCGTTTCAAAATAGCTTCACAGAAAGAATCAGTGCAAGCTATAACATGTTTTATCGAATTTAAATATACAAACAATGTGCAGCGTTGAGATAAGTCAGTAGGGTAAAAACCTTTGGAAAATCGATTTTGAGTTTTTGATATTTCTAAAATCTCCAAATCAGGACCTTTCCAATGATATAACATACAAGCCATTATATGAATTAGAAGTATTTTAAAATGATTTTTAAAAAATAATCAGCTGAGGAATCACGCCCTTCTTGACAGATAGAAATGTAAACATTATCTTTTTAATTATGGGGAAAAGTTGCAAAGCCTCTAATTATTTTACGCAATTAATTTAGTTAACTGTATAATAACTGTAAGTTTAACTGTGTTAGATATACTAAAAAATTTTGGATCCAAATTTGGACAAGTAGTTTTAGTAATTTGAGTGTTATATTTAATATTTAGTGACTTTACCTGAATTTAAGTCTATTCTTTACTTTAAATTTAGTTTTAATTAGTTATTATTACTGATTATTTAAACTCACACTAGGGCTTAGTAACCTGTTAAAAAAAGTTTGAAATATTTGATGATAGAACTATTTGCGAAATAGTTCTGGTTAATTTTCTACATATTAATTACTCATTAATCCTAGTTTTGAATGCATATTTCAAAATACTTACTTTGACAAAGTAAGATATTTTTATAAAATTTTCGGTTTTTTAAAATTTATATGTTTAAAATTGTGTAAATCTACTGTATACATGTACTTTATGTTGCTTAAAAGCAATTGTGTATATTGAAGTGACATTTTTGAAATATTCTTAAGCAGATATCATAACAAAAAATGACAATTTTCAATAAATTCATAATAATAAATGTTTGGTGAATTAAAAGTTTGTCTTTAAAAAAACTAATTAATATATTTAAATAAATTCCTCTTCAGTATGAATATAAATGTCTAATTAATGTACAATAAAAATCTTGAGTCCTTATGTTTAACAGTTTCTGAGAAAATGATATGAGATGATACATCAAATGTGATGTTTGTTGTCTTTGCAAGAAGCTTGTTACATAAATTTCATGTTTAAAAACATAAAAAAGGTTTTATTTTGGCTGTTTTAGAAATCATTTGCCCAGTTTAGAGTAACTTTTAAAGTTTAAAATTTACAAACTGTCTGCAACAACAAAACCTAATGATAATTTTACAAAAGCCTAATGAAAACTTGCGAAATGTCGTATAATCAGGTATTTTTGTATTCCATCTCAAATTCATACCCAAACTATATTGATACATTTTCACATTATAATTATGATGCTTTATGTTCAAATTTGATATTAGTAATGCATGAAAGCTACAAATTCTTCAAAAATTGATGTATTATTTGAGAAAAATGATGTAATACTAGAAAATATCTCGTTAGAAAAAACTGAAAAATGCTATTCTGGGCAATTGAATTCTGGGATTTTTTTGCCTACTATTTTATGCAAAATAAATTGCAAAGATGCTAATGTTTAATAAAATGGGACAAATACATGGTGTAATTCATTATTTTTGGGATGAAGTAACACTTTATAATAAAAATTCAATTTTCTCAAAAATGATGTTTTTAAAACTGCATGTATCTTTTTCTCAGAATATAATGTATGAATGCATATGAAGTTTTTTTCTCATGTTACTGATATGTAACTATATATATTCATGTGAGTTTTTTGGAGATTTTCTCAAAATTTTTGACCTGAGTCCATATATTGTGACAAAAAATGTCATTTTTTTTTAAATATTCATTTTGATATTTTTATGTTGCATGTTTTTGAGAAAACTAAACAATACATTTTAAATATTTCACTTCATTGCAAATATTAATGTTTATTTATTGTTCGGACAAGTTTTTAAGCTTTAATATTCAAAGGTTTTTCAGTAAAAGGTAACTAGTTATAACTCAGATGTTTAATGCTTTTTGTCGTTGCGAGAAGCCTAAAAATACACAAATTTCATGTTTAAAAACATAACAGTTTTATTTTTTTGACTTTTTTAGAAATCTTTTGCAGAGTTTAGAGAAAACTTTGAAGTTTGAAACTTTTAGAAATTGTGTTTGCATGTGAACAAACAAATCCATAATGAAACCTTTCACAATGTCGTAAAATCATATAATCCCAAATCGTTACTTTTACAATTGACACATGTTTACATTATATTTATGATGTTTATGGTCAAATTTGAATGCATCAAAGCTAAAAGTTCTTCTCAGATTGCTACAGAATTTGAGAAAATTGATGCGAATGGTTAAAAAAATCTCGTTACACAAAAACTGAAAATTACTATATATGTATTTTCTGAACATTTTAAGATTTTTTTGTTTCCTATTTTACGCTAAAAAAAATAAGAAAATACTAATGTTTAATAAAATAGGGCAAATACATGTTGTAATTCATTATTTTTGTGATGAAGTGCCTTTTAACATTAAAAATGCAATTTTCTCAAAATGATTGTTTTCCAAATGCGTGTACCTTTTTGTCAGAATCTACTGAATGAATGCACATATAATTTTTACTGCATATAAATAATATGTAACTATATATAATGGAAGTTCTTTTTTGGAGATTTTCCCAAAATATTTGGCTGAAAAGCAGTTACCGTAAAAAAGCAATTTTCAAAAAGTTCATATTGACACTTTTACGTTGAAATTTTTTGAAAAAGTAAACAATATATTTCTAATAATTTAACCATTGTTTAGTTAAAAAAGCCTAATTAATATACAGACAAAAACTTTTCTGTTCTAAGCAATCCCTCCAGAAACTTTAATGATTTGACTACATGTCTTTTTCGTGAATGGAAGGAAACTTGAAAAAAAACTTGGAAACTCGGAAAATGTGATTGATGGTGTGCTGAATCGTTGCTCCCGTAAAATAAATCCTATTCTCCAGTAAAAATAATCACACATCTTGAAGATAAATTTCGTAACTAAACTGTTTTTCACGCAAGTTAGGCACACATTGTTCTTTATATTCTTATTTGAAACTAATTTTTGCTTCCCTCAGCTATTTTATGCTGCTTTGTCTCTCATTCGCTTCAACAACCTGTGAAAATTTCATTCCGTTTAAATAAATTATTTTCATTTATTGCCTGGGCCATTTTTCCTGCATGTAGCTTATTTTTGGATGCAGAGCTTACATATATAACTTTTAGAGCTCAGTATTATTTTAACGCTTACGTTTGATTCACACATACACAATGTTTGACAGAAAAAACAACAATACAAGCAACTAGCCGAAAGACAATAACTACCAGAATGGCAATGACAGCACTTTACAGCAAAATATTCCTTGCTAATTTTCCTTCTTTATTTTTAAAAATAACTTTCAAGTGTTATTTTAAATAAAAAAATATTAATTAAGAAAGTACGAACGCATTTTTTAATGCAGAGGGTATCTTCAAATCTGGATCGATTGCTATCGGTGTTTGGTTGCATTCTGGATAAATTATTTCCTTTCTTTAAAAAAACTTACACTAAATTATTTACGAAAGCAAAAATCTTAATACTGTAATGGCCTCCCGCCTGGTGAAGCCATCTCTTCATCTACTCGACCTAAATCTGTAGGGGTAAAGATTGATGACTCAAACTAGCCATGAGAAATCCGATTTATTATTACCAAATATAATAATCTAACACAAGACATTTAGAGGGAAAATCTAGAGGGATATAACGATAGTTCAACACCCTATGTGAATTAGCGCCTGAAATCCTAATAGCTTAACTTTACTCAAAGTTATCTTAAGAATCCTAACTTCCTTAATTTATTTTAATAACTAAAGTCCGTCCTCTAATCACGCGTCTAAATTCGGATCCTTACCGTAACAGCACTGCTTTCAGCAACTCAGCAGCTTTTTCTTCTCCTACGATTACTGAACTTCCATTACATATATATATACTATCTAATCTGCATATCAAGTTTTCTTCTTGAGAGGGATGGCTGTGAAATAATTCAATTGCTGGCCTCCAAAGATTCCCCAAGAGGATTAATAGAAAATTACGTAAAGCTCCGTCATAATACTAACTGATTTAAAGATCCTTGAAGTTCATTCAATTTAATGGATCTAGTTTGATACTTTTTGGGTTGAGTTTGAAGACATCGAAATTCCAAAATTTAGAATATTTTCAATCTATTTTTGATATTTTCATTAATGGTTAAATAATTATATAATTAAAAAAAAACCCAAAAAACATATTGGCTGCTATATCTACGATTATATTCTTGAGCACATATAAAATATTTAATGTGTAATTAATTTAATTAAGCATCATTAAAATAATTGGTTACTTAAAAGTGTAATAAATACCTGTTAGCGGGTCCAATGGGAAAATGCAATGATATCCTGAATTTGAGCCTTCAAGCAGAAAAATTAAATAATTCATATCCTAAAATAGAACAACTCAAAATGACTATAAATAACCACATTTTACATCGATTTCTTACTAAACTGCTGCTGACATTGCTTTTCAAATTCATCGTAGTTATTCATAAAACCCCCACAAAATTTTTCTTATTATTTTACTTAGAGATTAAAATATACAAGGTTATTTATAAGAAACGTTTGTGTTCCCTTTCACTTATCGCATGAAATAATATTAACAGCTTATTCAGGTAAATCTTGGGCAGTAATTGGAGCAAAATTAATAACATTTTGTAAAACCGAGAATGATGTTTGTTTTTTAAATGAAGATTTTCATCTTTTTTAATGATATAAATAGCACCATGTTAATAAAACTTTTAAAAGCTTTACCAGGCAAGTAAACAGCTGCAGTTTTGGTCTCAATATTGATAAAATTCTGGGATTTCTCAAGTCATAAAAATATCAGATATTGACAGTATAATTTATTGCATGATTGGCTTACACTTAAAAACAGACATCTCATTAAAAGTTTCAAAAATATGGACTTTGCGTAGAATTTTACATCATTAAATTTGCTTACTCGCGTGATTCGATGTTTTAAAAAAGCATTGAAACTTTTTCTAACAATATCGGAGAGAAAAAAAATGACTTCATCATTCATTCATCACGAAATCCGAAACTATTAGATCTATCGACTTGAAATTTTGTAAGGATGCTTCCTTTGTTGAATATAGATCCACTAAGAACGAGTTTTGCGGAAATTGATTCTCACGGGGAGAGTTGCAAGGAGGGTAGGTTATAGATAAAAATTCCCATTTTGAAGCTATTAGAAACATGGAATTGAAATTTGGCATGCATATTTATTTTATTGATTAAGGATCTTCCCAAACTGGATTTTGCGAAAATCAACTGTAGGATAGGAGGGGTGGAAGAGTACGGGAACTTTAGAGATAATTATAGGTCCATATTAGAAATTCATTTTCTGTTGCTCTTAAATCAATAGACGAAGGCTATAAAAATGTTTTCCAATGCATTTGCAAGCCTAATGCAGGGGCTTAGATTTCAATAATTTAAACACAGCATATAGTCAAATAACATTATATGTCCAACAAATACAGGTGGTTATAAAAATAATGGAAACACTTGTGGATAAAAGTGACCTTTTTGAATACGCTTCCTAAGCATTAAAATAGTATAATAATAACTACCAGTTTATTTTAATTAACAGAATTGAGTATATTCTAGGGTAGTATATGTGGTAGAGCGTTATTGAAGTTCCGTAAGTATTGGAGTTTTTTGAAAAGCGTAAAATGTCGAACCTCTCAGATTTTCAAAGATGCCAAATTGTTGAAGCTCGTCTAGCTGGATTGAGATTTAAAGTTCTTACTTCGAGATTTGCTATATTATACATATTGTTGTTCTTAAATGTCAACAGAAATTATTTTCTATTAAATATAAGAAAAGGAGAAGTGACTATGTCTTTTAGTTTTACATGAAATGAATTCCAAGCATTAAACATATAAAATCATAATAATTGTAACTGCGTTATATATTTTCTCAAAGAGATAATGTTCCCTTTTTTTTTATAGAAAAAAATAGCAATTCACGAGTCATTTCCCTAAAACCTTTTTAAAATTGAAACAAATATTTAAAGCACAAAAATCTTGATAAAAAAAGGAAGACCCAAATATCACTTGTGTTTATTTATTACTAATTTTTTTAAACTTTTGTGAATGACTTATATAGCAGTTCTTCTCAAACTTTTCAATCATAATTTTCGTCGCGCTCAACCCTTACCTCCGTAAAATGACATATAAAATGTGATAATAATGAACTATGACGTATAAGGCTACAATACTACTCTAATTATAAACCGCAATAATTAACAAGATAGTATTGTTGTTGTGGCTGATGCCACCTATCTGACGTAGTTAAAATGAGGCCCACACGATATTCATCATGGCAAGGGGCTACAAGAACGCCTGTCGTTGGCCTTGAGCACCAAATTAGCTCTGCGAAATTCCCCGAAGGGACGATAGATGGCGACACCACCTATCTCCACCTCCACAACTTTGACATGGAACTGAAGGGAGGGAAATATTCTCCAGTCCCCTGCACTCGTGAATCAGTCCGCAAGACTTTCGGACCCACTGATTTAATGAGCACGCCCTCCGTGTGTATTCGGAGGGTATTTGGTGGCATTGGCATCGAACCCAGGCCTTCTGGTCTGGAGTTCGATGCTCTAACCCCTAGGCTACTCACGGCCACAAGATAGTATTAAATTTTGAACATGACAAGCCCATATAAGTCACTAGTAAGTCTTATACCTGTTCTTAACTTAGTATTTATAAATTAATTATCAAATACATTGTGCACAGTACTGGTACATTTATAAGTATACTATATCAATATAAATGAGTCAGAATGTATTTTATTTTGCTTCTTTTCAGTAAACTGATACATTTTTTTTAAATAATCATCTATTTTCAACATGTTCGTGCCCCCCACGTAGGATTGTCATGCTCTCTAGGAAGAAGCGTGTCACAGTTTGAGGAACGCTAACTTTATAAATGGATCAAAATGTTGAAAAGAAAGTGGAAAAAAACCCCCACAAAAATACACACTTTAGTATCTGAACCAAAATGTATGTTACAGAAATTTCAGTTGATAAATAGCCATGTTATAAACAAATTATTAATAACTACATTATTGAGACTAAAGGCACACGAGGGATATTGGAGACGAATGACTAGCACTGCATATTTAAACAACGGTCAAGCCCCCTTGAAACCCTTGAGCTGATACGTTTAGATTATTTTTATACTATATTAAATTGTAGAAAATCTAAAAAATATCGGAAGAGAAATAAAACATCAGGTGCAAATCTTTTTGAAAAATCTGGTTTTAGTGAAAAGGATGTGGAAATGGAAACATGGCGTCGAATAAAGGATAAAGAAGAGCTAACAACATATTATACCTTCAGCCAATTTCGTCAAATCAAAAAAAGTCACAAGATATCACGATGAATGTTCAGCCTCTATGCAATCAATAAAGAAAAACCATTCCTATTCATGTTCAAATACAATAACCTTGATCGCCCATGCTGTAAAATAACAATGTTGCTTATAAGTTGTATTCTTCTATTTTGTTGTGAAAAATGGTTAAAATTTGGGACTTTTTTTCAATTCGGCAGGAGAAAACAGAAGATTATTTTCAAATATATACGGTCTAATACATAAGTATCCGAAAGACTACGAGTTTAGCAAAATGGTAAAATAAGAAATGTCGCGGAACATTCGTTTCTTTGCGAATTTATGTAGCATTGTCTGCATAAAGAAGATTTATTTGTCGTAAATTTGAAAGCAGTTACGGAATTTCAGCCACGTAAATAATGTAATTGTTAGAGAATCTTTTGCTTATATCCTCTTCGCAAACCTATGTGTTGATGGGCTCCTACAGAAGAAATCTGCTTATAAATGACGAGGACATTTAATGACGCTTTTTAATTTGTCGGAATTGCGCGATGATAAAATACATTTGCGTATTGTAAAAAAAGATTAATATTATAATGTCAACGTATATTGATTAAAGTAAAAAAATCCCTATGATTAAGAATTAATTTTTTTTGTTAAGCAGTTACTCAGCTTAAAACATCCTTTCAAGTATGAATTATGCGAAATGATAAAAAAAAAAAATATATTTAAAAAATTTCAAAGTAATTCTTTGTGTTAGAGATTCTCTTTTTATCAAAACATTGTTTATATACACTGCTGGCCACCGTAAATGCAACACCAAAAAAGACAAGAGATAGCACAACAAAATTTATTTTGTAGATAACATGTTGATCAAGTATCAAATGATTAAATTTATAGACTTCTGTGAAGTGTGGTTCCTGCCAAAATCAGTAGCCAGAATAAGCCGCCATTGTTGAAGATCTCCGCTGCCACACGCCTCGGCATTGATTCAAATAGACTTTGGATGTGTTTTTGGGCTACAGCAGACCAAGAAGCATCCACACGTTGCCAAAGTTGATCTGGTGTGACAGCTGGGGGTGTAATCTGGGTCAATCATTGAGTCACCATGGACCACATGTTTCTATCGGTGAAAGATCTGGAGAGCGAGGCGGCCAGGGAAGCAATTCAATCTGGTGATTGACGAAAAACCTTTGGACAATGCGTGCCACGTGTGGTCGCGCATTATCCTGTTGAATTCTGACTGTGGCCAAGCCCTGAAGGTAAGGAAGGACAACTGGCTCCAACACCTTGGAGATGTAGCGCTGGCTGTTTAAAGTACCGGCAATGTGTACTAGAGGAATGCGAGAGTAATATAAAATACCGCCCCATATCATAATATCTGGTGCAGGACCAGTGTGGTGGTGTATAACGCAGCTGTTATGCGTCCTCTCTCTACGGTGTCTCCAGACTCGAATCCGACCATCGTGGTGTTGCAAACAGATGCGTGACTCGTCAGTAAAGACAACTTCATTCCATTCTGCCACCCACATCCTTCTTTCATAGCACCATTGGCGGCGGAGACGTCTGTGGTTCTGCTTCAAGGGTAGACCAAGCAATGGACGTCTTGCGGACAGACCACTCTGCTGTAAACGGCGTCGAATGGTACGGGCAGACATTGAATGAAGCGTTTTAGACTCAATGTGCTGTGTTATGGTTCGTGATGTGACTGAGCAATCCGTCACTGCCATGCGCACACTTTGCCTGTCCTCACGTGAAATGGTACACTGAGGTGGATGCGATCGACCACGTCGGTCCGTCGTACCCTCCTGCATCCAACGGTCACATATCCGAACTACAGTTGTTTGGTTTCTCCTACGCGACTACCGATTTCCCTGAAAGATAATCCACAATCTCGGTAGGCCACTATCCTTCCTCTGTCGAACACGGATACTTGATGAAAAGCTGTTCGCTGTTTTCTACGAGACATAACTGATCGTTTTTTTTTTTAAAAAACCACAAGAAAAACCCAATTGCCGAACTAGAAATCGTCGAAATCTCCAGCCTTAAATAGCTCTTTGAGGTGGCGCCACAGGCGCGCGTGATGTGTGTCTGCGCTGAAATTCTAATCATGTGCATATCTTACCTCCACTAATGCATGTTGTAAATTTATGCTTCCTTCAGGGTGTTGCATTTACGGTGGCCAGCAGTGTAAATATAGAATTTTCCCTTATTTCATCACAGTCCTTAAACTAAACTGTAGAAAACTACATTATTTTTAATATTCATATATAAAGCTCTTATTTCGTAACAATTTGTAAAATTAAATAAATGGTTTCGAGTTCATAATATCAAAATCCATCCATAAATAAATAATAAATCCATCCATATTTGTCTCCCTCTCTCTCTCCATAATAATTCTTCTAAATTACATCACTTCAGACTCGTCATCTCGATACTCCCAAATGTGACTGACAGTTCTCATCGTGAGACAGACTCATTATCTTGACCTTCACTAGTTGCTCGGTCAATCCCAAGTGGACATTAGGGAATAATGGTGCTATCACCCGTTAGCTATACAAGCCGTCGACGATAAATTGAGACAAATTAAGATGGAATTCCCGAGGTTGGATTAATATCAATACATGGAATGGAGATAAATAACGGCTGGAAATTGTTGTTATTTTAAATGAGATTAATTGCAATATTCACCCAGTATCAGGGCTTCTAATAACCTCGCTCGACAATTATTCCGGTAAGAGTCATGTATCAAAATTTTAAGTAATTTCGAAGAAAAGTGCTAGGAGCTGGAACAGAAAAGACCTCACACCAAGAACTCTTTTTCTTACATAAAAGTCTGCGAAATCATTAAAGGCTTTATTTTTGTTTATTATCCAGTATAAGAGGACAAAATTACTATATTGAGAAAGCTTGAGTATAATGGAGGTAAGAGACCTAGACTTGTTAGTCAGGTTATTGAGTAAAAAGATAGATGAGAGGTTGTCAGTATAAAATGAATTTTGATATTATGATGAAATGTAAAGCTAACAAAGGGACCAATGGAGGGAAAACTCTTCTTGAAAAATAGAATTATAGGTATTAAAAAAGGTAGGTTTTAAAGAGATCCTGATTTGTTGAAAATTTCCCTTGTGGCAAGATGCAGAATAGGCACGTGAGGTCTACGTGGACACACAATTTTACATTTCACAAGAGATTTGGCTGCGGAACGCAGCTCTCCGCTCTCTCTCTCGACACTGTATTGTAATGGCTAATAGCTGGTGTTGCCAACTGGTTGGTGGGAGAAGGTACCAATGGAATCAGGAGGAAGGTACCAATGGAATGAATGACTCAAGAGAGGGAGATACAAGGCAACTTGAGCTGAGAATTTCTATTGGCTATTGCGAATGAGCTATTGGATCTAGACTGCCCTTTTCAGAGAAAAATAATAAACAACTGAAATTAAAGAACTATTGAGACAAGGTCTAAGTGAGTAGTACCTGAAAAGTACGTGAGACCTATTTTGAATTCTCAACTACCAGTTGAGAATTCCTAACGAATTCTCATTGTAACTACCAGAGGGGGTCTGAACGCTTATATAAGTAAACATTTTGTTTCTTTGTTTACAAACACTCTGTATTTCCGAATGTAGCTCTCTATGCTCTAAAGTAAGGCTTGTTTATGCTGGATAAAATAAAAGTTAAGTTTTAAGTTTTTTGTTAAAAATGGATCTCCATTATTGATGCTTCGTATTCAATATACCTGTCCATGATATCACACCAACTGAAGCTGACTTTCTAAGAAACCTTTACACGCTTATTAGCTTAATAGATCATCCTCGTTGTTTATTTTTACAGATATCATTCATTTTCTAAGGCAATAAAATACCTTTTTTGAATTATTATGAAATTTGAAATGAAGCCGCATTTGAATCGAAGTCTTTCACATATCAGACTGAAATCCCGACTTTTAATCATTTTATTTCATTTCCTCTAAAAAATGAATTATTATTTAATGGACTCAAGCCTTCGTGTAGCACATTGAAATGACATCTTTAGAAAAAAACAATTTGGATAATTAGACAACATCGAAAAGGAACGTAATTCAGGCTAATTTAATCTTGTTTGACGTCATTCATCACTACGGGGAGAAATAATTGCCATAACTTCTTTTTGTGTTGATATTTTCATTCAATTCTGCCAATACTTTTTTTTTTGCTGCAAACCTTATCATGAAGGATCTTTCATCAACAACAAAAGAGCATGATACAAGGGACTTTCATTTGAGTAAACAGTAGGTCACGCGCTTAATCTTTTTCACGGAATGAGGAAAATTAATGATCGTTTCAATCCTGGGGTTATTTAAATTAATCATGCTGAGAGAATAATGATGGCTAACTTTTGAGCACTTTGAATAAATGCATCTTCGATCGTATTAACAAGAGTTTTTTTTTCTCAGGATCGAAATTATTTTTTTTAAAAAATTCAGGTTGTCAGAAAGTTGAAATTTATAAACTAATATACTTATAATTATTTAAATTCAAAAACAGAAACTTGCTTCAAAAATTGACATGACCTTCCGAGGATTTTTAAGTAGAAGAAGATTAGACTTTATAACATCAGAATGCTCCTTAATTTGTGTTTGTTATATATTTTACATTTGTGTAAATTAGTTCTTATTTTAAAAATGAATCATTATTGTTTATACTTAAGTTAATATAAAATCCTAGTTCTGAAATGCAATTTCTGGCATTGACAAATACTTAAGTAGGTATAAAACCTCTTGGTTAAAAACATTATGGAAATTAATGTATCTTTTAAAATGATTACATTAAATTAGCCACTCTGATTATGGATAGGGACGCTGAAAGCTGTGCAGAGGGTACAGAGGTAAAAATCCCGGAGAACTCTTGTATAAAGGTATACGTAATTTTGTTTGAATATTTGTTAGCATCAGTTTGATGTACAGAAACTAATGACCTTTTAAAAGGGAACTAAGGTAAAAGTACGTTTTAAAAAATGCGCAAATAGAAACATTCAGCACCACGAAAAAAAAAAGAAAAGAAAAGAATCATCCGGTTGATATAAAGCTTCGTAGGCACACTTATTCATCTTAAGGGGACGGTGGACCATTATATATAAAAATAATTTCTTAAATTGTTAGCTTAATTAGCTAAAAATGGAATCAATACCGTAAATGATTGTTATATTTCACAATTTAAATGTATTTTTTTCAAAAAAACTATTATCAACTGATTTTTTTAAAAATTAAAATTTTTTTAAAACTATTTTTAAAAATGCTCCTTGCGCATTAGTTTTTAAGATATGTACATAATTTTTGTTTTATATATTTATGAACTACAACAAAATATATATGTGCATGAATTATAAATTCAGAATAAAATTTGATGAAAAAAAATTTCTATACTATATGAAATATTTCACCAATTATCACACACTCATGGTATTCAGAACAGCACAATATATAATCCGTTAAATTTCTCAGAAAACTAATGCACAAATTTGTGAATTGTATCCTCTTTTATAAGTTGCGAAAATTTCAAAGAGATATGACGTAATGTAAAACATAAGGAGCATTTTACCTAACAATGAAAATGGAAAATTTGAGAGCTAAGAAAAGTGCATTTTAAACATTTATTTGATTAAAATAAAAAATAATTTAGTAATTATTAATCAAATTGACAAAAGTCCTTGACAGAAATATTCTACGAAATGTAAAGAATAGTATTAGTATAAAAATCAAAATCACAATTTTGACCGAAATCTGACAATGTGAAGGTCCACCCTTCCCTTAAGCTGATAATTGTTAAGTTTTTAAGAGAATAATGAGATGACTTAGGTCAGGCGCGATGCCTTACTGTGCAAAGGCAATTTTAAAAACAGCCTTTTAGTTTGTACCGTGTACAAACCAAAGGTCAACAATCCAAAAGACCATGAAAGAGATTGATCTTAGTTGCGGTCATGAGTGTATAATTATTCACGAAGAATTGCACATGTCAAAGGCGACAGCACACAGGGTTCTACAATTATCTACTCCTTTTCAAAAATACACATAGTGCAACATTTTAAAAAAAGTCATCGAATTTATTGGAGAATTATCAGCACTTATTTGTTTTCCTGGTAACTGTGTATGGATTAATTAATTTGGTACAGAAACAAACGAGAAGAAATAAGCAGTAGCGGGGCAGCGATCTACCTTTTCTAAGCAGGTTATGACAGCGTTTCTCAAATTGTGGGAGGCATGATAACTCTACGAAGGGAGCACGAGCATATTGAAATGTCGAAAACAAAACATTATTTAAAAAAAAATTATTAATTTACTGAAAGTAAACAAAAAAAAATACATTCTGATGTAATGAAAAATAAAATGCTCACTTACACTGATAAAAGTTTCTGTGCTCTATATAATGTATTTTATCATTAATTTAACTATACGAAGTTAAAAACAAGTTTAATAATTACCAGTGACCCCATAGGATTGTCATATATAAAATTATATAAAAAAACTAACACTTATTTTGATAATTTGTACGGTTTATAATAAATCTCTTAACTGCCGATTAAAAGTTACGCGATTCGCGGCACAATGACAACCGTTTTCCACGTAAGCGCGCGTATCTGATGAATTGGAGAGGAAAAAAAGAAGCAAATAATCTGAAATAAGTAAGTCCTTCGCAAATATTGTCAAGGTCTTTTTATTGCATTGCAAAGTCTCCCGAATAATTTTATGGATAGCAGTGCACAGAAAAAATCGTACTTCGGAAAGACGTATATATACGTCTGGAGAAATTAATGCTTTGGCTCAGCGAGATATTTATATACACCGGGGGCACTTATAAGAAGTTAAAGTCATATCTAGTTTTAGCATAACAGTATAGTATTATTGAATTCAATACATTGGTATTGTATGAGGGGGGCGTGATGAAAATTATGATTGAGTACTGGGTCGCGAATATTGAAACTTTGAGAAGCACTGGGCTATGGTGTAGAAGTACGCAAGGAAAGTCTCGCTGCTTTTAGACTTTTCTGATAATCTAAGCAAACTATCTGGAGAAGAGTCCGACCATTATTAAAATGCCTATAATTGAACACTTTTCTGAAGAAATTGTTTTGATCTAGAAACAGCGGGATGACAATCGAAAACCTTTTTCTTCTTATCGACTGTAAACTTGCTTATTCATCTCAAAAAAGCTGAAGATTCAAAATAATACGACAAAGCGTTGCCTCATGCATTTTGTTCTTCCAATATTGCTCCAAGCGACTTTTATCTTAATCCAGTTAATACAAAAATATTGAGGGGATTGAGTGGGTGGGAGTCATGTTAAGGTTACACTATAAGGCAAAAGACCGGCTATTGGCGACGGACTAGAGGGAGTTGGATACTTGAGGATACAAATGACCATAAATGGTAACTATTAAAAGAATAAATACTAATCCTAAAAATATTAAAAAACAAAAAGCAAACAAAATTATTTCTGCCTCAAATACATTTAGTCATTATTAAAATTTTTGATATTACGTTGAACAAGTAGTTCTATTAAGTACTGCAAAAACGTATTGAAGAGAGGTTAGGCAAAATGTATTTGTCAAAAAAAGAGATCCCATAAATAAAAAAAAATGCATGAATTTTTTATCAAATGCGTTTTTCAAAAGCCCGGGAACATGAAAACAGAAAAATACCTCGTGAAAATTTTTGCATTTCTTTTTTTTTAAAGAGAGCAGTAAGAAATTCAAAAGCAAAAACTTTTATTTTTTACTCAGAAGAGAAGATACCAAAGCCGAATTGTTTCATATTCTCTAGTGAATATGTCACTCTTATGTATGTTCCGAAAGATTTCTTCAAAAAAATTCCTCTTGCACACAGCTTTGTTGGTTTCAAATTGCTTCGCAAATTAGATGGTGTCGGAATTTTACAGAAAATAAATACTTTCAAACAAGAGAAAGGTTTTAAGGTAAGAAAAAAAATAACATCTGAAAAAGAATACATTTTGCATCTTCGTATCAAGTAACATTTTGGGAAATATTTTACTTCTTCATTTTGCAAGGTCATCATTTATTAAGAGTTTTCCTCGAAAAATCATTCTTTTTTAAAAACATTTCCAGTCCGCCTCGAAAACGAGAAAAGAAACTATAAAAATTGAGTTAAGTAGACCTTCTTTGCACTTAGGGTATCTCATAAATATTAATTAGTTTGTTCTGTGTTGAGTTACGCCCGTTCGAAATTTAACTCTTGAAAATTGCCATAATTAGTAACCACACGTAATTCTAAACAAGTATCGACGTAAATTGTTACTAAATATTTAAAATGGTAACTTTCAGAGAAACACTTTCACGAAGAGGAAACTTCTGAAGTTTAAATAACTTTTCTGTTACAATTTACGTAAGGGTCGAGATCTTAGGCTTAGTTTTTATCAAAATAGTTGATATATTTTTACTTTTTGCTGCATATGAGAATAATAGTTTTCATTCTAATTCTCAAGGTAATAGTTTTGAAATTCTATAACTTATAATTTTAGTTAACTAATATATTATATATGTTATACATCACAGATTTTTTCCGATTTAATCATCTTAATGATAATTCCCAAAATTTAAGAAAAACAGAAGAGCCTATGTTGTAACAATTTATTTCTCATTTAAACTTATAAAAAATTCTGTTTTAAGTACCGTAAAATCCGTCGTATAACGCGTACCGTTATATGACGCGCACCTATACTTTCAAGCTGCATTTTTTAAATTTTTAGGTATATTCACCGCATAACGGGCACCCCCTTTTTTAACACCCTTTTATAAGTTTCGCTTGCATGTAACGGAATCTTTGAACTCAATTTTCACCCACTTTTAAAAGATCAGATTAATCCGAAACTTCACTCACTTTTCCAGGACCGATGGCAATAAAATAATTTAATAATTTTGTTCTATTGTTCTGAACAGAATTATCAGGACTAAAGAGAGATTTTCCATTTTCAGATCACATCCCGCATCTGGCGACTAATTCCAGATCCCATTTTCAGATTTGGCGACTAAAAGATTAAGTTACAATTTAATTCGATTAACTAAAAAAAGGATGTTTTATAGTTTTTTTAAAACTGTAATTACGAAGAAATCTGAAATGTTAATATACAATGCTGTTGTGTTTTGAAGCTCTTTATTCAAGGTATTATCCCACACTTTTGAAAATTAGTATATTTCTAGAACTACAATACTTTTAGTTCGTAAGGCATGTTATTTCTTATAAATTAACAACTTCGATATAAGTGTAGAAGTAAAATTTTTTATGCTCATTTCTTTTGTTATTTTTAAGGCTATCATTTTTATATCTGGCATATAACACGCACCCTTAAATTTCGACCTTACTTTTTGTATTAAGAGTGCGCGTTATAAGCCAGAATTTACGGTATATGCATATATTTGTGTAAAATACCTGGGTGTAAATTACCTGGTTTCGCTAGCCTAATTCAGCGACAGCTTTAGAAATCATAATAGGTCTGCAGTTTAGTCCAAAGACTTTTTTGTATGTACATTTGTTGTGTTTGGTGAATTCCAAATTCTTCCTGCTTTAGCACTGTAGTTTTTAGTACTTCTTCACTTTTATTTTATATTACTATATATATATATACTCAATTCCAAACGTTAAGCACGAAGATGTAAAATGCAAAAAAATCAACAAATACTGCTTTGATTGACACAAACTTTGGCAGTAAAGTAGCATATATATTTATACATAAAACAAAATCAATAATTTTATACAGAAATGAAAACAATATTAAATTTTTGTAAGTTATCAGATAATGTCATGCTGGAGACTTAAACAGAATTATGTATAAAGTGAAAATAAACAGCATAAAATGAAAAAAAAGGACATTAACAGGGTATGTGATACCCCCTCATCTGTATGCAAAGTTTACACCTTCTGACCATGCTTTCAATTAGGTGGTCAACCACCGCAGAATTAAGCAATCGCCATTCTTCTTGTAGAGCAGTTTCCATCTCAATAAGAGTGGCTGGAGGTGGGAAACGTGAAGATACAGCACGCCGAGAGCACCCCAAAGATTTTCAATGGGATTAAGGTCGGGCGAATATGCTGGCTACGCCATATGCGCAATCCCTTCACTCTCCAGGTAGTCATCGACGATGTCAACTATATGGAGACGTGCGTTATCGTCTATTAAAACAAAAGCAATCCCAACTGCTGCAGCGTATAATATCGCAAAGGGTTCTAGGACTACATCTCGATACCGGACAGCCGTCACAGAGCTCCGTTTAAAGATGTGCAGGTCGGTGCGGTATCCTAATGAAATCCCTGCCTACATCATAATGCTTCCGCTTCGGAATGCGGGATGTTCGGAGATGTTTTGGGGCTGATTGCGTGTTCCTTATTTACGCCATATCCTTATACGCTTGTCATCTGACTCCAGAGCAAATCTTGACTCATCAGTGAACATGACATTGCCCCAGTCAGACACAGTCCAATTGCCATGTTCACGGCACCACTTTAATCGTGCCCCTCTTGGTTGGACGGATAGAGGAACACAAACTCGAGGTACCCGGGCATACAGTCCATTCAAATATAATCTTCGGCGTACAATAGCATTACATATTTACATGTAAGTTTTTATCCAAATTTTTTCTATAAAAATTTTTCATAATATTCCTCGCTTTGAGAGATACATTAATGTTCTCTTTTCATAATTTTATTTAACTCTGTTGTCAGGTTTATCATTCACTTGTGTTAGAAATGGGCTCAACTTTTCAACATCGCTCTGTTTTTTTTTCCTTTTTCTATTATGTCAAAAATTTCTGATGAACAAGGGAGGTGGATGCATAAAGTATTGATTAACCCTAAATTGATGGCCTAATTCATCGACATCTTTACAAATCATAATATGTCTCCAGTTTAGTCCAAAGACTCTTTTTGTATCTACATTTGTTTTGTCTCTTGAACTCCAATTTCTTTTTTCTTTGGCATTGTAGGTCTTAGAACTTTTTTTACTTTTATTTTATTATACTATATATATATATATATATATATAGTCTAATTCTCTACAAACAAGAGATGAATATCCATCAATCAAATCCGAGAAACACAGAGACCGTATATATATATATATATAAATATAGTATAATAAAATAAAATACCAAATGAAAAAGTTGTATAACCTACAATGCCAAAGAATAAAAGAATGTGGAGTTCAAGAGACATAATAAATGTAGATACAAAAAGAATCTTTGAGTTAAAATGGAGTCCTACTATAATTTCAAGAGCTGTCGCTGAATTAGGACAGTGATTTAGGATTAAGCAATGCTTTATATATATATATATATATATATATATATATATATATATATATATATATATATATATATATATATATATATATATATATATATATATATATATATATATATAAAAGCATTGCTAAGTTAATATAGTTAAATTTAGTAGATCTTAGAAATTTTTCTATATGTACATTTTGCAGATTGAGATGCGAAAGAATTTTAAAAAATCTGAAGAATCTACAATGTAACTAAAAGCTCATCATTTAAACTTATAGGAAATTTTTGTTATTTGCTTAAAAATATTTTACAATATATATACGTTTATACGGTTAGATCTTTATATAACGAAGTTGCTAAATTCCGAAAAAAAGTTCGTTATATAGAGGTTCATCTCTTTCAATATAATTTATAAACCACATAAAACAAATTTTAAATTCATAAACACTATATATTAAAAGTAATTATTCACACCTTTTTAATTATAATCTATTAATTTTATATATCCTACTCATCAAAGAAGTAAGAAAGAAAAATTGTAAGGAAAACAAGGAAAAAGAATATCGAGGAACACACTGTATTTTCAACTTTATATTAAAATTAGTGAATTTTAAGGATATTTTCTCTAATTTAAAGCATACAAGTAATTTTAAACATGCATTATTTTCTAACTAGAAATTGATGTTTGACTTTTCAAAAACCAGTTAAAGGACACGTAGACATGAGACAACTTCATTGAGGGTAAACGAGGATATAGAAGAGATGTTTCTAGTGAACTGGACAATGGGGTTAAGGGTTGACCGAATGAAACCACTAGAATTCTATTATTCTTAAGCGAGTTAGGTACCAAAGTGCAAGATTTATGACCAGTTCAAGATTTATGACCGCCATAAAATGTGTTAAAAGATATAATAACTTGAAAAGTTCAGAAATACTTTAAAAATAAGGAGAAGAAAAACTGAATCATAAGAAAAAAAGTTCATTTTATAGAATACGCACTTCGCTATTGGGATATTATTTTACGAAGAACATCGTGAAATGTTCTTGGTTCCAGAAAAAAGTTCGCTATATAGAAAATTTCGCAATATAGAGTTTCGTAATTTGGAGGTCCGACTGTGTATATTATTATAATAGGTCACCAATTTAGTCCACAGATTTTGGTAACTTCAATTTTAATAGCTTTCACCTTTTTTTCTTGTTTCGTCAGTTTTTATCCAACTTTAGTTCAATATTCTTTTTGCACCATTTATTTTCTTGATATATTTCTCAGAATCCAGTTTCTCTTTCTTTTTTAGCCTTTTGGGAAGGAGATTTTATATTTTATTTTATTATACTATACATTTATATATATATATATATATATATGCTCACACTGGACAAAAATGAACAGTTAAATTTATGGTGTTTTAGGAAATTTGGTATATTTATATTTTAAAAATGGGATGCTCGGAATATGTTATAAATTCAATTAAAATAAATCTCATTTAGTGAACTGTATCAAGGTTTAAACCTTTTACATGTTAAAAAAATCAATTAAAATATCCATTCAAAAATAAATGTAATTTCTAAATGTCCCTATTTCGAAAGTCTTTGAAACCTAAAAAAAGATATAATTTGTTACAGTATTTCAACCTAATTCAAATTAAAACCACTAAATGACACCAAAGTTTTATTTTACATACTCATACAGAAGATAGTTTTAGTTAATGCCTTATTAGTGTAATATTGAAGATTATTTTCTAATTTTAAGGAATAAGAATTGAGACAAACAGGAGATCGTACTTGAAACTGGGTATAACAGTGAAGCGGGATCAGCCGACAATGTAAATACAAACTACTTTGTTACTCATTGGCTTTTCCCCTTAAAACTGCATAAAGCTTAATTTTATCTACCAACTAACCGAGGCTGAATCTGACTCTTAAACAAACCTTTACACGCGTGACGTCAGGTATGTGAATTTTATTATTAATTCAGATCAGTATCAAAATTTTATAAATTGTTTTAATAGTTTGAATCTCTGGATATATATATATATTGAATAATTAGATATATTCTTTTTTTCAGCTTGTTGTGAACACTTTAAATTTTGCGCTTGTCCTCGTTGCTCAATTCTTCAGGTATATACGTTTACGTAGATCCGGGGTTCGAGGATTTTATGCCAATCAGTCGCAAAAAACAAGAAAGTTCTTTAAGAGCGATGAAATTTTATTCTAGAAAATCCAATCCTTTAAATACAGGATTCAGCAGCAATATTAACAAAATAAATCTCAGAAGGTCTTTACACCTTCAACAGCACTCAGACACAATTTTTGGTGTCTAAAATATACGTATATAAAAGATCATTCACAAGCAATCACTCGTTCAACAGCCGAAGTAATCTCTAATCGCTTCAACAGTCAAAACAATACTAACTGATCGATAGTCAGAACCAGACTAACTGACTTTCGGTGGGCATCTCTCTATTTATATCCCTCACGGATAATTCGAGAAAGACCCGCTTGCGTCATAGATCTTGAAATTAGTGGACTCGCCCAAAAATGGTCACCAACATGATCGCCGTCACCAAATTGGTCCCCAAGTCAACAAAAATGACGCCAACTTATCCCTATCGCCAAGATTTCATCAAGTTCCCATTGAATCCCCATTATAACGTAAAGGGACGGCGTTGCTTGTGAATATTACAATTTTTACACAAATTAAATCTAATTTAGACTAAAATAAAGGCATTACACATCCAAATACAAGTTATTTAAAATTCGTAATTCACAAAATTCGTAACAAAAATTTTATTCACCCAAAAAAATTTTTTTTGAAAGTTCAATTTTTTAAAAGGGAGGCATTTGAATCCCTTTGCACGTGAGGTGTTCACGTGAGGCCTATTTTTAACTCCAAATCAAAAAAAGATGACTTTCAAAAAAACCCTTTTTACCCTTCTTGCTCAACAGCAACCGGTGTTTTTTTTTACAATATCAGTTTTCTAAGGCAAAAAAATGCCTTTTCTTGAATTATTATATTTTGAAATGCAGCTGTTTTGAATCGAAGTCTTTCGCTTATCGGTTCAAACCTCATTTTTCCCAATTTTTTCCCATTTTCCTAGAAAAAATGATTCATTATTTAATGGACCCCAGTCTTGAGCCCTCGAAATAATCTTTTGAAAAAAAAACTCGGCTAATTAATCCATCAAAAAAAGGACGTAATTCAGGCTAATTTAATCTCGTCAATGTCATGGTGCGAACATTTTATCATTACGGGGAGAATAATTGCCAAACCTTTTTTTTTGCTGATATTTTCTTAATTCCAATCCTTCTTTTTTCAGACCTTGTCATGAATGATTTCATCAACAACAAAAAGGGACGATACAAGGACTTTCAATTGAGTAAACACAGGTCCGCTTTTCCCCAGAATGAGGAAAATTAACGATCCTTTTATTCTTGGTATTTAAATTAATTGTTGAAACAGCGAGCTGGGGAAATTCGAATAAATACATCTTCTCGATCAAGCTTTTTTTTTTTCCCCCCCTTTAGGGGGAAAATTTTTTCTTATCCATTTAGTCAGAAAGTTGAAATTTAAGCTGATATAAGTATCATTATTTAAATGTAAGAGCACTGATTTGTATAATAGCTGACATGATATTCAGCGTGTTTTTTTTTAAACGTGAGAGGATTAGAATTTGTAGTATCAGTATGTTCATTGATTTGCGTTGGATGTATATGTTACGCGTGAGTAAGTTTTAGATTTATGAAATTATTTTTATTGTTCTTATTTTGATAACGAATCGTTACTGTTTATACATTTACTATCCACTATCTGCCTGCTTTGCCTGATATTTAATGGCATTGTAAGACTGTACATTCTTGTTTTTTATGTTACTAGATCTAAATTCTCTCATTCAAACTTTGAATGCATTGAAAAATATTCTTATAGTACGTGCCTCATGATTTAAAAAAGGCAGGAACTGAAATTTTAAAAATGAAGTTCACTTATCAATGATGTCCTTTTAGCCCCTCGTCCTCACTTACTTATTCAATTTTCTCAAATATCATTTTTTGTGGATCCTTACACATTAAAAGAAACAAATTCCAAGTGTATAAGACTAACTGTTTAATATTGTGAATTTTTTTATTTACAACACTCCTGTCACTACCCTCAAGCCCTTTTGGGAGTCCATTTCTACACAACCATATCTTACGGGATTCTATTCAATAAAAGAAATATGTCTACCCGATTTGAAGTCTGTAAGTCTGATAATTTAAAAACAGGAAGTTTTTGTCATTTAGCACCCCTGCAAACCCTCTTGGAAGTCGATTTCCACAAAACCAGTTCTTAGTGGTTGGATCTCTACTCAACAGATCTCTTTTCAACATGTTTCCAGAAGTTTCACGTTTGTAAGTCTAATAGATGAAAAATGGAATTTTTTTTATCTAAAACGCCCTCCCTCTGCACACCTCAAGGTCTCTATTGGGGTCGATTTTCGAAAAACCCATTCCTTGTGGATCTCTACCCATTTAAAAATATTTCAGCCAAATTTAAATATTGTGTACTAAATCTGGGGGTTTTGATGAGTGAGTTGCTTTTTTCCTATATATGTAAATTAGTAGGGTATTCTATATCTGAAATGAAGTTCCTGACATTGGGAAATACTTTGTAAATATAAAGCATCTTGCTTAAATGTAGTACGGAAATTAATGTATCCTTTACAGTGTTTGCTTTAAATTTCTTGCTTGAATACCTTAAATCGTTCTAAAACCTTTTTATTTAAAATGAAAAATTGAAAACACTACTTTTTTGTAGTAAAAAATTTTTGTTTAAAACTTTTTTGTGTAAAATTAATAGACGAAAATGAAGAGAAGGAATTTGATTTATAGTTTAACACCGCATATAAATTAAAAACTAATTCAGCTATGGAATATGTAATAATATTTTCTTGGAAAGACTATACATGGAAAGACTATATTTTGGACGGGGTTCATCACCCTTCCATAAAACCCCTTTTGGGGAAATTTGGGGGGCCAGAATCAATTCCCTTTCCCAACCAACCCCCAAGAAGAGAACGCGATTTGAATTGGGAATGTGTATGTATGGAGCTTTATATTCGGGGGGATTTTGGGGAAGTGGAGGTCTTAGAAGGTGGAAGTTCTAAGGGAAGTTGTGAAGTTCTAAGAAGGGGAGTTCTAAGGGGATTCGAAGTCAGAAAATTGTCCATTTACCGGATCTAGTTGGATTACTGTATTATATTGACGATATAAAGACTGGTAGCTGTTCGCCGTGGAATATCGATACGATAGATTATATTAAACTTTAGTACTAGAGCGGATTCTAGTATGTTAAAGAATCATCTTTAAATATAGATTTGGTGGTTAATTTATCGTAAGGGTTGTGAATATGGTTTAATGCGCTATTTGTTAAGAATTGTAGTTTAAGTCATATCACTCCTCATCATTAGCCTCGTAGACTTGTGTTGTATTGCTTAATAACATTTGAAATAATAATAAAGTAGTTTTATTATGAAAACTTTGAGTGGTCAATCTTTTGTCACCACAGGTCGCATGGATGAAGAGTTGATACCCACAGCCCGTGGGATATCACAACATTTGGCAGTTAAAATTTAAGTAAAATTGAAATAAGAAACGGTTTCAATTAAAAAAAAAATGATATAGAAGAATATTTAGTGGTAAAACATTTCGAACAATGAATGACATTTCCATAGCCAAACCGGGGAAGACCCGCCAACAAGAAAGCCAATGGAGGTATTCCCAGAATGCCATGTCGGGGTTTGGGAAAACGGGGAACAGCCTCAGCCTTCCGGGTTATGGATAGACCCAATGGCCAATGTTTTCCTTTTGGGATTCCATGTCTCTTTGGTTTTTTTTTATAACAGTAAATTTTTGGATATGAGGATGTAATGATTTTTTTTTCTTCTGAGGGCGGGAAAATTTCCCGGGTTTAGACGATTCGGCTGATTTTGGTCGGTTTTCACGCCGGACATCACAACATGATTTTACATAATAAAAGTGAGTCCGCAATATAAAATGATCCCCCCAATTTTTGTTCGACACTGAAAATTTTGTTCAGGGAGTCAGTTGGGTATTACTGCTTTGGGGAAATTGTAGCTTGAAAATCGATGAAAAAAAAAACGGGGTTTACCAGTTGCTAGTAATTGCGTTGTAGCTTCACAGACAGCTGAGACCTCACCATCGTAATTGGTGGCGTTTTTACCTACGACCAGTGAGTCCTCAAGCAGCCGGCTGAACCATTGCAGGTCCGTTTGCTTTGGAGGTGGAACCGCATTAGATATGGAGCCACCCCTTGCGGGATATCTTTGTCCGATGGTTTCCAAAGCGCAGGATTTTAAATGGATTTTTCGGAGGTGATGAGTTTTACTGTTCACAGGCATTTTAAAAACAGGTGACCATCATGGTATGTGTTTTCTTTTTCTTTTTTTGGAATTTCCTGAGTACACTTTTAATTATATCGTTAAAATAAATATAAATAAATCATCTTGTTCTCCACCAAGCATATATTAAAAGTTTGGGAATGATTTTACAACTACTGATTGCCCAGATCATTATGCATTGCTAACAATTGAAGCAATTCAATTGGATTAAAACAACAATAATTTAATTAACTACTTGTGTGTACCGTATGCAGACCAACCAGCAGCCCTCCAAATGGTCATGAATGAGATTGATATTGGAAACTATATCGTGGTGGAGGATTTTCACGGAGAACTGCAAATGTCAAAGATGTCAGCAAGCTGGGTTCCCAGATTACTTTCTCCTTTTCTGGAATTAACATTGTGTGACCTTTCAATAAATGGCATGGAATCTTTTGGAGAATGATAGGCATTTTTTTTGGCTACCTGACAACTATGGATAAATGGAGTGTTGAAAAGCTAAAATCTTATTTTTGACAATTTGAGATTTTTACATTTTCAAATTGTATGGATTTAACCCTTTTTAAAAATACCTTTAACCTCTAAAGTAACTAGAAGCCCTAAAAAACTGTTTTGAAATAATTGTTGAAGTTTAGCCAAGACCATTTGAATGGCGAAAAATGTAAACTAAGTACTTTGTGTTTGATTAAAAGTTGAGCATCTAACATAAACCAAAGCATATATTTATCTTTTATTGTAAACCGAGCCTTTTATTTTTTTATTTCCTTCCCGGTTAGAAGTCTCACTGTGTATACATTAAAATCAATTTATCTCAAAATGTAAATTTGTGATGTTCGATGTACGTTTTCTGTGAAGCTACTGCTCACAGGGGTATGTAAATTTTTTATGATATATTTATAATGATGGCTAATATATACTGAAATGAGCTTTTGTAAAGAACTCAAAAAATTTATTTGTTAAAAAATTTTTTATGCAATAAATGGGTCAAATTTCACTATGTTTGATAAAATATTTTATAAATTATGAAAAAAAATTCAAAATTAGCTCAAAGCTCATTTCAGTATAAGGAAAAATGTGTACTTCAATTGTGTGAAAAATTTCAAGCATGTACATATAAGATTTTGAGAAAAAGTACATCGAAAACAGCCAATTTAGCGTTGTCGGTATAGGGTTTTACGCTCTCTTAAAGAGAACTTTTTTTCATCGCGTAAAAAAAAAAGATGACCCCATAATTTTGAACCTCAGTCGAGTGGCGAGGACGACATTTGAGGCACCACCCTCTCCTAACTACAACACCACACCAACAAGATGAAATGGAGCCTCGACAGATTTAAAGGGCACCGACTTCCTCTAAATGCACCAGGTAGCGGGTCTAAAAACCAGCATCCGATGACGGACCCTGTCATAAACACTATCTCCTGGTCACTATTCAATTATAAAAGTAGTTATTTCAAGTTTTGGAAAAACATTTTGAAGAGGGGTAGAGAAAATGCATTCGTAAAAAAATCTTCCATAAAAAAAACATAATTATTTATTAAATATGTTTTTCAAATGTTGCGGGAACATAAAAACAAAAAAAATATCACGTGAAAATTTTTGCACGATTTCTTTTTTTAAAAAAGAGAGCTGTAAGAAATTCAAAGGCAATTTCTTTTTTTTCCCCCCAAAAAAAAGAAATTTAAAAAAAATGTACCATATTCTCTTGTGAATATGTTTGTATTTTAACCGAAAAAAATTTCTTCAAAAAAAAAACCTCTTTAAACTTTTTGGGTTTTAAAATTGCTTCAAAATTAGAGGGTGTCGGAATTTTACAGAAAATAAATGCTTCCCAAAAAAAGAAGGTTTTTGGAAGGAAAAAAAAACAACACCTGAAAAAAAATACATTTTTCATCTTCGCATCAAGTTTCATTTTGGGAGAAAAAACTTTTTACTTCCTCATTTTCAAGGTCATCATTTTTAAGAGCCCCCGAAAAAATTTCCCTTTTTAAAAAACATTTCCCTTCCTCAGAAAACCAGAAAGGGGAAAAATAAAATCGAGTTAAGTAAATTCTTGCTCCCGGGGGGGGGTTATAAATTTTAAATTTGTTTGTTCTGCACTGAGTTACGCCCTTTTTAAATTTAACCTTGAAAATTTCCATAATTAGGCCCACCAAATTTTAAACAAATGACGGAAATTTTTGTAAAATTTAAAAAGGCTTTCAAAAAACACTTTATGAAAGGGCTGAAAGTTTTTAATAACGTTTCTGTGTTAATTTACGGAAAGATTCTCACACATCTTAGTCTTGGTGTTTTTCAAAATTGTTGATTTCTCTTTGCTATTTTTTTTTAAAAAAGAATACCTTTTAAGTTTCTTTTTCAAACTTAATTCCTTGTAAATTTATGTTAACCCAAACATTTTTTTAAACTACTTGAATTTTTTTTTGTTTTAAATTTTCGTTTTGGGAACTTAAATTTTAAGAAAATCAAAAGATCTTATGGTAAATTGTATAAAAAATACTATTTGTTAAGAAAATTTGCTTCTCATTTAAAATTTGTAATATATATATATATATATGTAAGGATAAATTAAATTAGATTAAAAATTAAATTCCCTATATGTAGCACTTCACTTTTATTTTCTCCCCATTTTTAAATAATATAATTGAGGAAGGTAATTAAATTACTCTTCGCTATAATGATTTATATATGTATGGATAATTAAATTAGATTAAAAATTTAATTCCCTATCTAGCATTTCACTTTTATTTTCTCCTCACCTTGTCAAGAGTATCAAACTAATCACCCATTTATTTCTTCCGAACATAGCGGTGGTTTCCGCTAATAAACATAACTATTTGCAGATCGTTATATTTAATAGTCCTATATGTCAGCATTAACTCTCTCGTTATTAATCATGAACGTCGCGATCGGTGTGTTTTCAAGTGTTTAACCCACTTAAGATTTCGGCGGCGTTTTTTTTCTCTCGCCTCTTTGCATCAGAAGAGATGTACCATTCTAAAAATAAAGACCTTTTTGAAACTAAGTCTGTTTCTGACTCCAAAATCATGTCATATATATATATATATAGTAAAAATAAAATAAAAGTGAAGAAGTACTCTGTGAACCTACAGTGCTAAAGAAGGAAGAAATTGAATTCACCAGACAATAAATGTAAAAAGTAGATACAAAAGTTTTGGACTAAACTGAGACCTATTATGATTTATAAAGCTGTCGCTGAATTAGGCCAGCGAATTAGGTTTAGCATATAGCATAATAAAATAAAAGTGAAGAAGTTCTAAGACCTACAGTGCTAAAGAAGGGAGAAATTGGAATTCAGAAGACACAACTAATGTAGATACAAAAAAGTCATTGGACTAAACTGGAGACCTATTATGATTTCTAAGGCTGTCGCTGAATTAGGCCAGTGATTTAGGGTTAGCAATGCTTTATGGAGATCCACCATATTATAAATATATATACGTATGAGTGTATGCGTGGTTTTTTTGGTTTATAGTTGCAAAGGGGAAAGTTTAGTATAGTCAAACAAGCTTAATCTTCCCTTGTTCAGTCCTAAGTCCGAAATTGCTTTTTGATTCGATGAGCTCCTTTATTATTTTTTTGTCTTTTTGTATTTTTTCTCTTCCTCTTTTAAATATTTATTATCTTGTTTCGTTACATTCTGTTTTTTGCTTTTTTCAGTCCAGGGTATGTTATGGGGGGATAAAGAAATTGCAAATTTTCGGAAATTATGTTCTTCATATGATATTGAATTTGGAATGTACTATTAGCATTTTAATTTGCGTAATGCTTCAAATGATACAGCTTCATCAGGTTGAAATGGAGGTGACGTGTATTTTATTTTTGTATTTACCTGAGTTTAAAAACTGTCGTACAAAATAGAATCATTATAGTTTTTAATAACTGAAAATCAATATTTGATGCAGGAAAATCAACTTGATCGATATATTATTTTTCATTTTCTCAAAGCTTTTACGGGTCTTTTACAATTTGAAACAACAACAAACCTACTTTACAAAGTGTGATCATCTCTTCTAATTTTTTTAAAAGAAAAAAACTTCCTTTACCTAAGTAGATAAATATAAAATATGCATTATTGCTACGTGATTGAATAGAATTAAATGGCTAGGTGGCTAGAAATATTTATATCTCCAAAATAAAAAAATTATCACCATTAATTCTCTTTTAAATCTGCTTAAACGTCGTCTGAATTTTCAGAGTAAAATGTGTTATAAATAGTCTTTTGTCAACAACAACAATAAAAAAAGAACAATATAAATGACTTTAATTAACGTAAACATCGGACCATTTATTTAATCTTTTTCAAACAATGCAGTTAATTCATTGGTACCCTTGTTTTAAAATATTAAAGTTAATTGACAAAGTGCAAATATTTATCGGCATAAAACAGTTGTTAAGCGAACTTAACTGAATAAATCTTTGATTTTTTTGGAAAAAAGAAAATTATTCTTGTTGATGTTAAGTAGTTTCCAAACATTTTAAATTGAATGTATATGTAGTTGCATTATTCATTTTAATGCGAATTAATTAAAGATTTGATTTTAAAAATCTGATTTAATTTAGCTTTTATAAGGTGAATTTCGATATGAAAAACTTATGAGATACCTAATTCTTCATTGTTTCTTAAGGCTGTTTTTGCCATATGTACCACAGCGTAAACTTAAAGCGGAACACATTTTCGGACAGAAAAAAATGCTTCAATTGCTATGAAAATTTGTGACACTGTAACACATGCATTTGTTTATAATATAGTGTTTTTAAATTTTCAAAATATTTCATAAATAATCGGTTTTTTCTTTTTACATGTAAAAGGATAGCTCATTTAGCATTACGGTATAGAAGAAAAACAGCGAAAAACATTTTATAAAAAGAAAAAATGTGTGAACTCGAATAAAAATGAGTAGTATGATAAAACAAGTAATTCTCTTATGGATAGTGAAGCTAGAATATAATATAAATGTGTTTGAGTAGTTTTATATCTGAAAAAATATTCCGAACTTGGGTCCTATTCCTTAACATTAGCCAAAGACAGCCTTAATACCTTTTTTCTTCCCGGGATTTTAGATAAAATCTAAAAATTAAAAAAAAAAAAAAAGAACACACACACATACACAATTTTTGCTTTGTAGTAGAATTCTCCAGATATATCGATTCTTTATTTGTTTTTCTGATCTACGTCGCTTACGATTACTCGAAATAACTTCCATCTCCAATTACCAGGCATTCGGAAGAGAAATGCACATCTTTCCTATATTCATAATCGTGACTCGCACTTTTGTCCCTTAATTGTTGGAGAAAACGGACACCGAGAAATGTAGTGAATATTATCGTCATCACTCAGTTGACATTGTAGTCCAGTTCACGACAAATGCTTCGGACAGCTGGGGAGGAAGTCCTTTTGAAACAGGTCACCAGCTGAGAATGCTGAGGTTAACTCATTCGACCAAAATCTGCTCTTCGGAATCAATCTTCAGCATAGCAGATAAAATGTAGCAGCAATTGGTAAAAAGGTGGTAGTTTCGTGATATTGTTTACATACTGCGTTGCAAACAATATTGTTTATCTTAAAGAAGTAAAACTTCTACTAATGATTATTAATAAATTTTATCACTCATTTATTAATAAAATATAGAGGGTTTTACATTTTTTAAAAATATTAATGCTGAAAATGTAAAGAAATTTTCTTTGGTTTGGGGTTCTAATTAAGTAAAAATTTTTTGGGTTCTATAAGTTTCTTTAAACCACGTTTCGTGCCCTTTTTCCCTCCGATAGGAAGGGTTTTTTAAATAAAATGCCCAGCCTTTTTTTAAAAATTTGGATTTTATCTTAAAATTTAAATAATGGTTAATATGGATGTTTAACCTTTACAAAGTTTTTTAGAAAAACGAAAAAAATTTCTTAATAAGCCAAACTGGGACCTTCCCCGGAATAAAAATATTTTATGGAAAAGGTTAGTAAAATTGGCTAATTTAAAATTTTTTAAAGAGATTTTAAAAAAAGGTTGTTTAAAAGTATTATTTTTCATAAATTATAATATAAATAATATTAAAAAAAAGAATGTATAAAATATTTAGATTTTTGTTGAATCCTTTAAGGCTTACAAAAATTAAAAACCGAAAAATTTATTAGTATTTTGGTTGTGCTCCAAAAAACTAAATTTTACATCACTGTATTTAAAAAAATAGTATGATAGAATATTATTAAAAAAACTGTCATTGAAGTTCTGAACTTAATAAACAATTTTAGCTTTAAGATTCTTGTATGATAGATTATTTCTCTTTTGCATAATTAAATTTAATGCATCCCTAAATAGCTCTTGAAGTTCAAGAGTCTATACATTTGGTCCTAGAGCTGCAACGAACATCATTAGATATGATTTTTCATTTTTATGCTTGTCATCAATGATTCAAAAGCAACAATCGATTATTTTGCTTCCAGAGACATAATTGGAGTTTCTTGCAGTTTAATCTCATTTTTAATGCATCTCAGAAAAGCAGAAATAGAAATAAAAAGTTTTTATTACTATATAAGCAATCTTATGTGATTCCAGAGACCGAATAAAGAATAACAGTAGTGGAGTTTGAATCTTTATCTCTAATTCATGAGGAGAAAATGAATAAAGAAAAAAAGTAATAGTCTTGAAATATTGAAAATTGAAATATTTTTGAAATCATTGAAACCCTTTTTTAAACATAGAACGGAAGGAAATCTTATGTTCGATTTCATATTTTAAGAATTTTTTTATTATGCAACTTTTGAAATGGATCTGTGAAAATATTTATTTTGGGAAAAAAGTTCCTTTCGTAATAGTTATAATTTTTTCGAAGGTTTATATAAATATATTCTTTTTACTTTTCAGAAACATCTTTATTGTACTAGTAATACAATTTTATTCAACCCATCGAAATTTTTCAACTATCATGTTCTTAAGGCGAGTACATAATTAAGAAAATTAGCTTTGTGACTGGTATATTTGTGAGTAATACAATAAATACAGAAGGTTTCATATTAAGAAATAAATTTAAATGATTTGTTAAGTATGAAAAGTTAATGTAAGCTTATTTGTTGAATCTCCTAAGTTAAGAAGAGAAAATTTAACCAAGCCCCAGTGTTTAAAATTAAAAGTAAAAAACAAACAATTAATTTGCAGTAGGACAATTTGTAATAAAAAAGTTCTATAAAAATGTACATGAATAATAATTTTTGTTTTCTTTTTTTAAGCTATGTTTTGTGTTAGAAATTATGATGAACTAAGTAAAATGTAAAGGTTAAGGATTCTAAAGTTACTTTGAATAATCGGTCTGGTTATAGAATTCGTTTAATAAATTTTTTCGTAATCGATGTACTAAGATTGGAAACCATTATATTGTTTTTAACAAGACAAATATTTACTAGGGACAACTAAACGGAAAAATAACGTTAAATTTCAGCGAATAAAAAATAAGTTTATTTAAATAACTTCTACAGAAATGGACAACATTATCTTCCGTATTCCAAATAGAAATAATATAACAGTTACAGCAATGATTGTCGAAAATAATCGTTTGGAATTAATGAGATTTAAAACATTAATCTCTTCCCTCTACGTCATCCCATAATATTATAATATTCAAAATAGAATTCATTGAATTCATTTCCGTTTTTTAGATATTTTGTGAGGCGCCCGCCCTTGGGTGCCCCTGTTCTCCATTATCTACGTGACCTGTTTCTGTAGGGAAGAGCGAAGAATCACGCAAATCGTTCATCTTAATATATGTTTATTAAGATCTTATCACAATTCACAATAATAATAATAATAAAATTAAGCAGTTCTGTAATGAGAAGGCACAACTCGTATTACCAAATAATCGCGTAATTGACCACTATATATCTAACTTTACAGATTAATTCTAATCTCTCTAATACACGCACTTTCCTTATAGATTAATCAAAGTCGCTTACCGCTATATCCTATGTAAACAGCTAATTTCTATGTCCTAACTGATGTGACTTTTATCCGGCTCTAATCCGTGTGGTTTCGTATCCACCTTTAGCTTGGCTATACAGGTACGAGTAGATTAATTCTCGGACTTGGTATTCTTCTAAACGCTATCTTAATCACTTTCACTTTTAAACATAGACCTCTCATAACCACCTCGCGCACGTTAAACTTCTATTATATATATATGATTCTTAATTTGCATAATCACGTTCTTCTTCTCGAGTTGGTTGGAAAGAATTGCCATTCTGGCCCCAAAGAACCCCAAGAGGACTGTTAAAAGAAAAGGCGATTAAGTTTTTCATCCATTATATACTTTAATTGACTTATCTAGAAACTTATGATGGAATACCTATTTATTTTATGGAATAACTTAATTATACACTTAAATGGTAACATATATATAAAAACTCAGCTTCAAGTAAATTTTCCACTGAAATAGGGTGTCAATTAAACTTTCAACGAAAACTTTAAATAAATCAATCATTTTCTGACAAGAAAACCTCTTGAGGGTGCTCATTAAATAAGTCTAGTGAAAATTTTAAGAATGTAATTTTGCTCTGTACATTGCTTGTAAACAATAATAATGAAACTTTGTATTACAAGGAATATTTCTCACACAAAATTACTCACGGAAAAGTAAGAAAGCGACAAATTCTTGGAGAAAAATAAAATATGATCTAGGAGAATTTCTGAGATTTTTCGTAGATTGTAGATCACCGTAGATAGAACGACACGATTCTGGAGTCGTAAGAAAAGGACCATCCAAATTTTTTCTAAATCCCCGTGGTGCCATTGAAAGACGTTTTTAGAAGCTATTAGAACATAAATCCTGCAAGGCAGTGTCATGTGTGATGTTTTAGGATGACTCCGAAAAAGGCTTTTGCGAAGAAACCAAGTTACTGTCCAGACTGCGATAATGAGATATATCCCAAGCCTATCTTCAAATTATAGCATACAGAAATAAAAAAAAAATATCTACTGCTTACGTTGGGACTATTCTAATCCGGTCACCACACGGAAGACTATAATGATATCGTTTTAATACCTGATCCTGTGTTGATGAGTTACTTTTGGCGAGATTGTATTTGGTGTTCTTGGCGAACATTGTACGAAGAATCTGTTAGGCTTAAGGTATGACGCCTCCAAAGAAAAAATTTGGAAGGTTGAAGTATTTCACACTTTTCCATTTCTTTTAAAGTCTGCAACGGAAAATATATGCTAAAAGAATATCACTGGGAGGATAATAACTTGATAAACAAACATATAACATTTTATAATAGCTCATTATAATGTCAATCATCTTAAATGTAAAGAAAATATGCCTCTGGGTATTAGTAGAGTTATATAATGGTTGGCGATATATATGTTGTATTATCTTGTGATATCGTACTCCATCACAAGGTTTTTCATTTGGGTTTTCTGACAGTACAACCACACATTGAGAAATACATCACACTTTCGGTTGTGACCATTTTAATCTGCTACCTAAACTTGAGATTTGATTATTTTTAAAGGAAAAGAGAGAGAATATATTCACCAAATGAACTAGCCTGTGAAACCATCGATTATAAATTATATGCAGCACACTGAGATACTTTAGGTAGAGCGTCAAATGTAACCATCTACGATCTTAGAAGAATTGAAGTTGTTGCCACTTATAAGAATTGAATTGTATAATTGAGTTTTTTTTTATTTTAAAGTAATATTATATATAATTAACAAATTTATTATAATCATTATTATTTCAAATTGTGTTTAAAAAACGTGGGGAAATTCAGAATTTCATACATTTCTATCGTACGTTCATCGCGTAATTATAACTGGTAACGCGTAACGAAAATTTTTCCCTACCGTGCCATAAGAAGTTAACTTCAATAGAGCATTCAAGTGGTTAAAAACGAAAACATAATTAAGCGACTTTTAGCTTCAGGATTTAAACTATCAGTCTATCATCGTCCCTTGCACCCTGATTTATCTGACTATTCATTGTATTTACAGCATGAAAGGTTTCAAAACATAAAATTAAGTTAAAGAAATTAAATTATCTTGCAGAAGTTCGAATAGCTTACTGAATGGCTGATTAACACAAACAAGGATAATAGCCCTCACAAAAATTAAGACTACATATTTCCGTGCATAAGCCGAGGATTTTTGGAACTTTTGTAAAAGTTAAAATGAGGTATAATCTCGGAAAAAAATGTAGTTTAGGAAACCGGATTTTTAACACTTTTTCATTTAACTTTCTGGGTGTTTTGAATGGAACTTTTACTCTAAAAAAAGAAGAATGTCACATAAATCATTCGAAGTCCTTGTCAGAATACAAGTTTCTAAGTGAGTTGTAAGACTCACATTCACTCGTTGAGATTTCTAAACCTGTTGTTTGAAATTAACTGTGTACGAATACGAGAAAAAAATAATTAAAAGACGCGTTAAGTAACATAACACAGATAGTGCACAAGATAATAAATAAATGAACAGATTTTTTTTCTTCAGGTATGGTAATCATAAATAAAACTACCCTCATTTGCATCCGGCTTTTTTCTTTGTACACCAGTTTAATTTGAAAACATTATACCTACTTTTAGCAATAATTTTGCTCCCATGTTAACATGTTTAAAAGTTACAAATTTTTTTTTTCCAACTTGGGTTGTATTCGGGTTTTGGATTTTGGGTAAATTTTTGAACAAAAAACACACTTTTGGCTTATATTCAAAAATATACGATATTTATTAATTAATTCCTGAAATCAAATTCCTTATTAGAGCTTATTAGCATCTATTGAGGAATATCCGCAAATTATATTTTTTTGTAAAACTCTTCCTTATTTTGCTTTGAAGGAAAAAAAAAAGATGAAGAGTTCCTTATTAATCTTGCATGTAACACAATTATATTGGGGTGATAAATTATTTACGAGAATGTGAAGCATACGTTTCCTTGTTAATTTTTTCCTAAATTAGTTTTAGGTATGAAAATAATTTTAATTCTATCTGGAATATTTCTCTTTTTCTTAATTAATCAGCTTATTTGCTAATTTATTATTTTATTGTTTATGAAATAATTATTAGATTTTTTTTTAAAAAAAAATTGGCACAAGGTATATGTTTTTTTCAAAAATGTGAGGTTTTCAAAAATTTTACTGTTTGTTTGTTCCTACTCTTGATTATTATTAAACATATAATTAGATTTTTAAAAAATCCTGCTACGATATATACGTCAAAATTCTTCTCATAAAGCCAAATTGAAAACTATCTGCCAAAATGAAAATCCACAAACACGTACTAATTATTTTTCCAAACAGTTTGGAAAAATAAGCAAAGTCAATTACATAAGCGATTTATGTAGCATTCATTTTATCTAATTCTTTTAAAATGACGGTTTTCCATTAAGAATGTCTCATTTTAACTTTACTCTTATCTGAATTCATTTATGCAAACAAGTCAATGTTTTTAAGGATCCCATTTGAATACCTGTAACTTCTCAGCGTAAATTAGTTTTCTTTATTTCCAATATATGTATCCAAATTAAGTAAAATCCCCATCAAAATCACATCCAGAGCAGGGGAATTATTTTTCTTTCAAATGATTGTCGGAAGCATAAAAAAAGAAATAAATTGTATATCATTTCATGGTCTTTTGTATTATGTTCAATAGAGAGAATTCATTGTTACGTTTTCCCTAATGAACAGGGTACGTTGTCAGGTGCAACCAGACCATCTCGATTACACATTCAATTCGAATATTTAAAAAAATCCATTGTGAGTTTTCAGAAAATGTGTATTTAATGGGCGTTGCCTAATCAGATTTTATGTCTGGGTGTATGGAAATATTTTGAAAACTGAAATGAAGTAGCTGTCATAACTTTTTTTGATTTCTAGTTGCATTAGCATCTTGCTTTTGCTATGTTCAGTGTTGAGAGCAAGCTCTTTCTACATGAACTATAAACACAAAACAAATGACATTCATTAAAACAAAGAGGAAGTTGTGTTTTCCCTCTTTTTCCTAGGGACAACGAAACAAAGCATTTTTGGCTCAAAAGATTAAGGTTGATTAGTGCTATAATTGCATTGCGAAGGACATATTTTAAAATATATCTTTGATGCCTATGCTAGGTTTCTGTTCGATTGAAAACACATTGTTTTGTTTTAAGTTATTTCGATATAATAACTTGAATTCCGCACAAAAATGTAATATTTTTTTTCTTTGTAAAGTTATATCATTCTTTCAAAAGAATAAACATTTTTAAATGATGGTTATTTACGACAACAATTATGCTCATCAGATATAATGTTTCTTTTTATTAAAATGAATTTTTTTATTTCTTTCTTTATATAATATATATGAGAAAAGACACTACCTCATCACGATTGTACCATCGTGTACCATCAGACTTTAAATTTAGCCGGGTAGTTTCTTTTATTACTTAGAAATCCACTAAAAATATTTTGGGAAAGGGACGCCAAAGGGGAGTTTCGAGGGCTATATAGATTAAAAATTCCCATTTTTGAACTATTGAATTCACAGACTTTAAATTCGCTCCGTATGTTTCTATTTTCATGAAATCTACTGACATCTACTAGTAGGACGATACGAATTGTCATTAAGCTGGGAGTGCACGTGCGTGGTTCGAAGAGCACAAGGATGAGTTTACCACTCTCCCCTAGCCAGCACTCTCACCTTACTGAAACCCAATCGAGAATATGTAGGACCATCTCGATCGGGTTGTTCGCACCACTGGATTCTCACCCCGTAATCTAGCGCAGCTGGCCACGGCACTGGAATCGGCATGGCTCAACATCCCTCTGAACACGTTCAGAAACCTAATTGAATTTCTGTCTGCACGTCTCACAACAGTCCGTTGTGTGAAAGGTGGTTATTCTGGCTTTTGACAGGTGGTCACATTAATGTGACTGAGCTGTGTACATTTTTATAATTAAAAGAAAAACTAATACGAGACAGCTTTCTTTCTTTTTAAATTTCGGTTAAAGCGTTTATTTGGCGAAAACAAAATCTTCTAGAAGGTTACAATATAATTTAAAATTGAATTACCTTCCTGGAAGGTGATTTATATTCTCCTCTTTCTCTATTATATACACGGTGTCCGGAAACTAAGCGATAATCAAGCACAAGTTGAAAGGTGGTGTCATAATTGTTCTGCGAAAAAAAGAATAAAGCCTAGCACTTGGTTAAGTGAGGACCAGTACATTTTAGTAGATCCTTCATCTCATTATTAGCTACTGTGGCCATAAATTTTACAATTTTTGCGAGGATTTTTTTCATTTTTGTGGGCGTCTTCCCCCTGAAGTCGCTCCCTCACCGTCTTGCCTACCTAAGAGTGTGGGAGGAAACAAAGCAGGACCAGAAACTTCCATTATAACTATTATTTATTTTTACTCAATCATACTTATCAACAACAGATTAAACCATAAATGAATATTATAGGAGATTATATAGATAAAGCAATAAACCCTAAGTGAACAAGCGCAATAAATAAATTTAATTTAACCTAATCTATCTTTGACTATAAATTCCCAATCCAGTATTTCAATACAGTGGCAAACATCGTTCTTAACTTAAACTGCAAAAATCAACTTTATTATGTCTTACCTTCGTAACGCCCGTAACAGTTTCTCAGATCCTTCTATCTACAACTACAAAACTCTGCTTTTATATAGTCGAACTAATTTACATATCAAGGTTTCTTCTTGAGAGAGATGGCTGTGAATTAAGCACGAATACTAGCCAAAAGATTCCCCCCAAGAGGATTAATGAGAAGATTCCTTAAAGATCCGTCACAACCTCATCTTACGAAGCTGTACTATTAATCGCAGTTGCAAATAATTAATAATTCACTGGTTTAGTATGTGTATTTTTTGAGGAGAAGATTTTTGTCCTATCCACTTTGTTGCAGCTTCCTACCAGGTGGCGCTACAGCATATCAACTTCTGCGCCGTTCAATCAATCGCCAAGTTGCCAACGGGGTCACCAAAAATGATGCCAACTTGGCTGTATCACCAACATTACACTATGTTTCCATTAAATCGCCATTGTAAAAAATGGCGTTGCTTTCGAATATTACAATTTTAACATAAAATAAATACATCAGAAAATAATATTAAGGTATTACACATTTAGATATAAATTATTTACGCTAGCTTAAGCTTTCATTACACAAAATTTGTAACAATGTGATACTTTTGATGAGAAGATATCAGCTTAGGAAGGTGTTTTGAAAAATTTGACCCACAAGAGAGTTAAAGGACGTTGAAAATAAAAAAACCCTTTTTATCAGCTGGTAGACCTTCAGACTTAAAATTTAACAAATATATGGGGTGTTTTTCTAGCCAAGATATGCAAAAAGCATTTTTTTTGTTTAATTTGAAAATTCATGTAAAATTTACTCATAAATAGTTCTTTATCTTTCAATCCGTATTGTTTAATTTTTCAATTCACCGTGCGAAGAATGGGTATACCAGCTGGTATAACATATTATTGAAAACCATGTTAATTATAGGTGAAAGCAAACATATGAAAAACGGTAAGGTATAATTTATAAGTAGATAAAAAATAGATCTTTGTTGCGTAATGAGCAAAATATCTTATTGCAATAATTTTTGAAACCATTCAAGATCTTCGGTGTTCCAGGAAAAAAATAATTTGCGGTAAAAACATTTGCTTATAAAAACAACTGGAAGACATAAACATACCAAAATACTTTTAATATTTTTTTAAAATTTGATAACATTATTTAATCTGAATCTCAGATTCCGCGATTTATAAGATATTTCATTGCATCACAAATGCTGTGTGTGTTTACCAAAAAAGACTAAGGACACACATCAAGGATTTTGAGCTATTTATCTACGCACCAGACGCACAAATTTAATATATGAAATTGAAATCTATATGCACTGAGGGTCAATAAAACTGTAACTCCAAGTAGAATAACAAATAGCGAAACTACTTCTTGCATGTATACAGCATGATAGAAAAGAAATATGACAAAATTTGTAAGCAACTTCATGAATATACAGGGTACAAAATAGTTACGCACAGTTGCCACATGGGTGCTAGTTTGATATCACGGGAGAAGATGCCAAGCAACGCTTGGCGCGATAAAGGAATCACGCCAAGCAGCTCTTGTTGTCGATGGAATGAAATACAAGATGACAGCCTAGCGGTATCAAATCGTCTGAAAATTAATTTTAAAAAATTGTTTTGAAATGCATTGAAATATATTTCAAAAGAATATAGGAAGAGATTGAGAATAATGAAGATCAATCAATAAATAATGAATAACAATATAATATAAAAAGCTATATGTACTAGTAATATTATGTAGAATACAATATAATAATCTTATAATGTAACATGATAGTAATTATATATAATAATCTCTTATAATATAAATTGATAATAATTATTATATATAATAATAATAATATAATATAATTTAGTAGAGTAATTATAAAAAGGATAAAATCATCGTATTGTAATATAAAAATTATTCATAAGAATACTCATATTACGTAATACTTATAAATAAATAACATAATATGTAATAATATTTATAAATAATTATAATAAAAAAGAATTATTATAAGTAACGAATATTATATGATTATTACATATAATAATAATTGTATTTTTATATATTATTAATAAAATAATTACATAACGTATATTAACATTAATAATGAATATCAATTTAAAAGTGGTCGAAACTTGCAATATTCCACAAAAACTGTAAAAATATCAAGGTAACCATATTATAATATTATTGCCCATCTTGGCGAACATAAACAACTTAGCCGTGATAACAAACCCCGTGATATCAAACTAATTTCAGTTAACCCTTCGGTGACGGGTGTGTTACATATGCACCAGTCTCAACCCCCTAATCTGGCGGTAGTCCGTTCGATGTTAATTTCCGTGGGGACATGCAGTCTTGTAGATCGCGCGAGTACGGAATGCCGGTGACATATTGGTGGATGCATATGTGGCACACCCGTTTCTATAATGCTTCCTGTTGATCAGTAAATCGTCAGGAAATGTTAAAACAGCAATACCCAGATTAAGAACTGATTCAAACTGTCCTTGGATCACAGATACGGACAACTCATTCCATTCTACTTCGAGTGTACATCATACTTCATCGATTTTAGTGGCTAGAGACCACTGTTGGTCCAATCTCTATGACCAAGTTTTTTTCAGTGGGTTAAAGATATGAAGAACGTGCTGGCAGGGCAACAGTCAAATAGTCTATGTGACGAGGTGGATCAGGGCATGGTATAAAACATGTGGTCTTTCTTTAACTTCTTGAAAGAGGACTTCTTTAAGAGATCTCAAAGGTAGGACACAGCAACTGGCCTTTAGGTATTCGACTACATTCGGAAGCGTGATTTTCCAAATGCGTACAAAGATTTTTTTTTTAATATTTAGGGTCACTTAGATTAGAATAAGAATACGATTACAATTAAAAATGATTTAAATGCAATATTTTGGCAAAAAATGAACACAGAATTATTTATACTTCAAATATTCTTCTATGGAAATTGCTTCTGTAATAATAATATTTTGCCTATATATATGGCTCAGACCTCTGTACAGAGCCTGAACTAGGATACATATAATATTCTCTTGAAATGTATGATTTAGAAGTGAATTTATCCATATTTTATGTATAAGTTCATCAGAGTGGAGAAATGTTAACAGAAAAACACTGATAATTATTTCAATTGGTAGTAACTCTGAAAATAATGTGAATTTTTCAAAAGTCGTAGTTCAGGCCCTCTAGAGAAGTCTTAGATATATATAAGCAAACTATTATTATTATAGAAGCATTTTCATAAAAGGAGAATGTTTTGAAAACAGGTAATTTTATCTTCTTTTTTTTTTGCCAAAATATTGAATTTAAATATTTTTTTTATTGTTATAATATTCTCAAAACAATTAAACAATTAAGTATTGATAAAAAAATTGTTTGTACGTTTTTGGAAAATCATGGTTCCGAACGTAGTCGGATACCTTAAGATCTAAGAACTGTAATGCTGGCGATTCAGATTAACCATGCTGAGAACAACATGCGTTCGCTAGGCTCCTCATACCGTCACGCTGAGTGCAGGTCTGATGTGATGATATTGAATGCAAACTGACCAACGGCACCCTCCTACGTGCTTCCAGACAAGGATAAATCCATCATTACCAGCAGACATTACCAGCACTCTTATGAAAAGACGATTTTATACTATTATTGTATCCGGTTTTGTCAGTGGCCACACCATTGTCACTGCGGGTCTCTGCTGCAGTTTCAAGTTAAAACGCAATAACGTTTGGTGAGTAAATAATCTACACTGCGAGCACTCTAAAATGACGTTGCACTGTTCTTGAGGATACTTGCCGTGCTGCAAAAGAGTCTGCTTCCTAACCCAAGCTCCATGTTGTGGGTGTACAATTTTGAATGTCCGACCTGACAATGTCTGTCTTCTTGGGTCTTAGTAACAAGAGGTTTCTTAAATTCCATATGACGCTAAATGAACGACAAGTAAGTTCGTCGAATTCATAAATTTGCCAGAAAGCCTTTGGATTCTAACCAATACGAGTAGCAATATTACAGAACACTAAACCGCACTCTCGGTATTTTTCTAACGAATTCCAATATGGTAGCCATTTGAGTTTTTCTTATCCCAAGTATAACACTATATTATCACAAATAAGAATTATTCAATTGGGATTTCCGAATAAGAAACCCACTGTGTATATTTTCCCTTGCACAGGGATTGAGAAGCCATTTATCTCCCCTTGTCGTTTTATTGCACGCAAATGCTAATCCGTTGAACATCCTATCGTCTTTTTCCTTTAATGAGAATTTGACGTTCGTATCATCTTTCGTGCATGGTGTTTCAAATTTAATGCCAAGCAGTTGAATTGAAAGCGTCGTTTCTCTTTCATACACATGGTACAATAATCACCCCCAAGGAATCCATTGATCGGCGTAGTTGGCGTAGTTGGTTTGGAATTGTTCTTGTACCCTGAGGTTTGCAGGTTCGAACCCGGCCCATGTCGGTGGATTTTCACCATACAAACAATCGGCAGCATCCATGTCGAATGATTATGCGTCAAGTTAAAAATCTCTCGAGTGCCTGTTTGTCTTGGGTGCTCTGGCAAAATTAAATTCCAAGTTCAGGCTCATGCTGTCAGAACTCAGGTGCCTCCCTCTTGGTAGAACACTGGGTGCCAAAATTGCATTATGGTAATTGATATCCACCTATATGGGGCCACACTAAAGAATGATACCAGCTCTCGAGGAATGTATTAGGTCTACAATTGTGATAACCAATCCCTTGCCCCATTGGAAAGAAGTCACCGTTCACTTTCACTTATGCGAACAAGTATATATTTAATCAACAAAATTGGTTTTTCTATTAACTTTTAGTTCGGTTTCACATTTACTCTATTTCTTGTAAATTTAAATAAATAAACGGAACATTCCTTTACGTCTTTTACAATAATTAATTGATGGTAGCTTAGGTGCAAATAAAGAGTTAATACTTTTATTACGCCTATTCGTACTGTTTTCAAAACAAGGCACTGAAAGGTATAATTCTACATTTTCCGAAATAAAAAAAATATTCATTGCACTGAATTCATCTCAGTTCTTTTGTAGTCTAACAATGAGTCAAAAGAGAAAAATCCTGTCTTTTATTATACTTTTGTATAATATCTATTTAATGCGGAGTAAATGAATAAGATTTCATGCGTGTAATTTTAGAAGTAGAAGTATTTAGGAGACCGAAAAGAGATACAATTGATGCAAAAATCTTTTCTTCGGTACATGAATAATTCCACCCAACTTTGAATATTTTTAATACAAAACTCTTACTAAGACGAGTGATCTTTCAGTTACAACAAAGGGACATAGTATAATCAATATTCATTAGGCCAAATAGAAAACATGGATAGAATGAGAACTAAAAACATTGTTAATGCTTTTTAAGGTAAAGATTGGGGTTAATTAATGCAATAAAACGGTACAGGTTTACAAGAAAGCATTTCAAAGAAATAACTTTCTACAGTCGCATAACTTTCTCCATGCAAACATCTTTTTGTACTTATAGATTGGAAAAAATTTGACAAGCATTACTTTGTTAATTTTTTTATACATTTAATAATTAATTAAACAGAATTAAAGCAATATAAAAAAAAATTAAGTCGATTCCTACTTTGAGTGGACGAGTAGAAAGTATTTTATTAACGATTGAAAATTTGAATTATTGCCGGAAATGCGTAGAATCGGGGAAACGGGAAAATTTTCAAAATTTTGAAGTACGTGTTTGCCTATGGAAGCGTATTTTGTGGACCAAGGTGCATGAAAAGTCAGCGTCTGGTGTATTTCGGGGCGTGAAATCTGAATTTCGAATTGAATTCCAAAAATACCAGTAACTTTCCCGTACAATGCCGGATGACCGTATTTTAGACACTTCCTTGTAGGGTTTTAACTTAAAAGTCATAGAGCGTGAAAACTTGGTTCTGGCATGTTTGGAAACGGGTAATCTAAATCTGATATCCGATATAAGAAATTGTCGCAACTTTGCCGAAGAATGCTGGACGACCGTTTTTAGACAAACCCTGGCAGGGGCTTACCGTAAACGTCTTGGAGCACGAAATCTTGACCCCTGGTGTATTTTGAGACGGGAAATCTGAATCTGATATCAGATAAGAGAAATTGTCTTAACTTTGCCGGATAATGCCGGGCGATAGTATTTTAGAAACACCCTGGTAGGGGATTACCTTAAAAGCCTCGGAGGGCAAAAACTTGATCACTGGCGTATTTTGAGACGGGCAGTTTGAATCTGATATCCGATATAAGAAATTGTCGCAACTTTGCCGAAGAATGCTGGACGACCGTTTTTAGACAAACCCTGGCAGGGGCTTACCGTAAACGTCTTGGAGCACGAAATCTTGACCCCTGGTGTATTCTGAGACGGGAAATCTGAATCTGATATCAGATAAGAGAAATTGTCTTAACTTTGCCGGATAATGCCGGGCGATAGTATTTTAGAAACACCCTGGTAGTGATTACCTTAAAAGCCTCGGAGGGCAAAAACTTGATCACTGGCGTATTTTGAGACGGGCAGTTTGAATCTGATATCCGATATAAGAAATTGTCAACTTTGCCGAAAGAATGCTGGACGACCGTTTTTAGACAAACCCTGGCAGGGGCTTACCTAAAGCGTCTTGGAGCACGGAAATCTTGACCCCTGGTGTATTTTGAGACGGGAAATCTGAATCTGATATCAGATAAGAGAGATTGTATTAACTTTGCCGGATAATGCCGGGCGATAGTATTTTAGAAACACCCTGGTAGGGGATTACCTTAAAAGCCTCGGAGGGCAAAAACTTGATCACTGGCGTATTTTGAGACGGGCAGTTTGAATCTGATATCCGATATGAGAAATTGTCGCAAATTTATCGCATAATTCTAAACGACTGTCTATTACGCAGACCATGACAGGATCTTTCCTGAAAAGTCTTGAAGCGGGAAAAGAAATTTTTTGATGGTGAACGAGAATTCGAAATCGAATATTAAAAATCCTTGTAACTTTACCGCGCGGATATTTCGGACGACCCTAATGCTCCTTTCCAGGGACTGAACTTTCAGACCCAGGGGAACCAAAATTATTTCTCCGTTGCATCTAGGGGTGGGAAATGAGAATCTGAAATCAGGTTTCAGAAACTCTCATAAATTCGCAGGATATTGCCGAAATTAGGTGGATTGGCTATTGTTTGATTCCCATTTAGGAATTTTCTTTCCCTCTAGCGGTTGAATTTGCAAGCACTAGGGCACCGAAATTCAATCCCGTGTGTGTCTCAGAGTGGAGAAGGAGAATCTAAAATTAGATTTTAGGTGTTCCGGTAACTTTATCGAATAATGCCGGACAACTGTAATATGAGCGGACAGCGGTGTCAGTCTAACTTGCAGACGTACGGGCGCAAAAACTGGATCCCTGACGAATTTTGAGACGGCCGATCCGAATATTGAATCCAATTCGAAGAATTCCGGCGTTAAATAATGCCAGACGACAGTATTTTAAACGCCACGGGGGCACCTTAAAATTTTGGGTATAAAGTGCCCCCCCCGGTGTTTTCTGGGGGGGAAAAAAAGAATTTTTAAATGACAAAAAAACCGAAACTTTGCCGGAAAGGGGGGCGATAAACCCCGCCCCTTTGGGACGGATTTCCAGGAGGCTCAAAAAGGGGGTACTAAAATATTGGAATGGGTAAAAAATCTGGATACGGGTTTCAAAAACCTTAATTTTTCTGGATCTTCTGGGAAAGAGGTTAAAATGTTTGGTTCTAGTCTTACGTCCGTATTTTTTTTTTCCCCATAGATTAAAATTTTGGCGCACCTTTTAAAAAACCCAAAGAAAAATTTTTTGATATTACATCTTCGCTTTGTGTTACTTTGCTAATTGGACAAATGCACTTTCAGCACATTCCAGCTGATTTGACATTAATAAAACCCAAACAATTTAATATAAAAAAAGCGGGATGGTGGGGGATTTCAAAAGTTCAATCATAATCGGTAGTACTATGGCCCATAAACACTCACTCGCGAAGTTTTACAAAAACTTTGTAAGATTTAAAACGGCTAAGAAAATATTGTTGTTTCTGTCCTATTAATGTCTGGGTTTTCAACAGAATTGCAAGTATTTTGTTCTATTTTGCACGTTACTTACGTTTTTTCAAGAAAACAATCGTTTTTTTGGAGAAACGTTAAAAATTTGAGCCTAAACACTTTAGTTCAATTGCAAGATGATCAATCCCACGCAAAAATTTTTTTAATAACTATCTAATAAACAAATTTTTCAAATCAAATTGGAAAAAAGTGAAATAGAACTGCATCCCCAAAAAAAAATGTTAAATTGCCAGGCAATATATTTTTTTTTTTCAGACAAAAAGGAACTGATTGGACTGTCTTCCCCCGGGATACTTTTTAATTTTCAGGGGAAATTTTTTTGATAATCCTTTTTTTGGGTGAAAAAGAATGCTGATGTTGATGAAATAAACTTCCAGATACAGAGGTGCTTCCAGGTGATCTAATGCCTTTTAAATCAATCGACACTATTGTTGATGAAAACGAAACTGTAATATTTTTGACTTGTCTGGTTATATTAGGACTGCCATTTAATACTCTTCGGTTGAAGATTGGTGCACTGGTTATTCTGCTGCGTAACTTAAATACGCCTAGATCATGCAACGGTACACGTTTTGTCATTAAAAGAATAACCGGGAATCTACATGAAGCAACCATTTTAATTGTAAAGTTTAAAGGAGAAATCGTCCTGTTGCCACGTATTCCACTGATACCCTCAGAATCTGCAATACCATTCAAAATTCCGAATTCGTTAGGCTTTCGCGATGACCATAAATATATCTCAAAGCCAAACAATGCCAATTTGGGACTTGGACTTATAAAATCCATGTTTATCGCATGGACACATATATGCTACATGCTTACGTGTGGGAAAATCGTCGAATCCATTTGCGTAAGCAAAAGACCAGTTGCCAAAAAATATTTTGCACCAATTAGCGATTAATTATATAAAAATTATTTAAGGTTATAATTTAGAATGATAAACATAATATTAAAAATTGCTACAGATCAACGCTTTTAACCTCACTTATAAAATTAAATCTTCAAATGTTGCTGCCAACAACTTCGCAAATAATTCATGCATTATACTATACTCAAAGAAGAATAGAATGAAATACAAAATTAAAAAAAATTATGAAAATTCACCTCTCCAAAATTGTAAGCGCAAAATAAATTTGACTGCAATGAATAGCTGAGAATAATATTAAATCAATGTATTAAAACAAAGCCACAGCAACGCGTGGCCAGGTCCCAGCAAAAATTATATATATAGGGAGAGAGGTAGAGTTAATGAGAAATAGGAATTATTGAAAAAAGAGCAAGCTTTGTCTGCATTGTTGTAACAATGTACCCTCGGTTTGGCTGAAAACCGGTAATTAATTTAATTTCATAAATGAATTAATATTTGAAAAAAACTGTATCACACAGCATCAAGTGTTATCCACTTCAACTTTGAAAACATTTATTTGAACTTGATTGGATGAATAGAAAGTATTTTATTAACTATTGAAATTTTGAACGTGATATATGTATAAATAAATAAATATATATATAGGGAGAGAGTGAGCTAATAGTAGGAATTGAAAAAGAAATTGTCAAATAATAACAGATCCAATAAGATAGTGTATATAGAATGCCAATACCTATATGCAGCTATGAATAAATCTTTATACAATAATTTATAGACGTAAATTTTGTTGATATTTATTTCTTCTTTTGCAATACTCTTAAAAAAAAAGAAAATACTACATTTCATGGAATGTAAGAAATCATTTTTTTATTTGTTATACTTATGGTTGTTTTCTGGTGTTTTTTTTGCAGTTAAAGAAAACTCATCAAAATTGAACTGTCATAAAAAGGAAGAAAATTTAACTTTTTGAAATCGTACTTCTCACATCCAATAAAACCTCTTTTCATGTTTAAGAATACCTAAAAATTAAAAAATAGATTTTAAAAATCATACCAAAAGATGCTTGAGTGTTAAGTAGTTTTATACCTTTTATTTTTAATAAACTTGTAATGAAAGAAAGAGCAATCTCTTTATAAAATCACACATCAGTTTAAATCTATCTTGCTTTCCGAAATTAATACTGAATTTCATGCGTACCTGTATTATACAAATAAACTCATAAAATAATACATATATTTATATATTCTTTTTATGTATACCTGTTTTGTTTGTATCATACTGACGAGACACTAAGCAAAATTAATTTTCCTATTAACCTGGTTTCAAAATGAAACTTTGCAGAAGTTCTATACAAACTAAACTTTTTCGAATAAAAAAGCAACACAAAGCGAAATTTTAACGGAAGAAAAATGTAAATTATACTTTGTACTAAATAAGAATTTGTGAACTATCCTTTTACAATGCTAGATTTCTATATAATTATTTATTCATGCGCAATGAATACCTTAAAAAATATTTTTATGGTAAAAACGATTTTTTTTATTTTACAGTGTCTAAGAAAAGGAGCTACAGAAACAAGCAAATTTAAATAGTATCTTCTTCGCTAATTTAGTAATTTATAAATATGAATTGGTTTGAGAAAGAGAGAGAGAGAATTAATTTTTTGCTCAAAACTTGGATTATTTAAAATTAGCATAATTAATAACAACACAAGTACCGTTGAACACGCATTCATTTTTCAAATTAATTCAAATTTTAATTTTCAAAAACTTTGTGCTGTACTCATACATTTATAAGTATATTATATAGTGTAAAAGTGTCAGAATATATTTTGTTTTACTTCTTTTCAGTACATTAATAATTTTTTTAAATAATGCTTTATTTTAAACTTTTTAATAATAACAACACCCCACTTAGGGTTTTCACGCCCAAGATTCACCCCACAGTTTGCGAAAAGCTGCCCTAAATCTTAACTTTCTGCATGATTTTACTTAGCGTTAGAGCGGTGAGTTTTATGAGCTTGTCAAAAGGTACCTTTTTCTCGCATAGTCTCAATGAGTAATTTAAACAGACAAGTCCACACACAAAAAATTGTAATATACTGACTGTATTGATATCACGACATACGAAATACATGTTTCTAAAAATATTCTTGTTTAACCTTCCAGAAACATTCGCATTCTATCCTTATCGAAATAAAATGTTCTTTTAGCCTTCTATTCTTCATTTTTTTTTTTTTTGTTTAATTATAAAATTTAATATATATATATATTTTTTATTTAATCTATTCAATTTGTTTGAATATAATCAAAATGTTTTACTCATCGCTTGTGTGAAAAATAATATTTATGCAGTAAAATTTTTACTTAATGCTGCAAATTAGGATTTTCATTATTTTTAGAGGTAAATCAGGTTAAAATATTAGTTTAACTTACAGTACATGTAGCATAAAAATGTATCTATATTTTAATATTTTTTGTCCCGACGCTATGTTCATAAAACTGATTAAAACTCACATTTCTTATTTTTTATATATTCTGGCTTATAGTTTTTAAATTGCAGGTAAAATCGATAAGTCACTATACTTATTTTTAAAAAACCTTCATATAAAGAGCTTTTTTAACTCTTAAATTTCAATGCTTTAGGCACCCTTTTTTAATTAACTTTTTTATTCCTTAAATTGAAAATAAATGCTAAAGCATTTTTTATTTATTTTCAAATCATTTTAATGCAAATAATTTTTTCCCCTAAATAAATTAATTATTTTTATTTAGGTAATTTTTTTTTCTATTCACACGTAAAAGCATGAAAACGCACGCGTTTTAATGAGCACACAAGAATTTACGTTTAAAAATGTTAAAAAAGTAAATTAATAAATTTGAAAATAAAATTAAAGCATCCCCAGAGATCTAGATTGATAAGTACTTTGAAAAAAATCCTATTTGCTTAATGGAACATTTTCCACTGAAACGAATGTTCCATTATTTATTTTGAAAGTTATCGATTACTACATTATCGAAATATGCAGTGGTGCTGTAGTATAACTGTGCTGTTTTTTCATCTAATTACCGTGTTTTTTTGGACATGTTCAATTTTTCTTTGCGAAATGAATACGCGAATCATAGGTTCGATCAGAATTGCCCGGAATGGTCCCTTGAGTAAGACACAAACTTATAAATTCATGGTGAGAGGGAGAGAGATCACTTTCAAAATTAGTGTTTTTTATAAGTATAAAAAATAAACAAATAAACAAATAAAAAAATTGTAAAAATATCGAATAAATATCTACTATAAATTCTTCTTTAGAAGTATATATTTTGGATGTAAATAAAGAAACAACGTATCATTTTTGATCGTTGCAGCTGCATTCCAATCTAAAAATAACCATGAAGGATCTAATCAAATCTGTAAAATCATTTTATTCTTTTATTGACACAGCGACCCTGGGTGAGTCAAGGCTTTCTGAAGAACCTTCTTCCATTCCGATCTCCAAAGCATCGTCACGTTTAACCATTTTGCACGTTATGCAAAGTTTCACCATCATCATAAACATAAATTTATCCAAACTGAGGTTTTGCTCGTTTCTGTTGTAAAGATGTAGTTGCTTTCATTAACTATACCTTATGGAAAAAAATTATTACAGCATCTCAAGAAAAACTTTATATAGAGAGATTTCGCGAAAGTTTTTTGGTCCGGGAAATTACATATATTTTCTAAGGTTTTCAGCAGCTAAAATAAGACAAAATATTTATTTATTTATTTACAAAAAAGAAGGAGAGATCCCTCTGTTTCTTAATCCCCATTGCTGATTTGAAACATAAAGTCGACAATTTTCTTAAAAATGAAGACATTATTAAGGTATCCGACTACTTGCGACAACTTTTTTTTTTGAAAAAATGGAATGTAAGGATTACATTGATTTCTATATTTAGTGTTAGTATATTTTAAGGAAAAATCCTAAAATGGATAAAAGAAAAATTATTATTATTAAAAGGGAAAAAACTAGTAAAATGTACAAAAATTACAGAATAGGGCCCGCTCTGTACAAAATATTTTATAGACAAATTCTCAATTTTTCAATTTTACGTTTGTTACTTTGTTATTCATATTTCAAGTGATCTTTAGGATAAAGAGATATTTTTTAATTTTTTACAAAACTAGAGCACTTTTATAAGTGAGGTATTCAAAATTGCATAAAAACATTGACTATATTCACATAAAGAGAACATGGAATTCTGAAATAAAACAGTTGATAAATCTGAAGATCAAAACACTTCTACTGTTATGCAGAACATAAGCAAAATTTCAGCCAATTATTTCAAAACTTTTTGAGCAATCGCTGTGTCCACGTTTGAGTTTTTCGAAAAAAAAACACACACATTTCGAGTAAAGCCACATTTAAAGTTTGACTTGCATCTTGGTAGCCAAGAGTTATAGCATCTGCTTTTACTAAAACGCTAGTAGTTTTGTTCTAGTGGAGGAAAATAAAAAAACTTGGTATTGTTATTAGAAAAGCTAATAAGAGGCCTATAAAAATAAGAAGTCATAAAAATTTGTCAATTTTTGAAAAAAATCATGATTTTAGGGTAGTCGGATACCTTAATGTGTCTTATAACTTGATACTCTTTTCAAAAGAAAGGCAGGATTAGGTATACTTATTCACATTCTTAACATTGAGAGAAATATTCTTAAAGTACTATTAGAATTCTGGGGGAGGGAGAATTACTGGAGCCGACAGTGCGGGGTATCACATATGGAAAGAAGCACATGTTGAATTTCCATAGAACATTTGAAACTCTGAAAATGTATATGCTGCTTTAATAATGTAGAGCCAATCTATCAGTGAAGTACCAAATGATATTTGATTCCATACTGAGGCGAGTAAAATTCTTACAATTTTCAGCAAAAATAATTCAAATCTAAAGTCAAAATTGAAATATATGAGTTATTGAACTATATTGGAATGAGGTGACTTGTTAAATATAAGAAGGGAACCTTGATTGATCAAAATATCACGAAACACTACAAAATGTTTTATATAAATACCTCTTAAAAGACAATGTACAGGCACCGAAAAAGGAAAACTGCAATTTATGCCAGCTTGATGCATCATTCATCAACCAACAGAAAACCTATACGAAAGCACACTAGACGAAAATAAATTCCAGGTTCACATAAATCCATGAAATTGGTTTGTTGCAGAAAGTTGTAGAAAAAAATTATGCATGCACGTTAGTGCTTCTCAAACTTTAAATGTTTGCGACTCAATTTTCAATCTTAATTTTCATCGCGCCCCCTTCACACAATAACAATATATTGAATGCAATAATAATGCACTATAACAATGAAGCTATAATACGATTTTAATCATAAACCGTACAAATTATCAAGATAAGTATTGAATTTTGTATATGACAAGCCTACGTGAATCACTAGTAATTATTAAACTTGTTCTTCACTTAGAGTATTGTGAGATTAGTTATCAAATACATTGTTCATTACTGATATATTTTAAGTATATTGTATCACAGTGCAAATGAGTAATTTCTTTTTATTATGTCCGAATGTATATTTTGATTTGCTTCCTTTCAGTAAATTTGTAATTTTGTAAATCCTTTGTTTTTGACTTTTCGATACACTCGCGCCCCCCTTGTTGCGTTATCACGCCCCCCTAGGGAGGCGCGCCCCACAGTTTGAGAAACGCTGGTGTACGTACATCAAAATTTAGCACTAGACTCTAAACGTGATTGAGGAATAGAAGGCAAAGTCAAAACTCTAAGGAAAATGTGTACAGCTGTATCTGGCGATAATGTCTAAAGAGAATTGGTCTCCAAAGGAAGGCTAGATATAGTTGTGAGATTAAGCACACACAATAATTTTGTTTACATCCATATTGTTCTGATCTAGAAAAGTGGAAATAACTTCACACAATTATTTGCGCTTCTAGTTTGGCGTATTATTGGAAAAAATTTCGAAAAATTTTCGTAGATCGAGTTTATTTCAGTATAATATATAATAAAAACAAAGCTAGCAGAAGTAGAATCTGACAGCTGGATTTTTTTCTTTCTGAAATGATTTCACTTTTGTTAATGACATCGACATTATATCAAAAACATTTAAAAACACTCCTTCACAATTTCTGTATCTCTGCAAACAATTTCATTTATTTATAAATAATATATTGAATTTCATTGCTGGATGCCTTCATTACCATTGCAATTTGTGACATTACCACAGCATTAATACTTTGCTGCTGTTCCAAATATTTTTTTAGGAGAAACCAATTTATTAACTCTTAAAAGAGATCCTCAAAAAAAAGAGCTATTGAAAGATTTGTGTTGAGCTGTGAAATGAATGTGAGCAGAATTATATTTCTTTTTTCTCTGTTTTCAGAACAAATCAAATAATTAGTTAATCCATGTCCCCTACGAAATGGCCAAGTTCCCAATCATCTTGAAACAATATATTTTCTTTGGATTTTTTTTTCACTTGGAAGACATGAGGATTAATTACAAATCAGTTTCGCTCATAAAAGGGTAGCTACTTCACTGTTATTTGTTACTAACCATTGCTGTTACAGAAAGGAAAAAAAAATCTCTTAAGAATGCAAAAATGATATTTTTGATTGTTTGATTGATAGAACTTCCTGTAAATTTTTAATACGTTGGTCTTAAATAATTGAATTTCCTAGTGCAACGAGCATGGCCGGGCCACTCAGAAAAGCCCGGTGGACCTCAGATCGAGTACTGCTACTCTAGAGTGTGCTCCTTCAAAATTAGTGGTGGAACGACTCCAATCATACTGTCACCTGAATTGTGCTCAAAAATACGGCTAACGACAGACGTAAGTCCAGCCCATTGCCACGATGAACTTCGTGGACCCTGATTCTGATACCGTCATACAGGTGGCATTAGAAACAACGTATATGCTGGTAAAATGTGAATTCCTCTGCTTTAATTCTAAGCAAAACTTTCAAAATGGATGTTAAAGAAAGCTTATTTCTGCACCAAGATTAATATCCGTTTCTGATTTCGGGATTCTGATAATTACATTTAGCACCAGATAAGTTTATTCCCTCGCAAAATATTTAAAAAGAACATTAAGAATGTCAGTAATGTGGTGGAACAAATGCTGATTACTCAATTCTTGGCACGCTAAGCAAAATTAATTTCTCTTTCCATGTAGTTATCTGTTAATCCAAAAGTGCGAAAAATATTGTTTTCACACACTAAACGGGATTGAAGATGCACGGAATTAATAATAAATAATTCTACATTCCTTGTTTTCGAAGAAAATTGTGAAAGATTACTCTTTAATGCAAACCTCAGAATATTGATTTAGAACTACTCGCGAGCAGAATATCAATAATTGAATCCAATTGTGAAAACGAAATGAAAGCTTATTAATGATGGATCAAATTGCTTTCATTGAAATTATCTTTCTAGCAATGTATGTGTTACTAATGCTTTTCGATATTCAAGAATTCATCAGTAACTGGGAAAATATAATATTTGTTTTCTCTTTAAAAACAGAAAATTGATTTGTGCAATATTTGATCCTTATTCTTTCATGTTAGAGCGATGCACAAGGCTTCATTTAAATCTTTCTAAGAAGTAATAAATGTGTTTCCTTCTTGAGAAAGCAAATTCATTTGAAAATAATATTCATCAGCATAAAGTAAACTTGTTTTTTAAGCCCAATTCTCTACAGAAGTGCTTCTCAAAATTTGATATTTGTGAATCAATATTCAATCATAATTTTTATCACGCCCCTCCCTCCATACAATAAGAATGTATTGAATTCAATAATACTGTATTTTGTGACGCTAAATCTACAAGATGAATTAAACCTCTTAAGTGCCGACGGTGTATATAAACGCCTCGCTCAGCCATTGAGTTAATTGCCCCGCACTTATTTATTCGTTTTTCCGAAGTACGACCTTTTCTGTGCACTGCTATTCATAAAATTATTTCAAAGGCTTCGGAATGCAACAAAATGAACTTAACTGTGTTTACGAAGGATTTACTTATTTCAGAGGAATTGCTTATTTATTCCTCTTTTGTAACCTCCCTCAATACATCACATACACTCGCTTACGTGTTAAACTGTGGCATTGGGGGGATCACATAATTTTTAATCGTCATTTAAGGGATTAATGTCCAAAAATAAGGTCTCAAAAAAACAAGTTTTACGTCACAATTTAAAACTATCTCTAGAAAAAGTGATAGAGTTTGTATTTTATTTGTTTTAAAGAACGGTCAGTACAATATCAACCTTCAGTTTAGGAGAATATGTTGCTTATAGTTAGTTTTTGCAGAAATTCTAGATTGATGCCGTTCAAGCTTATGGAAATTTTGACTTCAATTTTGCGAATATTGCTTTAAAAAAATGTGTTACGGTATCCGACTACGTTCGGAACCTTGATTTTAAAAAAGCGAATAAATAGATAATTTTCATGATATTTAGTGTCACTTAGATTAGAATAGATGTATAAAATTGTTTTATGGACATTTTGGCAAAAACTGTTATTTAAATACAATATTTTGGCAAAAAATTAACTTAGAATAACCAAAATGTTCTCCTTTTGTGAAAAATGCTTCTATTATAACAATATTTTGCCTGCATATAGCTCAGACCTCTTTACAGAGGCTCAACTATGATTTTTGACAAAGTTCACATTATTTTCAGAGTTACAACCATTTGAAAAAATGATCGGGTTTTTTTTTCTTAAAATATCTCCCCTCTGTTGTCGTAAAATATGGATAAACGCACTTCTAAGTTATATATTTCCCTAATTCTAGTTGAGCCTCTTACTGAGGTCTGAGCTATATACAGGCAAAATATTATTATACTTGAAGCATTTTTCACAAAAAGAGAATATTTTGAAAATGGGTCATTCTATGTTCATTTTTTGTCAAAATATTTTACTTAAATAATTTTTTATTGTAATATTCTTAAAACAATTTTATATAGATTTTTCTAATCTGTGACACTAAAATCATAAATAGTATCCATTTATACGCTTTTTGCAAAATCACGGTTCCGAGCAGTCGGATGCAGCTTTGTTTTGGGTGTTTGGGGAGCTTTCTGCGCGTGGGTGCGAGGATGGTTTGCCCCAGAGAGAGCCGGTCGGTAGGCTTGAAGCTAGCCAAGCTCAAGCTGAGAGAGCTCGATAGTTACAAATGGCTCGAAAGTGATTTTCCGTTTATGGATTCAATTCCAAACAAGTGGTGCTGTCGATATGAAGGTTGGCCAAGTTAGTCACAGAGCTTTGATATCTGCTCAAAATCCCCACTTGGCATTAAGCGACATAGACGGAAAATGGTTCCTCAGCTTGCTCGTGACCTTACTACAGTGTCTGAAAGAAGAAGTTCCAGGTAAGCAGTCTACAGCCGTCTTGCAGAGAAAGGCCCTTACGTCAGCTGTTCAGTCTGGTGCATCCATTTGTATGCATCCAGAAGGAAAAAAACCCCAGATATTATGGAGCTGAAAACATCAATCGTGGACATTACAAGGACGGAGGCGTGCTCTTCTCAGTGATAAGTCGAATTGTAAAAAAAAAAAGATTCTCGTCGAGTCTTAAGCTGTAGAGAAAATGGAGCTTGCTTTCATCCCTACTACGTATAAAGAAGCGACAGATTTTGTGGCAAAGGAATTTTTGAGTATGGTGACATAATGTTGGGCAGACGTTCACTATTGTACATTTTCGATACGGGTACTGTCAACTCACATCGTTACAGAAATGAGATCCTGGAAATCTATGTGATGTTTTTCTGGGTGCCATTGTCCTGGACCACATTTTTATGGACGACAAGGCGCGGTCATACGGAACTCGCATTATTGATGAATTTCATGAAGGAAAGTATATTCGCCGTATGGATTGACCCTTGATGTCTCAGGATCACAATTCTATTGGACATATTTGATATGATCTAGGAAAAGACATTTCTCAGCGTAGCCCCTTTCCGAGACCTCCCAAGAATTAAAAGTCCCAATTTTGGAAAATTGGGGTTTGTTGCCACAAATACGTATTGACATCCTCATAAACAGTACGGCAGCTCTTTGTGTGGCTTCTATAACAGTTCAAAGAGGTCACACTCCATATTAGACTGACTTTTCAAGAAGTAAATAATTTATATATCTGAATGATGAATTAATACTTTTTGATATGACTTGTTTCTTAACTCATAATTAAAATCTTTCCCATATTGTTATGTTGTTACATTTTTTTGACATTGCAATATGTTTCAGTGCAAATTCAGAGGCAATGCACTGAATAGCTCATCAGTTTTCCCATATTGTATGCTTGTGATCTTAATTTTGGACACTAGTGTATAAACCATACAAATTATCAAGATAAGTTTAATTTTATACACTCATGGGCAAAAAAAATAGCGCACCAAGAAGGAGTAGCCGAAATGAAACGAAATTTTACGTACGTAGTGACTACTTTGATAGAAGTAAATGATTAGAAAATCAAAGAAAAAGGATAATTTATTTCAGAGAAAAACGCAAAAGAACGGAGGATTTAATACCCTGTTGAACCTCCTCTATAGAGCAAATGCACGAAGCGATACGATCCGGCTTTTAGCCATACAAGCTCTGTATGATGTCTTGAGACATTTCGTTCCTTAATTGCTGTAACCTTGCCTCTAGTTCGTTCAAACTCACGGGATGCCCAACTCTCCGTCCCAAATTATCTCAGATATGCTCGATTGCAGACAAATCTGGTGATCAGGCTGACCAAGGAAGGGTAGTAATATTGCGGAGACCATCTTATTACAGCCTTGCCATGTGAGGCCGAGCATTGTCTTGTAGAAAAAGGGCTCCTAGGGGCCGTTGCAAGAGTGGCAACACATGTGGTTGCAAAAAATCATGGACATACCACTGGGCTTCCATGGTGCCACGGATCAATATTAGGGGTGATCGTGTACTATAAGCAATAGCACTCCATACCATGACATCAACTGTGGGAGCCTTGTGTCGCTGTAAAGCAAAGGCAGGATTGAGGCTTTCACCACGGGGTCTCCACACACGAACACAATTGACATTACTGCTGAGATTGAATCTGGATTCATTGCTTAAGACTACCTGGTTTCATTCCGCTGCAGTCCAGTTTCCTCGTACGCGGCACCACTCCAAAAGAAGGTGTCGATTGGTGTGCGTTCGTATGGTTCAAGAAGACACAGGGGCCGCTAGTGAAGGTGTTTCCTGCTCCTGGATGGTGGTCTATGAAGCAGATGGCTGTACGCGTGAATTTCTTACGATGTGGCGGTCTTCTCGATGACTGGTCTGTCGAGGGCGTCCTGAGTCTTGTCTTAGTGTAAATGACATATCTCGGATCCACTGGTCCCAACACCTCCTCAGAACACAATCAGAGCGGTCTAATTGACGAGCTACTCGCCTAGCTGACCACTCAGCTTCCGTCATGTCGCACGTGCGATGATTCTCCACCTCTCAAACTGCGATAGCTGCTCATTTTGTCTTTGAAAACGGTGTAATGGCATGTCTACCTCAGCTCTTTCCTTGTAAATTATTCAGCACACTCAAACAAGCTTTGGTTACCTGTTTTATACTCCACGGAGAACGACGTTAATCGCCCTCTACCAGCTATACGTAATGCGCAATCACGCTGCATCTCTAATCATTTGCATATCTCCCCGACATGTACCTTCATGCCTAGTTTCGTTACGATCACGCAATTTTTTCTTGGTGCTCTAATTTTTTGTTCATGAGTGTATATGACAAGCCTATGTGGCACTGGTAATTATTAAATTTTTTCTCAACTTAGTATTGTTAAATTAATTATAAAGTACATTGCGCAGTACTGATATATTTATAAATGTATTATATCAGTGAAAATGTATATTTTATTTTTTATCATGTCTGAATGTGTTTTTTATTTGTTTACTTTCAGTAAATTAAGATTTTTTAAAAATAATATTTTGTTTTCGGCTTTTCAATATGCTCGCGCCCGCCTCCCTCGTAGGGTTATCACGCCCTCCTAGAGTGGCACGCCCCGTGGTTTAAAAAACATGGTTCTACAGAAACAATTACTTGAAATGTCAGTAACAGCTCTATTAAAAGTTTTTTTCTAATTATATATATATATATATATATATATATATATATATATATATATATATATATATATATATATATATATATATATATATATATATATATATATATATATATATATATAGTTTTATTACATATTTTACTAAATTGAGAGAACCATTTCAAATGAATATGTGATTCGCCGTACAAGAACGCTCATTATTGGTAAATTTTGATTTTTCTTTATCAAAGCAATTCGATGCAACAAACAATTCACCCAGGCAGGGGATAACAGGGAACCAATATTTTTTTACACGTATCACAATGTAGAATATACCTTGTGAGACATGTTGTGAACGGTCGTAGGAAATGTCCAGAGACTGTGCAAGGTGGGACCGGCGGAGTCGAGAACTTTGCTGGGCAGTGAATGTAAGGAATAAAATGTAACATTTCACTGTTATTTTGTATGTGTTATTATTAATTTTTTTGTAATACTTTTTGCATTGTACAGCGCCATGAATAACCCTATCAACTAGATTTTTTTCCAATAGAATCCTACTTACCATGTTATTATTACTCTCAATACTAAGTTTGGTGACATTGCATTTGTTAGATTCAGCTCTCCATATGTATCTGAATAGTTTCAGATCAAAGAAAAAAAGATCACGCTGAATTATCAATCATTGTATTTAAATTGAACTTTTGATTACACTTTACATTTTACACATGCACTTTTGATTACTTTTAATCAGTATTTTACAGGTTTTATATTTACATGTAAACTAGAAATAATACATAACAGGGGTGAAGCTACCACCTTATCAACCGTATCAATGATACGGAACCTCCAAGCTGCAGGGGCCCCAATATGTGTAACTATAGTAACACTAACAGGGAATTCTTTTCTAAAAACGGGCCCCGAAAAAGTTTTGGTACGAGGCCCACTCAGAACTAGCTATGCCAGTAATACATTACAATCCAGTTTCATAGAAATCACTTATTTTGAGAGAAAAAAATTCGGTGGAAAAATATATATTTTATGTACTTAAATTCAATATTATTTTAAAATGATTAATAATTGTAGAGAGTACAAGGGTATAGACAATACAGACGTTAAGTTCTTGTGAACCTTTAGTTTAATCATACATACGGTAAACACAAAGTTAGGATAAATTTTTATTAGAGTTTCAAATTTTTTAAACTAACAAGCCTTATATTTATCAAATTTTTCAAAAATTCAATAATAATAATAATAACAATAAAAAGATTGGGCTTAGGCTTCATTACTTTACACAACAGCGTTTCTCAAACTGTGGGGAATTGTAGGCACCCTTGGGGAGGTATGGTAATCCTACGTGGGGGCGTGGCGCGAGCGTATCGTTAAGTCCAAAATAAAAGATTTAAAATAATTATTAATTTAACGGAAGGAAGCAAAAAAAAACATTGTGACATGATAAAAAATAAAATACATATTCACACACTGGTATAAGATACTTATAAATGTGTGAGTGTGGCAAAAAGTATTTAATAATTGATTTATAAATACTAAATTAAAAGCAAGTTTAGTAATTACTAGTGACTCCCATGGGCTTGTCATATACAAAATATAATACATATATTGGTGATATGTTCAGTTAATATTAAAATCACATTGTAGCTTTAGCGTCGAAGTTCATTATTATTGATTCCAAGCATTGTTGGTGCATGAGGAGGGAGCTATGAAAATTATGACTCAAAATTGGGTCACAAACATAAAAAGTTTGAGAAGCAATGCTTTACATTTAATTTTATGTTGTTTGCTTTAATACAAGGTATATATTACTATTAACATAAAACACCTTAACACATAACACATTAAAACACGGTTAGTATTTTAAATATTATTTTGTTCGTAAACATAGGATGATAAATCGTATGATCCTCGAATTACTTTCCTTTTACACGAAACAATTCTCAAGGGAGTACGATTTTCCTTAATTTATTCACTTATTCTTTGTCATCATAATCTAATTATTTTGTTTTTGCACAAAATACTTTTTTCAGCCGAAAGACACTTTTCAAGCAGTATGATTTAAACACTGTGCTAAGATGCTCCAATTTGAATTACGACCCCCAATAACATCACTACAATAGAGATATTTATTGTTTTAAAACTTTTATTTCAAATCTTATTCATCCTTTTTGTAACAAAATAACGTTTGCCTTTTTAATAACAGCATTGTATGTATATAAACATATTTTTTCATTAATAAAAACATAAAAAATAGCATTTTCAAAATATTCTTGATTACTGAAAGACAAAAGCTATTTAATCTTATAAAAAATATGCGAATGGAATACTTAACAAGAGCTTTTAAAAAATGTGATAACTTTCGATTAAAAATTGGCAGTATTATTTTGTTTTGTCAAACTAACTTGCATAAGAACACAGAACTCTTTGAATTTTATAAATATCTACCAGTGAAATCCATGATGAGTGAGTTTTTATTATTAACGTCGCACTGTTAAGCTACATGAGGGCTATTGATGACGGACTTTGAACCAGATTCAAGTGATAAGAACAGAATCTGAGATAGTACCCCTCTCCAAACTAGCCCACAACACCAAGTGAGGACTTTAAGCCTCGACTATGTGTATTAGCCCCTTTACACGGCGATTTTTCTGTGGTACTAGGCTCGAATTCCTGGCACACCAGTACCGAGTTCTTGACCATCAGGTTACCACTACCAATAAAAACATAAAAATATATAACCCTTAGGAATAGAAGTGGAATATATAATGCAGTGTTATCAAAACTATTGTAAGAAGCAAAGGAGGTATTTTAGTCGGGAACATTTTCTTTTCCTATGAACACATCGATTATTTTGTCAAAAACATAAAGGTAAATATTGATAATTAGACATTCGATAAATTCTCGTTTGTATTGTACGGAAAATTTAAATCATCTTTAAAATTTTACACCCTCAACATTACCTCTTGAACATCAGTAAATATTCTTACATAGAAATAAGTCCTTTTTGATCCTCTTAATAAAATCTCTGTAGAAATATTACTGAAAATAAGTAAGTGAAAGAGCATATTAATTACTTTTACACTTCAAAGACTAACTTCGTTAAGAAACAGTCTTTGATTATATTTCAATTCCCCTGCAAATCTTAAAGAATTTCTGTAAATATAACATTATTAACCAGATAAAGGTTACAGAATGACGAGAGAAGGAAAATCAGATTATTATAACAGGAAATAGAGTTAACCCTACATCTCTTTTAAATGGGTTGTCAGAGATTGCTGCAAATATTATAGCAACAAATGTTTATGAAGGGGGTGATGTTTATGGTTTTGAATAAGTGTCCTTACAAATGTACTCGTAGATTTTTTTCGAAAGGAAAGCTAAGTTCTAAACACTATTTGTAAAACACTATTGTTCAAAAAGTTCATATAAATTTTGTTACAAATAATTTTTAATAAAAAAGAGCAAATGTTGTTAATGGGCATAAACGAGTACATATAGTGTTATTACTCTGCTAGCTACTCAAAATAAAACGCTATGATGAAGGTATCCAAACTGAATGAATTTTTCTCCGTGTATATGCTACAGTGGGATATGCAAGTGCTTAAGATTTTAGTGCAATAGGAGATCATTGTTACTTGAATCAATGCCAACAATCTTTACACATTGGGAAAACCGAATGCCGTTTGGAAGTATTGCATAAGTAAGTCTAGTTAGTGTTGTCGTTCCTCCCGAAGGAAAGGAAGGAAAGTTGTCAGAGCCTGAGAAAGGTTGGACTTTAACACGTTAGATGGCGGCACTACCTGTCTCCTCCTCCCTAGTAGGCATGGACTAGAGGGGAGGGAAATGCTTTTCAGCACTCTGCACCCGTGGTTTGTACTGCGACAACGCAAAAGACTTTCGGATCCCCTGTTTTAAGATATCCGACGACGTTCGGAATCGTGAGTTTAAAAAAGCGCATAAATGAATAATTTTCGTCATATTTAGGGTCACTTATATTAGAATACATGTATAAAATTGTTTTAAGGACATTTTGACAAAAAAAAACTATTTAAATACAATATTTTGGCAAAAAATTAACTTAGAATAACCTTTTTTCAAAATGATCTCCTTTTATAAAAAATGCTTCTAAAATAATAATATATTAAGTGTGTGTGTGCTTATATAAAGTAAAGACTTCTCCAGAGAGCCTGAACTATTTTTTTTTTGAAAAATTCACATTATTTTCAGAGTTACAACCCATTGAAATAATTATCGGCGTTTTTTTTCTTAAAATGTCTCCCCTCCGTTATTGTAAAACATGGATAAACCCACTTCTATGTAAAATATTTCAAAAATTCTAATTGAGCCTCTGTACAGAGGCCTGAGCTATAGACAGGCAAAATATTATTATAATACAAGCATTTTTCACAAAAGGAGAATATTTTGAAAATGGGTCATTCTATGTTCATTTTTTGTCAAAATATTGTACTTAAATAATTCTTTTTATTGTAATAATATTCTTAAAACAATTTTAGATACATTTTCTTATCTATGTGACACTAAATATCATAAACATTATCCATTTATACGTTTTTGCAAAATCACGGTTCCGAACGTAGTCGGATACCTTAACAAGTATATAATCCTAGTGCACTCGGAGGGTATTTGGTTGGATCAGGCCTCGAACGACAGCCCATCGGTCTAGATTTCGATACTCTAATTACTAGGCTACCCGTGACCCAGCAAGTTTTGTAGGCATCGAAAAAGAATACTAGTATATTCCTGAACTTATACTGAGAAAGAATTACTGCTTACAGAAAATGCGAATTATCCGTATGGTGAAACGTCAATTGTGTTGGATGTAACCCATCAACAGTGATGTGGATCTGTAATAATGGATACAGGAGGGAATGACTGTGACAGGCGGCACCTATTTAAACACATTCATTGCACACCTATAGAGGATCACTGGCATATGTTCTGTACATAGATGTGATGAATCGCTCTTATACCATATGTAATACCGTAATAATCTGTTGAATAACAATCAGTGTCTGGAGGAAGAGTCCGATGTCATTTGCAACACATATATCGCTATGATTGCCTCAAATCCACATGCATTTTCGTGGGGAAAAGTGCAACGAATGACTAACACGCACAAGAAAAAGACGACATGAGCAAGACACGACAGTCGGTTTAGAGTCTGGAAACACCCCATGGAAAGAGATTCTTCCTTCTTCAGCCGCTCGACAGCCCAAGATGGGTGTTGGCCTTCTCAAAAAGCTTTTTCCAGGCCAGCCTTCTTAATTCTAGTATTCTCCAATTTTTAGTTCTCAAAACTAGGAGATCTTTTTCCAGGTCTTCAATCCATTTTAGATTTGGCCTGCCATTCCTCCGAGGGGCAATTCGTTGTGCATTGAAGACTTTTTTAGTGATATGGTCTTCGCCCATTCTGAAAAGTAGCTTGCTCCTTTAATTCGTTGTATTTTGATGAAGTTAACAATGTCCGATTCCTTATATTAGTGATAAAGCTCGAAATTTTATCTTCTTTGCCACTTTCCATTTTCTTAAATTCCTCCAAAAATAAATTTAAAACCTTCCCTTCGTAGAAGATACTTATCATGTTCTGATCTATTCGAAGCATGAACCATGTTTCACATGCATAAGTTGACAACGATCTTAAAAGACGTTTATACAATAGTACACTTCATTTTCGTTTATTAATTTGATTTCGTTTGATTTCATATATCTATGGAGAGTTATTACTCAATTCAAAATTTCTAAAGATAACAATGAGGTATGACTGTAATTACTACTTATAGCAAAAAGCATTTTTTCAAAAAAAAAAAAATACTCTCACACTTGCAGATATCAACAAAGAGAAAATTAATAAATAATTATGATACATTTTAAGAAGGGTCAATAACTTCATTTCACTGCTGTGACTTCCTTTTTGAAATGTGAAGGCGTATATATAAGAAAGCTGACAAATAGGAAGACTTTCCTTGAAAAGCTTTTACAAAAATAGTATCATTAAAAACAGGTGATTACAGAAATTGCGCGAAAGACGAAGTAGGGTTTTTATCTATTCCCCATCCTATGCGTTTGATAATAATAAACCTTTCAAAAAAGTATAAAATTAAGTTGAGTAGACATTTTAAGCGATTTGGTTATTTATTCACTTCAACGCAATTCGAGGGCTATTGCGGTGGCAATAGACTAATTTCAGGTGACGTCATAGCCACATGATAACTGTAATTTTATGTTTCCAGCCAATTAGGTTTCGTTATTGCCAACTTTTGCTTTATGCAGAAACTTTATTTTAAAAAGTATGTATTTGTCGTAATAACGTACATAGATAACCAAAATGCACTTTTTTTAAAGTGCACGCATAATACAAGAATATGAGAGCATTTAAAAGAATATTTTTACTTAATTATCACATTTGAAGCTGTGCCCAAGTTTTACAAGAACAAGTACAAGTCTAGTGTAAGTTTTGAAAACAAGGCTTTTTGAATCGGAACTGAACCAGAAACCGAAAAAAACCGTTATTTTAACCGGAACGAAAACTGGAACTGAACAGGAAAAAAAATATCGGTTTATTTCGGTTCGATATATTTTCAGTCATTCTGTTACTGTAACCAACTAATCGATATTTTCCAATTTAACGCCGCCCACATAATTATTCTCATTACATGTACATTGATTCTCGATTTCCTGTTTTGATATTCACTGGTACTGTTCTGTTACAGTTTCACATGAAACTACTTGTAGAAGGCAGATTTAATTCCACTGAATGAATTAAAAGTACAGAGGATTTAAAATAAGAATACAGATAAAATAAAATTATTCATTCGGAACTGAACAACAACTGAAAACCGTTATTTTTGTCGGAAGGAACATCGGACCTGAACTGATATATTTTTTAGTTGAACCGGAACGGAAAAATTACGGTTCAAAGCCTTGGCTTAGAATTCAATAAAGAGCGGGGGGATTTTTTTATCAGGGACGCGAATTAAGAAACGGTCAAATATGACGAAGTCGGCACATGAGATAACACCCTTTTCTCAAAACTTTGATACCACATCTACATTTACTGGAGTCCTTTGAATCTCGACCGGTGTAACTTGCATTAATCTTCTAAGAGACGGTATTTTATATGGTAAGGCCTTCACCGCCGGGACAACGCCCTTTTTTACTTTTTAAAAAAAAAAAAAAGTTTCAAAAAACCCGAGGAATTTAAGCGAGGCACGCCATAAGAGGGTTGAAAAATTTCAAAATCATTTCATTTTTTCCAAAGAACTTTACCACGGGAATGGTTAAGCGGGCACAGAATAAACGCAGCAGCACGAAATCATTAATTCTGGGAAAATTGTTTATTTGTTACCAATGACCTTGTCAATATCTTCCTATATGACAGTCTTCATGGGATTTAAAATGTATTTGTCACGTAAACCCCTCTTTTTTGGGAGTTGCAAATGTTTTTTGCAATCTTAAGGTTTATGGGGTGACTGAGATCCCTACGCGACCACTTTTGTTTAAAAATATTTTATGTGAACAGGCTATATTTTCCCCCTGTAAACGATTTAGTGAATTTGATTGCTGTATTTTACGACATATTATGATTTATGAATGTAAATGAGCAGAATAAAAAAAAGTAATGGGCATCTGCGATCTCAACTGGATGAAATTGAAACTGATTAAGCAAGGGAAGCACCTGCTAAAATAATGGATATCAATCATGATAGTGAAAGCAGATTTGAGAAAAGTGAAAAACATGGAACTTTTGAGTTGAAAGGAAAATTTTTAAATGTTACATAAAAAAAATTCCATCAAGAAAGACAAAGCCACAAGTGTACCACAAGACACACTGCCCCCTTTAAAAAAAAAACAAGCAAGAAAAAATTCAACATGCTATTTGTCCATCATCAAAGGACAATAAAAGTACAATAACTTAAACAAAATATAACAGTTTTGCTTGCAAATATCATTCCTGTAATGTTAACGAAAAGTCTCTGTGATTTGTTTCTTTATGGAAGTCTCGCTCTTTTGAAATATTTTAGTATAGTTTTTAGTGTAGTGTAGTTTTTTCTCAAATTATCAGAGAAAAATTCCAAAGTTCTTAAGGCACAACAATTAAATGCACTTTCTCTTAGTTATATTACTCACTGGAATTGCGATTTTTATCATACTCACAGCAGGGTCACCCTAGGCTGGACCATATCCAGCTAAAGTTAGCAGGTACTAAGGGATTAGTCATTCTTCTTCCATTAGTGCCCGAGATCCTTGGATCAATTGAAGCTGCTCATTTTCAATTACTATGAAACCAAATCCAAATTCGAGCTTTAATATCACCGCTGTTGGAACTTAAGATATCCGACTACGTTCCGGGAAACCCTGATTTTAAAAAGCGCATAAATGGATAATTTTCATGATATTTAGTGTCACTTAGATTAGAATACATGTATAAAATTGTTTTAAGGACATTTTGACAAAAAAATTTATTTAAATACAATATTTCGGCCAAAAATTAACTTAGAATAACCTTTATTCAAAATGTTCTCCTTTTGCCAAAAATGCTTTTATTATAATAATGTTTTGCCCGTATATAGCTCAGACCACTGTACAGAGGCTCAACTATGACTTTTGAAAAATTCACATTATTTTCAAAGTTACAACACATTGAAATAACTATCGGTGTTTTCTTCTTCTTCTTCTCTGTTGTCGTAAAACATGGATAAACCCACTTCTATGTTATATATTTCAAAAATTCTAGTTGAGTTTCTGTACAGAGGTTTTTTTATACGGAACAAAATTTTTTTTTTGTAATAGAAGCTTTTTTCCCAAATAGGAGAATATTTTAAAAAATGGGTCATTCAAAGGGTTCATTTTTTTCAAAATATTGAACTTAAAAAATTTTTTTTTGTAATCCCATTCTTAAAACAATTTATAAAATTTTCCAAATCTGGGGTGGCACTAAATATCATAAATATTATTTTACCCCTTTTGCAAAATCACGGCCTAAAAAGTAGTCGGATATTAAGGGTCCGGGGAATGCTCAAAAAGAGTAAAATCCCAAAAATTAAGACCCTTTTTTTTAAATGAAAACATATTTTTTAAAAAAAAATTTCCAATAGAGCTTAGATTTTGTTATGTTCTTAATAAAGATAATTTAATTATTCTGTAGAATTATAAATATAAGTTTTTTTTTCCTTTGTTTTAATTAACATGAACATAATTCTCGAGATCTTGTAATACTTTGATGTGGGTACCATTTCTTACAAAAATATTTCTTGAATATACAAAACATTTTATACATATATATAAAGTAACATATCAAACATAATGATCCATTTTTTTTAAATAAATTATTGCTTAATTTCTTCAAAATAATCATAAAACCTTAAAATTTTGAAAATCTTAATTTTTCTTTTTGCACTTATAAATCACTTTTTTAAAAAATAAGACATTATATACCAAAACATATTTTATTCACTATATGCACATATATTCCGTTTAAATATATTTACTATCCATTCAAATGAAAAAAAAAAAATCAAAAGTTTATATGATTCCCCAAAACCCCCCCGGAGAAACTAAAACATTTTTAAAAAAATATCAAAAAAGTAAGGGAGTCATTTTTTTTAAACTTTTTTTTATTCGTTTCAGGGCTATTTTATCAACAAACATATAAGTTTTTTTATATTTTTAGATTCAGAAAAATTTGCACTATTTTTTAGAAATAAAATTGAAAAATCGATTTTTTCAAAGTATATGATGTCCTGGTTCTCTTAAAATAGTTATGCAAAATAGATTGGGGTAACTCCGTCATTCTACGCGACCCCTAAAGTCAATATCGAGTGCGCGCTTTTTTCCGGTATCAGGAGAGATTTCTATACGCGAAAACGGATTTCGACAACAACTACAAAGTTTCAAATAGCAGCATGATGTGAAAAAACAGTCTGATTTCTAGTGTATAAGTGGGTAGTTTTAGATGTTCTCTCTCTCCTTTCTCTTTATGTCAGTGCTTCTCAAACTTTCAATACTGGCGCCCCCCTTTTCAATCAATTTTTATTGCGCCCCCCTTATCCCGCGGTCACTCGCGCCTGTTTTTGCTACCTTCTTTACTCGGGGTGTAGGAACACCCAAACTTTTAACAGGTGTATTTAATTATAAAAAAAAAAATTAAGTCATTATGAAAATATTTATAAATAAAAATGTGTTTTGTATTATACAAATAAAATTATTTAATTTATTGCACACAAATAGACTAACACTTTAAATTTAAACTAAACATACAAAATTTTCATTTTTAAAACACATAATTTTATTTTTTTTTTCATAAACCAGTAAAACGTATATGCCGTAAAAATATACTTTATAATTAATGAGGTAATGATGTAGAAAGTAGAAAAAAAATATTTTAATCATTTTCCAAACTTTCAGAGCAGACTGTATACAAATGCTCAACTTCTCGCGGGAGTTCTCAGCCCTCCAGATAAACTTTTGAAGGTCATTACATTCCAATCGTTCCTTAAAGAGGGATTGCATCACGCCTGAAGGTTCAGTGACCTAAAATGTGCAGCTACAGAAAAATCGTGGTTCTGCACATTCTTTTTAGAAATCTGGGAGGATTTTCTTGTTGCTGGGGTGTACAGAACACCCCGCGCGAGTGATCGCGGGTTAAACATTAATAATGCACTGAATGCAATAATAATGCACTTTGACACTAAAGCTACAATACGCGATCTTAATTATAAACCGTACAAATTAATAACATAAGTCAGTGCTTCTCAAACTTTCTATTTCGCGACCCAATTTTAAATTTAAATTTTTTCATTTTTTCCTCATACAATAACAATGTGTTGAATGCAGTAATTTATAATACTTTGACTCTAAAGCACTATACGCCCCAAATTTTTTAAACCTAAAAAACATTAAGATAAGTATTAAATTTTTTTATATAAGCCCATTGAAAAATCACTAGTATTTATTAAATTTGTTCTTAATTTGTATTGATACTTATATCAAATATATTTCCGACTGATACATTTATAAGTATACTGTATCACAGTAAATGTGTATTTTTATTATGTCAGAAACACATTTGTTTCCTTTAGTAAATTGAAAATTTTTTTAAAAAAATTTTTTATTTTCAACTTTCGTACGCTCGCCCCCCCTTGAGGTTTATCACCCCCCTAAGGGGCCCCCCTTTTTAGAAACACTGCTTTATGTGTTTTCCTGAAAAAAAAATTAGTCTGGGTAAATTCCAAAAGAAATATGCTGTGAGGAATGTATAAACACTTTCTCCTTTTTACCACTAGTCTGCAACGTAACAAATAAATAAGCATGCTTTATTGATTTTTTTTTTTGAAAGAAGAACTTATCCTTATACAAGAATAAAAAAATAAAGCTAATTTATTTATGTATGCAAAAAATAAATAAAAAATCTGACAAGAAATTGAATTTCAAAACATTGCCATCGTCTGTAACAGTTTTTCAACCAAATGCTTTATGGAGAATTTAAAATTGAAATGTGTTATTTTTTTAAGGAATTTTTTTTGTTTTTACGTCATTGCAAATGGATGGAAACCCCCCAAAAGGCTACTTTTCAAAAAAACGTTTTTTTTAAATGCCCCTTTTTTTTTTTCCCACCCATGATATTCGAGCTCTTTCTTTCCTTTTTTTGTGCAAAAAACTCCATAGAACACATGTTTGATAGCTGTTTAATGTTTTTGCAGGATCCGAAAATTATACCTGGGACAGGAGCTTTAAAGCTTTTAGCATCAGAGCTTGGGGAATTCTACATTTTTAAATGATTTGTGAAGTGGTTTTTGTTTTGTTATTATTTATTTTATTTATTTTGTCGCTACATCGTTAATTTACCTATTTTACAATAAGTTAATGTTAAATTCTCAGTATTATGAAGTACTGTGCATGTTAAAATTACAAATATTTAATTTTCGGGGTTTTATTTCAAGCTCTTTCTGTGTTTGTATTGCTTTTTTAAAAAGCCAGTTGAAAAAAACGTAGACAGTTAAAAGTATCTTTTTTAAATAAGCAATTTTCTCTAAATGTATTAACAGTTTATATCTAAATTACAGAAGTTTGCAAATTTTATAACCGAGACTTTTGATGATTTTTTTTTAATGCAAATCATTGCGCACCGACATCTCAATGATGAATTTTTCTCCTGCAAACTCTACACACTTTATAAAAAAAAATCTTAAAAAAAAAATTATCAAAAGTCCCCCTTTCCTCTTTACCTCTTTTCAATAATTTGATAAAAAAACAAACAATATACACATCTGTTTCAAATTGTTACATATTTAATCTATTATAAATACTTGAGTCTATTGTCAAATCAATCAATTATATAAGCATTTTAGATACACCCTATTTATTCGAATCTAAACCACGTGTTTTCCTAATGTTAATGCTGTTTAAAAGCGGGTGTGACTTACAATCGAAGGTGGTAAATTTCATTGGATGAGGGAAATTGAACATGATACAGACGGTTAGAACAATAACAGATTCATGTATATATTTAATAGTTTTTAATACTGGTGCAATAAATTAATTATTTACTTCTTATATAAGTTCTCTTTTTAATTTTTTTTAAGTTTCATATATAAATATCGTACATAAATACACACTTTTTTTACTTTTTCACAAAAAGTGTTGAGAATTTGGAGTATGAAATAGAATCGATGGCGGGTTAGATTTGAATTATCGTAAATTTATGTGAAAATAATTTTTAAGATTTCATGTATACTCATATTATCAAAAAGTTGAATGTTTATTGATAAAATAATTTATATGACATCGAGAACATTTATGTCTTGTTCATTGTTTGGACAGTAATTATGATCTGACTTTTAGCTATGTTTATTTAAAAGTTTGTTTTTTGCTTTACTTTTTTCATAGAATATTTTAAATCCGGATATTTTTTTTATTTATCAAACTGTTATTTTGATAAGTGATTAAGCTTGTTGTTTTTGAGAAATAGGAACTGATATTTTGTAAAATATTACTGGCAAATTAGATTTTTCATTTATTTCATTAAAAGTAACACTGCTTAAACTATTGTTATGTCTAAAAGATTTTAATGTCTTTTTTTTAAATAACGCTAAAAGTTTGATTTAAAAATTTCTTAGAGTTGAATATATAAAATTAAATTCGAATAATTAATTGCCTTATAACAAGTTTCACATATGTTTAATGAAATTACAGGAAAAAAATAGGTAAAAAAAATATTTCCTTTTTCTGTTACCTTATGTTACATATGATTATGCATGTGAATAAGTGTTAGAATTGATTTCTCTGAGTATTGAATTATTCATGAATTTTCAAATTTTGCATTCAGGTTTTTAAGAATACACATTGTAAAAATATTTAAATTTTTCCTGTTATCAAGTTATCGAAAGAAAGGGAAGCTTATAAGGATACGAGTAATATATGTTATTTATAAGCTACATCTTTCAAAATATCATCTCAAAACATACTGAAGAGAGAATTGGAAATATGCGCTGGCTATGCGTTCATACGGATACGGATTTGTAACATAAATTATGCAATTTTATGACATGAATAAATGTAAATATTTCTTAAGCAGTTTATACGGAAAACATAATTCTTAACTATATCAAGTAAATGTGAATATAGCATATTCGCTTTTACAGCATATTCGCTGTGTAAAAGTTCTGCCTATTTCTTCTTTTTACGAGAAAGAAGTATAAGTAACACAATACGTACATTTCCTAAGACTGTATGTATTCTATATATATTTATTTATGAATTTTTGTCAACTTTCTAATTTGAAAATATTCCCACATTGGTAAAAGCAAAAGCTGTCTTTGTGAGCAGTTTTCCTATCATCAAGATTATTAAAGAGTTTTGGCTGAGAGAAGTAGATACTGATACACGAAATCAGTAGTAATCAATAGGAGCTAAGTCAGTAGGAGAGTACGGATGATGAGATAAACGTCATACTTAAACTTCATTATTTTTAGACGAATTTTGTCAATGGCATGCATTGTCATGAAGGAGGATAAGATTTTGTCGATTGACGACACTGGGCCTATTCGCCACTGGAGTCATTCGTAGTCTTTGTGACTAACTGATGGTGGCATTAATTATTTTGCAGAAAACAGGCCATCCCAGTGAATTTTTTCTTTATATCTCACTACACAATCATTTACACTCTGGGATAAAATTCTGAATCTTATATTGATTCTGGTGGTTTTGAAAGCTATCGGGCTACGTATTACTTTACAGTATTTAATCCACTCTTCCTCTAGAGCAGTGGTTCCTAAATTGGTCTCTACGGACCTCCAGGGGTCCCCGATATTATTCAGAAGGTCTGTGAAAAATTAAAATCGTTTTGGGGTCCATGAACACCGTCCGGGGGTCCGCGCAAGGTTTAATATAAAATTTAAAAAATTGAAATAATTCAAATGAATTGAAATAAATTGTAAAATAAAAACTAACAATAAAATTCACGTGGATATTCCCGACTGGGTGTTAAACCCTTTTGCGCGTGTATTAACTCAAACACAGATGGATCAATACTAATACAGCATGTCATTGAAATATCCACAAAGAAGGGACTTAATTCAATGTGTTCGAACAAGTATACCACAAGTTCTGTTTACAAACAAATTTCAATTTTATATGCTGCACTATTGATTATTGTACAGATGTTGTTAACCACTTTTTCGTCTTCCAATTTGGTAGAACGGGGATTCAATACCGTAAAAAAAACAACTAGTGCTCATAAGGATTTGCGGTTGCTACTTACAAGCACTGAGGCGGACATAAATACACTCATAACATCTCATCAATTTCATCCAAGTCATTAATTTTTTTAAAAATTTTATTTTAAACAAAATTTATAATTTCTATAAATAATTCTTCAACAAAATGTTTTTTAAATTTGTTATTTCAACACTATGCATTCATGTAGTTTTTTTCATTTGGGGTCCTTGGGTATGTTGACTTTAAAAAGGGGTACGTGGGTAAGTTTTGACTATAAAACGGGGTCCATGGGTTAATAAAGTTTGGGAACCACTGCTCTAGAGCCACAATTCTTTTCAAGAACAGTTTATTTCGCAGCAGGAAAGCAATGAAGCTCAGGTAGTGATTCGACACTTCTATTGAACGACGAATACACCGTCAAATATAGTTAAAACGTGGTGCTTAAAGTAATTTTTCTAGTGTTGCCTCTTGAAATTTAATTTGTTCTGGTAGGATTTGATTCGTCTTGCTTTTAACAGCTTGATAAAGAAGATCATGGACAACCTGAACAGCTTCTGCTCCTTACATGGATTTCCAAAACAGTCGGTGACAAGTGCTGTCCACCATAGGCTCAATTCAAGTGACGTCGTAGTCACATGATAATGATAACCACGTGTTTTTAGCGAAAAAGTTCAAAATCATATGTGACGACATAGTCAAACAATAAAATAAATCATGTGTTCTCAGCTAATCAGTTCACTCCTTTCGCTGTTGCCAACTTTTGATCTTTTCACAAACGTTCTCTTAAAAAATACAAATTTGTCACTAACAATTATGCACATAGGTAGACAAGATGCATTTTATTTAAAAGTACATGCATTAAATAAGATATTTTTTAAATAAATTTTAATCTTTTGAAGAAATTTATTTTTTAAAACAATTGAACATGTTTACCCTATAATTTGAATTGTTACCCAAGTTTTACAAGTAGAACAATCAGTACAATTAGTTTGATGTCAGTTTTGAATTCAATGGAGTACACGTGTTTGTCCTTATCATGTTACCTTTATGAAATAAGCCTATATCATACAATAGCATTCTTCTCAAAAACTGCACGTTTGCTACGATATATAACTTCTCTAATAATATGTTTGTCAAATATGTGCAGCAAACAATGTCTCACGAGGTATTCATTTGATTATGTATTATTTGTTTCCTATTTTTTCAATTCCTACTATTAGCTCACAATCTCTCTATATATACATTTATTTATTTATTTATCTTGGTGGAATTTTCAATCGTGAATAAAATACATTTTAAAGCGATCAATTGACCTGAAATTTTATATACAGGATTAGTTTGGATGACAAAACAATTATAAAATAATAATTAATAAAAAATAATTGATTAAAACTAATTATTTAAAGAATTACAAATACAACCCCGTTGGCAACTTTTTTGGCGACTTGCGACAAAACTTGAAAAGGTTTTTTCTTACGTGTTAAAGTATTCAGTTGAACTGAAATTTATATACGCGATTGTTTTGGATGGAAATACGATACTCTAATGATAATTAATAAAAATTAATTATCACTTAATGTTGTGATTCTGTCCTATGTATATACATATTTATATTAATTGTAACTATTTAATAAAAATTAGCAAAATTAAATAAAATTTTTCTTTGCTGATCTAAGTAGGAATTGACTTTATTTTTTTTTTTATTTATTTTACTTGTTTCGTGTAGAGTTATTCAAATGAAAAACAAATTAAACAAATCAAACTATTCCGAATGTTTTCTTTATTTTTTAATTCATGCCAGTTATAAGAGATTTTGAATTGTAATTTTTTACTTTTAAAAAATGTCATTTAAAATGATTTATAGACTGATTTAAATTTGAAGGGGAAAAATAAATCTCTAATAAAAAGGGAAAATTCTTCTGTTGTAAACTTTCTCATACAGTTTAAAGTTGACAATATTCATCAGAATGAGATAAATATTTTAATTTTCCTATTTAATTACACCGAACGTCTGAGCGTTATATGAGACAAATATTTCGTGTTACTTCAGTTTTTAGTTTTAGCAATTTAATATACATTCCATCGGCTCACACACAAAAAGGGAAAGTTGCTTAAAATATAATTTCTTAAGACTTGTTTAGAAAGTTCTCTGAAAGTTAAGTGTAAATAGTTGCACTGTACCTTCGAAATTAAGTTATTAGAGTATAAAAATTGATTAATTGTCCTGATTTCTCAAAAAATATTAAACTAGCATTAATTATTCTTTCCAAATTAAATTAAACAAAATGAAAAAAAAATGAATTAAATTTTTTTTTGTTGTATTTTTACAGAATGTTTAAAATATCTTTATTTAGGATCACTAAAGAATTTAATGCCTATTTCATTATCTAATGATATACGTATGTCCTGTAAGTAAAGAGCTAAAATTTTGGCATTTTACTCTTTCGAGCATATCCTGGTTCCCTTAAGTCAGTTAACCCTTTATCTACCGACAGTACTTTTAAGTACCGCTCACTTTAAAATTACATAGAATAACAGTTTTTGCGAATAGTCTGACGATATTTAGAAGGGATATTCGTTTAAATCCACTCTTCCAAGATATATGACAGCACGGGTTCTATGATGATTATTTTAGCGGGGAAGGTGAATAGTTTTATAGCAGAAATGGACTAAATTCATGTGACGTCATAGTCACATGATAACTGAGCCACGTGTTTTCGGCCAATAAGTTCATAAATTAATGCGACGTCATAATTATATCATAAATATAATCACGCGTTTCCAGCCAATTACTTCATGTGCTTCACTCTTGCCAACTTTTGCTTTTTGCGGGAACTTTCTTTTATAAAGTACATATTTGTCAACGATATAAATAATGCATATAGTTAAACAAAATGTACTTAATTTAAGAGTATTCGTATACTGTAAGTATTTTTTTTAAATTTTGAAAACTGTTTGAAGAACTTTTTTTTTTAACACGTATTCGTATACTGTAAGTATTTTTTTTAATTTTGAAAACTGTTTGAAGAACTTTTTTTTTTAACACGTGAACTCTTTACCCAATTATCAAATTTTAAATGTTATCTAAACTTTACAAGTTGAACAACTAGTATGTCAATTTTTAATCAATAGGAAACACGTGATTGCCGTTATCATGTGACCATCATGAATTTAGTCCATTGCGTTTTCAGGTGACGGCGTTTTCAAAGGATTGCGAAGATTGTCATTTTTGCTCCGAAAAAATAGTTTTTGTCAAAAGGTAAGTGTCTAATTTTTTTTTTTTGTGTACGTTAATAAGACCTTAGAAAACGATTTGACTATTTATTTTAAGTAAACAGTGTGTATAATTAATTTTACTATTGAATATCATTAATTAATTAATTAGCTCGAACTAATTACATTTCATAAAGTTGAGTATTTTGTTTAAGTATATCCCTTAATTTTAAATGTTGTGATTCAAAAGAAATATTGCATGAAAAAGACTGCAGTAAATCCTAATGCGTAGATAAAGGGTTAAAAAAAATTCCTGCTTTACAATAGTTGGTATAAATATTTTTAATTCTGACAGTAAATGGTGCCCAAGAGGCTTCATTAGATTCCTTCTTTCTTATTTTCGTTTTAACTCACTTATAAAAATACTATGAATAATACCACATAGGTAACATTCCTTATTTATGTGTTCATGTATAGATATATTTCTTTAATTCCAATTTTTTTATAAAATAATTTGAATTTAGTTTTATGCAATCTTAAAAACTCCAAGCAACTTTTTTGATAGTTTTTGTAACTTTTAACTCTAGAGGTTTTTACTTTTAGTTTTTTTTCTGTTCTAGTTAATTACGATCTAACTTTTGGCTTTCTTAGAAATGAAATGATGAGCGGATTTTTATATGTGTATTTGGTTGCATAGAAATAATATGATAAAATATTTACGAAGTAAAATAAAAAAACCATCGCTTGAAATAAAATACTCAAACTGAAGAGGGAATTTCTAGAAAAGGATGCATTATTCAATAAAAGAAATATAAGTATTGGTTAACTGGAATATTTCCATTGAAACAAATTTTCTCGTGCTTGTTTTTGAAAAATATCGATTGCCACTCGCTGTTAAAGAAAAATCGAAACACTCCGAAATCTTTAAAAATAGCTGCTAATAATGATATTGTTAGAGAATACTTTTGCTTAAACTTCTCTTTATAAAATGGATCCAAGAAATATGATACGTATCCAACTATTACTTCATTTCTAGAATTACAAAACAGCTTGTTACTTCTTAGAGATTTATTTTCGATTTCTGTTGTATTGTGAACTATTCGAAAAAATTGTAAGCGTTTTGCAAGAAATTCCAATTATGTCTTGGAAAGTTAAAACCTTTTTTTTTATGTTGTTCGTGAATTATTGATTAAATTTGTGAAAAAACATCCTTCCTTTAATCCTTTCTTTTTCTTTTTTATAAATGAAGAATCCTTAACTTTGAGAAAATTTATACTTAATTTTGTAAAAAGTGAAATTTGTTTATACAAGCTATAAGTGCGTGTTTGTAAATTCATATTTAGACTTTTCCTCGTTACAAGAATAGTGATTTTGTAAATTTCATTTTAAAGTCTCAGATGGCTTCATATAATAGCATTAGTTTTACTATACAGACGTAATAACAAATCTATTGTACAAAGAAATTTTAGGTAAAACTAATATTGTAATAAAAATCTGAAATGGAATATCAAGTTTTCTAATGAATAAATTATTTTAAAATGTATACCATTTATTTCTTGTTTACATAATAAATTTAATTTAAAAAATACAACAAGGACCAAAATCAAAAACTTTGCTAAAGAAAGTATCATAATATCATGTCTTGTCTCATTATATTAGGTTATTAAATTTAAAGAACATAGTTATATTAAGATTGAAAATGCTAATGCATTAGAATCCTGTGTTTTACATTATTAATAAAACAAGGTAAATATGAAACACTTATAATGTAATTAAGGAAATTGACACAAGTCAAAAATATATATACCGTAAAATCCGGCGTATAACACTCATTGGCGTTTAACGCGCACCTATACTTTTAAGCTATATTTTTTTAATTTCCAGGCATATTGATCGTATAACGTGCACCGATTTTTTACGAAGGAACCTGAACTGTATGTGTATATCGCTCTTGCGTTTTGAAGTAATTTATTCGGGGTATTATATCAGGTTATAAGTATTTGAAATAGTATAATTCTAAAACTACAACTCTTTAAGTTCGGTATCCGGTAAAGACATGGATGTTTGTAAATGTTTAGTGCCTTCGTGGCATGGGAGTACTCTAAACAGCCGTCGAGCCGCAAATCCTCTTGTGAGGTTGGTGGTAGGGGATGAGAGGTGGGAGATCCCTGATCCTCCTCTAGGGTTTTCTCCCTCAAAATTGAAGTGGAACCGAGCTAAATCGTACTGTCGCCTGTATGGTGCTCAAGGCTAAGGCCAACGACAGGCGTACATCTAACCCCTTACCATGATGAATTTCGTTGGCCTCGATCTGACTACGTCAGACAGGTGGCATTAGCAGCAACAACAACATTCCTTCTTCTTCCTCAATACTTATATTTCATGTTTTTCTCTAATGATCGTACACCTAAAAAGCCTTTCAAACCTATTCGGATACCTCAAATGATCCTCATCTGCACAATGTTATGCATTATTGTCAATAATTTTGCTTACTTTTTTGCTTTAGGAAGAAGCAGATATTGAAGTAACCTACAGTACACATAAAGCATAGGCTCGTAGTGAGATTAAGTTCCTTCATTTGCACCCTGAAAATCTCCGACATAATGATGGCCGAAATGATAGCCTGAAAAATGACACTGTGGCCCCATTTACATCCAAACCCGCAAATAGCTAGCAAAATGCACTTGGGGATAAAAGTCTACTCTTTGTCGGAATTTTTTCAATTCCTACTATTAGCTCACAATCTCTATTTATTTATTTATTTATATATTTCTTTATCTTGGTGGAATTTTCGATCGTTAATAAAATACATTTTAAAGCGCTCAATTGAGCTGAAATTTTATATACAGGATTATTTTGGATGACAATACAATAATATAATAATAATTAATAAAAATTAATTGATTAAAACTAATTATTTAAAGAATTACAAATACAACCACGTTGGCATTATTTTTGGTGACTTGTGTCAAAACTTGAAAATGTTTTTTTCTCACGTTTTAAAAGTATTCAGTTGAACTGAAATTTATATACACGATTATTTTGGATGACAATACGATACTTCATTGATAATTAATAAAAATTAATTACCACTTAATGTTTTGATTCTGTCCTATGTATATACATATTTATATTAATTGTAACTATTTAATAAAAAGTAGCTAAAATAAAATTTTTCTTTGTTGGTCTAAGTAGGAATAAATTTAATTTTTTTATATTACTTGTTTTCAGCTCATTTACATGAGAATCTGCGGATTAATTGATAGATTTACGTGAATATACAGTGTAACCATGGAAATACTCAGAGTGTTGATTATGTGATGATGTTGATGATACTAAAAACAGTGAATTCAATGTTCCTATATAATTTATTTGTGTGTAAATTTAACATTCAACGCATTGTAATGTTTTTATACAATTTATTACAATCATATTTTAAGCTTATTAAATATTGTCAAAAAATGAGATCTCTTTATTAATTTTGCATTCTAGTTTCTTATTTTCGTTAAACAAAGAGACTTAATTATAAAATTTGTGATAGTAAAACTTTAAACTTATAATTTACTTATCAAAAATGTAATAATCACATCCTAAACTTACACATGTACCAATTATGCCGTAACATTGACGATTTAATCCATTAGAATATTTTATACAAAGTTACAAATATTCTTAATTTATCATATATTGTCAAAGAATAAATAAAATCTCTATATTTATTCTGCATTCTTATTTAATTTTTTTTTGCCTACAGATATATATATAAACATATAACTTTTGATGGTAAAATTTTAATTAAATGATTTATTTTGTGAAGTTAAAATGGGGTTCTGTCAATGTTACTGTATATAATTTGTGTGTAAACATTTCATCCTTTGGTATACTTTTATGTACTGATACTTGCACAACGCCAGCCATCTTTAAACAAATATATGTCAGTCGGAATGCATTATGGGGAAATTTGAAAACGAAATCTCTTTTTTCAATTCCTACTATTAGCTCACAATCTCTATATATTTATTTATCTGGGTGGAGTTGACAATCGTTAATAAAATACATTTTAAAGCGCTCAATTGAGCTGAAATTTTATATACAGGTTTATTTTGGTTGACAATACAATAATATAAAAATAATTAATTAAATTTAATTGATTAAAACTAATTATTTAAAGAATTACAAATACACAACCACGTCGGCATCATTTTTGGTGACTTGGTGACTCTTTTGGCAACTTGCGAAATTTATATACACTATTGTTTTGGATGACTATCGATATTTTAATATAATTAATAAAATTAATGACATTAATGTTGTGATTTTTCCCTATGTATATACATATTTATATTAATTGTAACTATTTAAAAAAATGTAGCTAAAAAAAAAAATTTTCTTTGTTGATCTAAGTAGGAATTGAAAAATTTTTTTTTAAATATTTTTTTTTCCCTATTTGTTTTGCTCCCAAGTATGTCAAAAATTCTAACCTTTTTTTTAATTTGGTAAAATGCAGGCCTGTCATGTAAACGGTCAGAGGGATTAATGCCCGGGAATTTCCATGTGAAATGGGGATACTATTGTGAAGTGGAAAAGTATTTATCAAGCTGGTTTCATTTACCGCAGCAAAATCATCCATCCTCTTAAAAATTACCTTCTCACTTGTTTCATTGCGGGTTACGACTCAAAGCTAAATTTTCCACAATGTGGGTTTGAAATTTTTCCACGTCCCTCTCGTTCTTCTTCTCTGTTTCTAAGCAATTTTTACTTACTCTCAGAACTTTTTAAAAAAATAGTGAGTTTGGAGATTTTACATTATTTAAGAGGTGGAAATGTCTAACTGTGGTTGGTGACTACGTAGTACGATCCAAAAATTCGTGGACTGCAACCAGCAGGACGAAGAAAGCAGGTACCTTAAGTTAAACCACTCTTGAAATGGATTCTTCCAACCCTCCCCTATCTGGTTAGGTTAGTTTAGTCCATGTCACGTGACCGAACCGCACGCTCAGCTGTTATCTTCCAAATCTAGTTATATTTGTTCCGTGATCAAAGAAAGATGGTTTTTCTTGAACAGCATGGAACACATTAAATTCTATTAATGCTTAAGTAAAACACAAATGGAGACTTTGGAAATACTAAGTAAGTTGTATGGTGAATCTATCATGGCCTTCAAAAGGGTTTTGAATGGGATCGGCGTTTTTTAAAAAGGGGGCCCAAATCCTTCGAATGCAATGAAAACATTGGACGCTCTTGACTTCATGAAATGCGGAAAATTTGTGTTGGGTGTGTATTTTTCGAAAAGATCTCGCCCTACACTTACACAAATCGTTGAGGCTACACACTCTTCTCGAAGACGTCGTTTGAGGGAATCCACACACATTCGTCGTAAACGGTATCAGTTCTGGCAGTGACGATTGGTATCTTCTGCATAACAACGCCCATTTGGTAATAGCATTCCTCTCCTAAACTAGCACTGACGTGCTTCAACATTCCCCCTATTAAGGTATCCGACTACGTTCGGGGAACCAGGATTTAAAAGGGATAAATGTATAATTTTCAGGTATTTAGGTATTAGATTAGAATACATGTATAAAATTTTTTTAAAAACATTATGACAAAAAAATATTTAAATACAATATTTTGGAAAAATTAACAGAATACCCTTTTTTTAAAATGTTCTCTTTTGTAAAATGCTTCTATTGTATTAATATTTTGTCTGTATATAGCTCAAACCTCTGTACAGGGGCTCAACTATGATTTTGAAAAATTCAAACTATTTTCGGTTACAACCATTTGAAATAATTATGGGGTATTTTCTTAAAATTTCTCCCTTCTTTTTTCATAAAACATGGAAAAACCGACTTCCTAGTTATGCATTTAAAAATTATAGTTGAGCCTCTGTTCGGGTCTGGCGGGGCGAAAAATTTTAAATACAAAAGCTTTAAAAAAGAAAAAAAATTCAAGTTTTTTTTCCAAAAATTTTTTTTAAAAACCAAATTCCTTTTTTTATACATGACCCAAATCTAGGGCACTAAATATCATAAAAAACCATTTACACGTTTTTAAAGCCCGTTTCCGAACATATAGTGGGATCCAATCAACCCCGTGTAACATTTGCCTGTTCCTATCAATGAAAAAACATTTACATTGACGACATTTTGTGTCATCAGATGAAGTGAAAGCAGCATCCGGAGGCCTTGCGGGGTTGCGAAGAATGGTTTCCATTTGTACTTCCAAAAGTTATACGCACGCTAGCAAAGTATATCACCCCAAGGGGACTACTTTGAAAGTTGATGTGATTCGGTGATCTCTTATAAAACCCTTGGGCCTCTTCAAAAAACCGGGCTTAAATTTTTGGATCATACTCCCCGGTAAAAAAGGTTTAAAAAATATAAACCCGGAAAGTTGAGCTTTTTTTTGTTCCTTTAAGTAATTTAAACATTTAGATACCATCTCACTTCCCCTATAATTTCAGAAAAATATAATTAATAAATTTTCCGATGTATAAAATTTTTAAAACTATATAATGATATTCATGTGATAAGTTGTCTCTGTTTTCATGGGGAAAACCCTTCGATAAAAAACTTTTCAGATCACAAAAACTTTCAAAAAAGATGAAAATTTATTTGGGGAAGACATTTCAATAAAATGTAATCTGTTGTATCTAAGCTGGAGTATAAGATTTAAATAACATAAATTTTTCAATCGAAGCGATTAAAATGATATGTATCTATATATAAAAATATAGCTCCATATATCACACTAAATTAAATAAAAATAGTTTAAACTTGTTTAAACTATTCAATTGATCGAAAATTAAGGCGGGTTTTGCCATATGTGACAGTGTAAACTTAAAAGGGGAAAACATTTTCGGACAGAAAAAAAAGCTTTTTGTTATGAAAATTTGTGACCTGTTAGCTTTGTTTACAATATAGTGTTTTTTAAATTTTCAAAATTTCAAAATAAAGGTTTTCTTTTTTTCATGTAAAGGGATAGCTCATTTAGTATTACGGTGGGAGAAAAATGCGAAACACATTTTTTCAAAGAAAAAAAATTTTCAACTCGAATAAAATGAATAGTATGATAAAAAAAAGTGATTCTCTACAAAAACCAGAATATAATATTAATGTTTGAGTACTTTTATATCTGAAAAAATATTTCGAATTTGGGTCCTATTCTTTAACATTAGCAGAAGACAGCCTTAAGGAAAACGGGATCTGACATTTCGATTACTAATAGTCATTATGTGTTTTGTTTTATTTCATTACGAAATTGTATTATGTTTGATACAATTTTAATGTTAAAAACACTATCGACAAATATAAGTATATGAATAAGTTTTCAAATTAACATTTATCTCCAATTAATTGGAAGAAAAATTTACTTTAGTTTCTTATGTCGTTAACATAAGCCCAACAGCATTGCAAAATCTCGAACCACAACGTTTAATAAAAATTACCATAATTTATATAATAAGATTAATTAGTAATTCAACTATTAAAACTTGGAATTTTTAGTTAGAGTATCAAACATTTATTTTTTATGAGCCTTACTTAAATTATTCCAAGAATCAAAATGTCAATTAATTATTGTACGTTAAACACATCTAATTATATTTAGATGTATGCAATGAATTTTTATCGGCATATCACAGTTCAAAACTACCTTTAAATTCTAATTGTGATAATTTTTAGAAGTTAACCCTAAAAGTTGTATAAACGAAGGATGATTAATTTTAATGAGACACCGCAAGTGTGAAGAAGTTGCTATTTAACTTCACACATTTTCTACAATTGCTCTTTCCACTTTGAAAAGCTAAATTAAAAAGGTTTCTAAAGAGGCGATTTTTTCGGGGAACAGCTACATAAAATACAAAATGAGCACAAGCAACTTTAAAAGATTTTATTTTTTGATGCAAAGTTAGAGGAAACAACTTTTTTTCGTCCTTCTACAACATTTTAGAGTAATTATTTTCACTAAAAACCTAGACACCATCTAATTTGTGAAGCAGTTGAGAGCCGAATTGGGATTAAAGAAAAAAGAACTTTTTAACCGCCTAAAATTTTTCTAACATCTAGATAGAATGCATGAGAAAAAATAACAGACAGCGCTCACTACTTATGTTTTTCTCTTTCTTTTACTTGTTTAAAGACATATACACACTTTTTTAGGTTCGAACATAGTTTTATTTTCGTTTTTGAAAGACTTTCAAGACGTATAAAAACACAATTTTCAATCGTTGATATATGTTGATAGCTATTTGCACTATTTTAATCCTACTACATTTTCCCTCAAAAATATTTACCGTGGGTTAAAATCAGAAGGGAACATCTACTGAGAAAGTAAAAATATTTTTCTATCCAAGCATTATCTTAAGTCATTATGCATTCGATGGATTTCATACAAGATATTCCATTGTTTACAAACACATAAAAAAAGCTATCTATTATCGAAAGTATTCTGGTAGAAGAAATTGAATTTCAAAATATTGTCACCGGCTGCAAGGCTTAAAGTGTTTTTCAACCAAATGTCTTACGGCGAATTTAAAATTGAAATGTGGTATTTACGCAGTTGTTTGTTTTAGTTTCCCCGCGTCATTATAAAAAGATGATGGTTGGCTCTTTTTTTTTTATTGTACTTTTCATTGAAGTTTCGTTCCCTTCCTTTTTTGTTTACGAAGTGCTCTGGTTTTTCTCTCCTGGTAGGAATTATGTAGAATACATGTTTGATAGCAATTTAATGTCTTAACCGGGTAACAAAATTATGCTCAAATATGGCGCTTTGACGAAACGCATCAAGGCTTTCAGAATTCTGTATTCTAAAGTGATTTTTTAAAATTTTTCACTTTAGCGTAAATGTATTTTTTTTTATGAATCAGTCTGGCAGGTATTAAATTTACGGCATTACATAAATTTAGGGTTTTTTTAGACACCGAAAATTTTATTTCTTCCATTTTTTATCTTAAGTGTGTTTCTTGTATTTACTTTATTTATGAAGTTTTAAATATTTTGTTAGGTCCATGTTTATAAATATGTGTCACTTTTTTTTATCTTGTTATTCGTATTACTCCTGAAATTTAATATTACCAATTAGAATTTTAAGGCAATCATTTAATCTTTTCTTGTAGAAGAATTATAACCATTATAGATCATTTTTCAATAAAGCAATACCAAATGTTATAAAATTAAAAGTGCGGGGATGTGTTTACAAAATTTGAAGCCCATCATTTGCTTTCATTGTTTTTATATATATAAAAAATAGTACTTGATTTGCTAGAAATCTATGGTATCATATATTATAACGTTGGAGAAAAATTTTTAATGTGCTATTATAAAGAAGTTGCACAAAATAGGTTTTGAAGACAGCAGGAAATAAATTTGTCACTTTTAAATTCGATAAAACAAATTCATTTATACGGTCAATCAATAAGTAGAAGACAATCTTTCTTTTCTAAAAGTAGCATACTCTTTATAACAGAGGTCTCCAAAGGTCTTTATCCGGGTACAGCAAATTTGGATCCATAGGCGTGAACTGGACTTCAACCTGGAGTGCCTCCATCCATCACGGAGTCCAACAAGGGAGGTAGTGTGCCGGTCAACTGATAACAACAGGACACAGCGCTTGAGGTGAGGATCCAACGAGTAAACCCAACATCCCTTATTTGCAGCACTGGTCCTACAGCAATGTCTCTCCGGAGACACCGAAGAGACTTATCATCAGCCGATTGACTGGAGTGGGCTCCCTCCTTCCTCCCGTTTACAGCGAAACGTGGGCCAAAGAGAGCGCAAAAGGTATCTTCAGGACATCATTTTCCTCCTTAACGGGCCCACAGCTTGCGGGTTGGCAAACCAAAGGTGTTAGTCAAAAGCAAACAATACAAAAAGAAATGAGGAACTGTATGATAAGGAAGAGGGTCGAAAAGAGAAAAGGATCACTAGGGTACCCCGGGGATGTGACACCCGTGTTTACGAAAGACAATAAAGCTCTAGAGAAAAGGAAAAATTCACTTGGGCACCTTGAGATTGTTGCACCCGTACTCATCTAAAGAAGATGAACAACCTGAGGAGGCAATTCCATTGAAGCGTAAAACTAATTTCTATGGTGTGGCTTAGTTACGAGTTTTCACAAATGGCAAGTCGAACAAAGTTAAAATCTAAAATAACTTCACAGTAGAAATAGTGTGACATCCTGGTGACATATAGTTTTTAAAAGACAATAATTATGAAAAAAAAAATGTGGTTCGAAAGATCTACGGATTCTATTTTATTCACAAATATCTGTAAAGATTAATAATACATATGAAAAAGAAACAAAAATTTATATTATATCTTTTAAAGGGAGGGGCAATGATATTGCCTTCCCAAGGCCCAAATTCAATTTGTACCCTGCAATTTTTCTTCTTCAGCCTTGTAACAACCTTGGAGTTGTTAGTGATTGGGGGATTCAAGCAAAGATCAGTCATTGTAACTTTAAAACAATTTTAATAATTCTTTTACTTAAATAATCAACTCAATTAAAGGTAGAGAATGCACTGAATAATAAACCCGGAAGATCAATCACATAGGCTTAATTCAATTAACATATAAATAAAAGTACTTATACTGGAGCGTTCTTGATTCCTTACTTGAATTCTCTTTAGATATCTTGCTTAACAAAATGACCTCCGGTCGTAGTCTTATTCCCAATTCACTCAAAACTTTCCACCGTCAACTATCAACCATTGACCATCATCGCGTACTCCAATGCCAATGTTTAAATAGAATTACTCATTTGTCTAAATCTCGTCTTCTTCACCGAGAAAGGTTTTGAACTGAACTTACAGTTAAAACGAACAATTTTACCAGTAGGATTAGAGAAGGATTCGTTGATAGACACGTTACAATCTAACCTTTATATGCCTTTTGGGACGACCTTTATACACAAGAACTAATTGCTCCATTCACTGCAATCTAATTATATAAACTAACGTCGGGGGGAAATGTGAGCGGGCTGAAGCAAGTAGAATGAATTAGATTACCTATAATCTTTCTGAATTTATATCAAACAAAAGTTGTATATAGTATACAGAATTTAATAATAAAAGTACATTATGGAAGACCAAAAGATGCATATAAATCACTTGAAAAAGATAGTAAAAAGTATTTGCTAATAAAACACTTAATGGTATTTCTCTATCTCTCTTCCCCCTCTAAATTGATCGTAGACAGTTGGATATACATATATATATATATATATATACGATCTTTTCCTACTTTCCCTCATACGTATTTCTCAAAAATTTTGTATTTTTAAACTGCAAGTGACTGTCGGGCATTATCCTATTTAAATACTTATGAGTCCAAGTATTCTCCGTAACTAAGGATAATATTTCGGGGCCCAGATACTCGTACACGTGCTATGTGCTGTATATTATGAATCACACCTAAATGGATACGGCAGTAAAGTGAAATATCACGTAAATCAATGATTTCTTTGTGCGTTGCCTTATATGTAATAAAGCAGTGACTTAAATGCCATAGAGATAAACTTTTTTTTTCACTTTTTTTTTCTTAAAATAAAAGTAATTATAAAAATTACCCTCTTCAATACACATATGTAATCATGTACCCCCTAAAAATCAATCTACCTAGCCCTTGGGCCACGTCTTATTCACTCTCAACATTGATAAAGTTTTCACACATCCTTGCTTTTTAATTTCATCGCTACCGAATAAAGAAATGTCTAGGAAATCTTTGTTTGCAATTCAGAAAGCTATTTAAGGAATAGACGATGAGTTACTCCCAGAAACTACCTATGCTTTTCAGACTAAATCCATTTTATTGGCCAAAACGTTCTTAGATAGTACTTTGATAGTAAATCTTCATATATCCTTAAATTCATTTCTTGATGTCATATCTGAACCAAACATTTTATGTACCTCCGAAGCAAAAATCTTGGAGTGGTTTACAATAAAAAAAAACTGCACTTTTTTCAACGAAGCACTTAATATTAACTTTAAATAGCCCCAAACTACCATCTACAATAAAAGCTGGATATATAAACTATAAAATACGTCCATACGATCAAATCCTCTGCGCTACTACAAATGTCAGTGTTTCAGACATTCACAAACTTCCTGCCACGGTTAATTAACGTGCTCTAGATGAACATCCGCTGGGCATTCTTACACGGATTTTGTAGACTATAGCCGAAATGTGTAAATGTTCACAATCCCATCAATCAGACCCAAAATTATGTCCCAAATCCCCCAATTAGAAGTTCGTAAATTGATAGTACCCCAGTTATTCCAAACATATGCTCAAGCCGTTAAACCTCCATCTATATCCCCAACTAATAAAACAGAACCAAACATAACAAATGTAATTTGTCCATTTTTACAATATCTAAAACCCTCATCTTCTGCTAATCATATGCCCAGTATATTTTCAATTCCTGTAGTCTCCACATCATCCCCATCAACTCAAGCCCTCCTACTTCATTTCGTATCTTTAGTAATACCTCTCTTGTCATGTGAATCTGAGGCGATTACTCCCAGTTCTCCTCCTCCTACTTCGATGACCAACAGTCTAAATGGCTCTGTTTCATCTTTATCAACTAAAGCGCGCCTTTTTCTACCACTTCTGACAAATTTGAAGCACTGTCAACTGGAATCCAGCAATCTGTCCCTCTATTTGATACTACATCTGTCAATCTTCTAAAATTTCAAAAAGTTTAAAGCAGAATTCAAAAAATAAGAGAAAACGCGCAAAAGGTCAGAAAACCTATAAATTGAAATAAAAATGACACCCCATAAGCCGAAGAAAAGCGTTGTTCATTATTACTTAGAAGACGAGGATATGATTATATATAATGTTGATGAAAAATTAATGGATCATCATATTCGGACTGGTTTCTCGCATTTCATGACCCCTACCAGAAATCGAAAGAAATAATTTAAGTGATATTTTCAATAAATTTCGCGATCTGATCTAACATCATGTTTTACATGATTTTCAATGATTTTTAATTTCACACTGTATCATTTTAATAGTGCAACAATTATAAATGAATTTTTAATACGATTTTAATGAATATTGGCTCTTAGATATACCTGATTCATTTGATAATATTAAAATATTAACTGTGTTTTTGAAATTTTATGGTATTTACAAAAAATGTTTTGCACAGTATAGACGAAATCGGCTGTTTCTCCAAAAAACCTCACAATCACTCATTCACTCAATGGAATAGCTAAGAATTTCGTTTAGAACACAGAACCTGATATGTTATTAGCTAAGTAACCCACGATACTTCTAAAAAGTATGTCATGTACTGTGGTAATTGATGTATGTATAAAAACTTGTCTTTTTTCAAATAACATCAAAATCCGTGTCTTTCCTTCACACGTCGAATCCGTGGTACAGAATTGATTACCAAAATTTCCACCACTAGATGGAAGCACAGACCAGTCTCGAACAATGGTCCTATAAAGCTCATTTAACCAAATGACTTTCTGTGTTCACCTGTAATGCCATAACTTCAAAGTTATATTAATGACAGGATAAGGTCAATATTTAACAACTGTAGTGACTCGCACGGAATCAATTAGCTTATTTAAACATCTCATTCAAAAGTTGCTTATAAAATATTTTCAATAATCACACAAATTTTTACAAGTAATTTTTTTCTTCTGAAAAAAAAATTCCTGCATAAAGAATGCCTTTTTTATATCCTAAAGGGAATTACAAAAATTATACTAAATGGTTTAAATAAATCAAACTGCACTTTTAATTGCATTGTCATTGTGTTATTGTTATTTTTTAAAAGCTTGATACAAAATTATATATAATCATTTTTAAAGATAATAATATTCTAGAACATCTTATTTTGTAAAAAGTTATGATATAATACCCAAGTAAATAAATTTTATTCCAGCCAACAGTCAGGAAGCAAGCAAGATCATTGCAAAAATGTTCTTCACCGAGTCTTCATTCTAAAAATTTCCCTGAATTCTTCAGTCTTATTTCTTCATGTTTTTTTAATTTTAAAGTTTTTTTTCCTTTGGTTTCATTTTTACGAGCAGACAAACAAAGATCAAATTAATCCATCATTACTTTAAAAAAAATGTTCTTTATTTAAAATTTTTCGTTCTAAATTTGTCGTTTTTATTTAACTTCTCTTCCTTCAGGCAGTTTCCTTGATTAACTTTTTGTGCTTTAAACATAAAAATTCATGCAGTAAAACAGTTTTTGCTTATCAGCAATTTACTTAAGTATTGAAATACTTTTTTCTACGTACTGAATTAAATTTCTTCATTACTTTTTTGTTCTTTTTATTTCAAATGTAATTTTCTGTTTGAGTAAAGGTACACTAAAACACGATATGGTTTTCCGAACTATGAATGTATTTGCAAGAGGAAAAAAATGGAAATGTGATTTAGAGAAAAAAAGTCCTTTAGTTGATAGGAAGGAAGAAGAAAGATTTTAAATGTGGAATATTTTCGATTCGCTACACACTTCGAAAAATAACATAACTGACATTAATGGTTCTAAAAAACCGAATTAGAAACAGCTGGGTTTGTTTTCCTACAATATAGATTATTACATTTTGGCACAAGGGATAAAGGCAGCCAGTGATCCTTTATTAAGATATTTCATTAAAAATGAATTTTTATTTATGACACTGATTCTCAAATTATATTTTCTTTTGTATTTTGCAATATGTGCCTAAAATGGATGCAAGTAAATTATTTTCCGCAATAATTAAATTCAATTTATAAACAAATTCATGTCATTTTCTCGTTTTCCTCATGGCACCCGCAATAAATAATCTTGAGTCTTAAAATAACTGATAGTTTAAAAACTAAAAACACGCTTTTAATGTTAATCATTTTTTGTTTGTTGTATTTATATTAACCATGAGTGTTTTCACTTCTAGGTTGTAACAATATTTTAGTCTCCAAATCTGGAGATGGAAAATCGTGAATCCTGATGATCCTGATCAGGGTAATGGAACAAAGTTATTGTATTGCCATCGGTCCTTGAAAAGTGTGCAAAATTTCGAATTAATCTGACCTTTTGAGGTGGGCAAAAATCGAGTTCAAAGATTCCGTTACATACAGGTGAAGTTAATAAAAGCGTGTTAAAAAGATTATTTTTTGAAGGCACAAAAACTTTATTTAAACCTTAAATACGAACTTCTAATACTTTTTTGCTCACGTTGGTCTTAAACTACTGAAAGAGACGAAAAGTAATCTCTGATCTTTTTAACTGCATTTTAACGTTTAGAATTAAAGAGTAGCAATATATATTTGAATTCAACGAGGGTCCATTTCTTATCAGTAATTCTGTATAAAAATCCAAATCCAAGTTTAGTTTCTTATAAAAGTAATTGAAGTATATATATATTATAGAAATAAGCACTCACTATCTTTCTCTCTCTCACATACACACATATTCTAGATGAGAGATACTATAACTTTGAATATTATTGAGATATCTGGAAATGGATAATTTAAAATATTGGATTGAGAAGATAAATGCTAATAATTCAGGTTTTTTTTAAAGAAAATTGTTTATTTTAAGGGGTTGTAAAACATTTTACAACAAGCAGTTTTTAGAGTGAGAAGCGGGTGGAACCGTACAAAGAAAATGCCATGAGGGGAATATGATATTTTTTAGGTACATGATGGTCTGCAAATTTTTCATTTCAAGGAGCCCTTAGAACTAGAAGGTGTTTTCGTGGAACCCCTAGAACTATAAAGTATTCTTGTGAAACCGTATTCCACACGCACACTTAGAAGATTATAATAAAATAATATTTTAAGTATATCAACAATAGATCAGCTAAAGACAATTAAAAGTATTGCATTTATTATTAAAAATGTTTTTTAATTTACTTTTAATATAATTTTTTCATTAATAATATTAATCAGTGATCCAAGTGTCACCTACCCATGTATTAAGTTTAGCAATAGTGATATGCTCTTGCATTTTTTTTTATATGCTCTTGCAGTACCTGAAGAGCTACCACTGGAACTTATTATTTACTTGAAGTAAGATCACAGTGTGGAAGGAAATGTTTAATGCTATGACATCGATTTTTACAAATCTTCGTCTGAAAAATACCCATACATAAAGAAATTTGCGGAAAAATGGTTCTTTTATTTTAATCGATATAGATTTGTGAGCAAAGTTTTTCTTGCATAAAAATCAACAAGAGTAGATATAGAGGCAAGTTGGCTAACAATAACTTGCCAGCTGTGACGAGATTTAAAACAAGCAATCTCTCTCATATTTATTATTGCTAATACCGGATTTATTTATTATAAATTTTAGAAAAGTATGGTAGGCCACATTTGTCTCATTAAACTGATTCTAAAATTAAAGTGGCTTGCAGCTACAGACAATATGAAATCAGCACAGTAAATAAAGTTAATAAATTTGTATTTATTTTATTAAACTTATATATTTTTATTTTATGATGAAAGCAAGCATTTTAAAAGGGCCCGGGTTTTCCCCCTTCCCTTCGGTCCAAACGGGGCCCGTGGGCCAAAAAATTGCCCACTCCCGCGTAACACTTTGCAGAAATGCTTATAATTTGCTCAAAAGAATTCATTAGCTAAAAAAGTAGCAAAAATTAAAAAAAGGGTTGATGGCAGAATATATTAATGGGGCCTCTTGGGGCCCTTTTGAAAAATAAAGATGAGACTGTATGTTTAAAACTTATCCAGACAATCTATTCACTTTACCAGTAGAAACTGGAAAAAGTGAATGGGTTAAAAAAAAAGAGGGGGGGATAGTAGTTGTGGGGTTGTATTACGTTGTGGAGATATAATTTTAATACTTACCCAACTTTGACAAAAAATACTTGTTAATGGTTTTATATACAAATATTTTATGTTTTTCTTTATATCTACTTCTTTAATTAGTGGTTTAGTGCCCATCAAGAAATTCCACAGAAAGGGCGTATTTTGGGGGTTTCCCCCCACCAAATTGCATTTCATGATATTCATGAAACCAAATGTTTAGCATATGTAATGAATTATTTAATACATCTAAGATAATTTCATAATATATTAAAGAAGTAAGTGTATAAGAAAAATAATATGCACATTAAAAATAAAATTGTTTTTAAAAAAGTATACTGAGCATCAGCTCAGCTAAATTAAGAACTCAACAAAACATATGCATTTTTTTTATATAAGCAAACTGAGATGATATTATGTTAATTTTTGAAACGTAAAGTTAAGGTATCCGACTACGTTCGGAACCGTGATTTTAAAAAAGTGCAAAAATGGATAATGTTCATGATATTTAGTGTCACTTAGATTAGAATACATGTATAAAATTGTTTTAAGGACATTTTGACAAAAAAAATTATTTAAATACAATATTTTGGCAAAAAAGTAACTTAGAATAACTTTTTTTCAAAATGTTCTCCTTTTGTGAAAAATGCTTCTATTATAATAATATTTTGCTTGTATATAGCTCAGACCTCTCTACAGAGGCTAAACTATGGTTTTTGAAAAATTCGCATTATTTTCAGAGTTACAACTCATTAAAATAATTATCGGCGTTTTTTTTCTTAAAATTTCTCCCCTCTGTTGTCGTAAAACATGGATAAACCCACTTCTAAGTTACATATTTCAAAAATTCTAGTTGAGCTTCTGTACAGAGGATTGAGCTTTATACAGGCTAAATATTATTATAATAGAAGCATTTTTCACAAAAAGAGAATATTTTGAAAATTAAAAATTCTATGTTCATTTTTTGTCAATATATTGTACTTAAATCATTTTTTATTGTAATACTATTCTTAAAACAATTTTATATACATTTTCTAATCTAAGTGACACCAATATCATAAATATTATCCATTTATACGCTTTTGCAAAATCACGGTTCCAAACGTAGTCGGATACCTTAAATTAAATTTATCTGACTCTTGATAAAAAAAAAATCAATTTCATTAAATGCAATTCCAATATCATTTTTCGTACAGAATAAAATGGAGAAAAAAAAATGTCTGCAAACACTCAAGGCAATGATGCACTAGAAGTAGAGCCACTACAGTCACATGAGTAATCCCAAAGGTCAACTTTCGGTCAATTGAAATCGCCCCTTCCTCTCGTTATCATTGACCTCATTCACAGAGTCTGCTTCCAATCTGTCTGAATTATTTGTCGCGGACGGCTCATGTAACTAATGGGCGATGAAGTCATAATTCACCGCGTCCACCGATGTCCATTTGTCCGAGCAATTAGGGGGTCGGAGTGTGAGTCCCGCGCGTGGACATGCAAGTCTATTACTTTCGCATGGCGAGTAATCCGAGATGGCCGTAAATTTGGGCCAATCATAAACAGCACGGACCGTGGCCATCATTGTAGGAGACAAATAAATAATGTAGTAATAGGAAGCGGTTCGAGAGTTTGCTGGGTACAGTTAATTCAAGACGGAGGATTTGTTTATAAAGTATGAATTGTTGAATAGGTTGACTCTCGTGTGTTTGGTAATTGGCGAATCCACACACTTACGCTAATGCACATTGAGAGAATAAAAAATATAAAAAAAATCTTTTTATAAGTGAAGGAAAATAAATTCTTCGGTAAGTGAGTAAAAAGCTCAGGAATGAATTGTAATCAAATATACATTGGTCAAGAAACAGAAGTTTGCAGATGAGTAGTATGAACATATTTTGATGATGCAGAAAATTCAGCTTAGGACAGTTTTGTTACATAGCTGAGGAAGAAATAATTAAAATCGAATTAATATTGATTGGTTAAGGCCGTGATTTTCAAATTGGGGCGTGATAACCCTTCATGGGGGTGAGAGCATATCGAAGAGTAAAAAAGAAAAAGAAAAAAGATTATTTAAAAATATATATTAATTTATTGAAAGGAAGCAAAACAAATTACATATACATTCTGACATAACAAAGAATGAAATACGCATTTACATTGATTTTATACTTATAAATGTATCAGTACTGTACGATGTATTTGATAAATAATTTATCAATACTAAATTAAGAATAAGTTTAATAATAACTAGTGAGTCCATCACTCTCATGCCGAGGAAAGTTTTTCAAAGGAATATTTAAGGTTAGAGATTGATACTCTAAGTTCTTTATCTATATTTAACTGAGATCTATATTTTGCCTTCAAAGCAGCCACCGCAGAAAATCTGGTTTCACAAAGGCAGGATGTTAAAAATGGGAATAGTATACGTACAGTTTTTGTTTTCAGTACAGAAAATACATCATTCAATTCTACCCAAAATTTAAAGAGTGATTCATTACTAATTTGCCTTTAAAATAAATATTTAATTTAATTAAAAATTATTTTGAAATCTGTTCCAATTTAAAAATTAGAAAGGAAAAGTAATATTTTAATACTTATCCTGATAATTTTTTTTAGTTTATAATTCAGATCGTATCGTAGCTTTTGTGTCAAAGTGCATTATTATTGCATTCAATATACTGTTTTTTTACGGGAGAAGGGGGAGATGAAAATTATGAGTGAAAATTCGGTCGCAAATATTAAAAGAGTTTGAAGAATATAGACATTTATATTTGCTTATATTCTTTTATAAAACTGTTTACATGCATCCCATTTGAACCCACATAATATATACATTACAGAAGAAAAACACTATTTTAAAGCAAATAATTATTTAATACTTTAATTTTTAAAAAAATATTTTATTTTTTCAAATTTCCAGTACTTTTGAAAATTTTAATATTTATAAACAATTTTTTTCTATTATTTCTAGAAGTGTCCTTCATAATTGTTGGCATGTGATTGGCATTACCTTTGCTATTTTTATTTTTACAGTTTCATTTTAGCATCGCACCTTTTAAAAAATAGTAATAACATCCATATCTGATTTTCATGACTTTTTAAAGAATAATTTATCACATGAATCCTTATTCCCTGCACTGAATTATAAAACATATTATATGAAACAACCAGAATATTTTTTTAAATTTAAAAAAAAAGCCTTAGCATTTTAGGTACAGGATTATTATAGAAAATAAGAACTTGAGAAAAAGTTATTTAAAGTTTTAAAGGCCAGTAAAATAATTAAATAACTAAATGTAGACGTAACGTGTTCTAATTTCGGTTTTCGATTTCGACATACCGTTAACACATTCGCTGTCAATAAAATCGGTGTATCCGTCCTCAGAAGCCGAATTACAATAAAGCATATTACTTATCATAGTCAATCGTCGACCCAGAAGCGTCAGAGACAGCGAATGTGTTAAAAAAAAAGTTAAAATGGCTAAATAAAATAGTTAGATCTACGAAAATTTGAAAACATTTTTAGGAAAGTCGCACAATTAAAATGAGGCAGTAAAACAAGTTTAAAATTTTGGTAAGTTTTTAGGGTAACTGTCACCTTAACAGTTTGAAAAAAATTGAGGTTTTTTTTTTTCAATTAAAGGACATATAGAACAAAATGAACGAGGATGAATGCTAACTTTACATATTCTAAGGTATAGTAGATTGCAAAAGATAATCAAAAAGTAGTAACTAATGCCAAAATTGGATTTAATTAATGTATATTTTATAGATTTATGAGGATATATATAATTATAATTAAAATTTTGAAGAGCGCGCATGTTTTGGTTCAGGTTTTTCTAAGATCAATTAGGTCAGCAGGGTCTTTTTAAGTAGCTTCTGAATATTATAAAATTGTTATGAATGCTCATTATATGTATCACTAAGCCACTTAAGCTACTTAAATTTAAAATGAATCTAACCAGATTAAAAGATTAACCCAGATTAAAAGTAAAATCCTTTTTAACAATATCCCTTCCTGAAAAGTTAACTTCTCACCCGCTGAGATTGAAAATATCATTTAAAATGATGCTTGAAATCAACATTTAAGGCCAATTTATCCTCGAAAACTGCTTTATTATAAAGAGAGGATAATTAAAAGGAACCCTTTATCTCTGGAATACATTTTACGAAATGTAATATAATAAATATTCATGAATGATATAATACTTTAGGTAGATTTTTGTTTCAAGTGTGAAGCGAAAATAAAGATAAATTTAACGAGTGATGACTTAGTTTCGTGTAGCAGGAAGTAAGACGAAAAATGTATAACTGTACTAAGCATTAGTTTCCCCAAAGACAGCAATAAAATATTTTTAATTGAATTGATAAACGCGTATTACGTTTCTTTCTTGACACATTTATTCCATACAACTAACTATAAAATTTAACCAGGAAAGAAGAATATACAAGTTTGATCAAAAATTGCCCCGGACTTGATGAAAAAAATAAGTTTTGTTTGAACTTATTTAATCTTGTATACCATCTTTTCAAAAAAGTTATATTATAGACGTATATATACCAATATTAAAGTTTTTCTACTTCTCGAAAGCATCGACTGGTCATCTGAGGTGCCTGAATTTTGAAGGTGGTAAAAGAAGCTTCCCAACTGGCACCAAATGTAAAATTTGTTCTTTTTCTCTTCAGTACATTCTGCAATGTTTGGGGTTTTCCTGTGAGGAGACTGTTACTTCCCCCCTGCTGTTCTTAGACTTTGTACAGATTTATGGGTTCATAGATCTGGTATAGTGAAACTAGACCAGACGGGGATTAGTGCCACCGCCATCATCGAAAGCATTATTAAAGTCATTATCTAGAAAACTGTTGAAGACCACCCATGATTATCGTTGGAAGGGAGGTATGGTGTTACAAGAAGCCATATATAAGTTTAAATTTAAATTTCTAGAGGATAATACAAAATCCAGCGAACTTAGTAGGGTGAAATGCACAACCATGTTGCTAAGAACTAAAAGCCGTTTTGTCTTCAGGGAGCTTAATATTAACAAAAAAGTTGCGACATGGCGATCATTCGATAGCTATGTCGTGGGGTTTCCGCGTAAGTTAGAGGTGTAGGATTCTCGGAATGATGAGACATTTTATAATTCTTAATGACTTTTATTAAGAATTTAACTTAAATTACTTAGATATTGAACAAACTTATATTAAGTGAGAATAAACCACAACACGTAGTCTTAACTAACCCGGATCGCGCAATTAGATCACTTATCAATATAAATATATTATATCTGCCTAATCACAATCTCAATAATATACTAGCGTTCAGAATATAATCTTCCTATCTTGGTGGAATACTCAACGGTTCAATTACTTTCAGGTAGACTGTTGGGCTCGCGTGCAATAGTATGCACCTTGTAGTAGTGGCTTGACATCCGTGATGCTTAGGTAGGCCGATAAATACCTTTACCTTTTCAACGGGCTTCCTCAAAATTCCATCCTCACTAAATTTTTACCCTTTTAAGGTTATCTTATTTGCTCATCTTCGTTTCCTTCTTGGATTTGGGTTGGAAAATTTTTTGCCATTAATCGGGGCCCGTAAAAAAGAACGGGGTTATTTGTGAAAAATGCGAAAATGTCAAAAAAGTCAGTTCCCATCTCGTTAAAAGCTTATTTGTTTTCGTCCAATATTTTTACCTCTAGAATATTATAGTGGAATTCAGATTTGACTATACAATATCTGGATCGACAAACTCGTGATGAATAATCTCTTTAATGTCAACATTGCTATGAGCATGGTTTATTTATTTATTTTTTGTACTCTGAACTTTGCGCACTGAACTATAAGAAATGAAATAGCAATCCCAATGGAAGGGCACACTTTCTTTTATGGATCATAGACGTTAATCCAAATTTCATCACCTTTTATGACTTTCTAAATGAATGTAAGTTTTTCATTAGCTTTGCATGGGATTTAAAATCATCCACATGTTTTTGCTTTTGATTGCATGTCAGGAGTCCTGGAACAAACTTCGCAATAATGCACCCTATGTTCAATTTCTGCTTCGGAATTTCTTCGCCAACTCCATAACCGATTTGAATATTATCAAAAAGTTCTTAGAAAGTTGATGGAGGATCTTCTTGTGTGAGTTTAAAAATTTTTCACACATTTTTGTTTGTTTTGCTGGTGTTTGGTCGCTACGCCAACCATCTTAAATAATGACCCCCCACCGAAATGCAAGTATAAACCCCAAACCTCTTTTCCCGATTTAAAAATAAAAACCCCAAAATCCAAACTTTTTTGAAAATTTTCCCCACAAAAGTTTGTTTAGAAACATTTGCAATTTGAGGTATAAACTCAGTTTGATTTTGCTGTCCATTGCTAAATCGCAAGTATTTCAAAGTTACGAATTATAGAAAAATAAATCGCATGAAAAATGTGCGTGCTTACACCTTGAAGCCACACAGTGAAATAATTTGAGTGAAATTATGGGAATGGGACATGGACCAACAATTTTGAAATAAATTTTCTTAAAGACGCAAAAAATTTCATATTTATAAACAGTTTTATTTCAACAAAATGGGTTTTTAAAAAAACCCCATAAAATCTTTTACTTTTGTGTATGAAGTATAAATAGTAATAAAAAAAGGTATCGATGTTAATTAACGATAATGATAAATGCTTAAAACTCAAATCTTCTTGATTTTAATGCCCAGGATAATACAAACATAATTTCAAGTTGAAATTATTTGCTTCACACATTTTTTGGAACTCAGAATACACTGAATATAGCTAATAGTTTCATTTTTTTCATTCTACTCAAAAGCTCGCTAATTACTTATGTGACACAAATAACTTATCCTTATATTATAATATTTTTAATATTTTGATGATTTACTAAACTACTAAAATTACAATTTGAAATAAAGGACATTTTTTAAAAGGAATATGTATGCAATTACTCCCCCCCCAGCGCATCTCAAGAAGTACGTGTTCTCATTTTAAAATATCTATATATATGAAACTAATTAATTGAGGAAAATAATGAATTTGAAATTTTATTGTTTTATAATAAACTTTCCATACATGCCAGACACAACATCTTTTCCTTTTTGGCTCTTTCCATTAAAACTTTAAATAATTTTTTGTTGCATCTTTATTTGTTTCTGGATAACATCATATATAATTATATTATTTAGTAAAAGTCAGCGTAAAATAATTTAAGAAACATCCAACCTTTGAAGCTTAGAAACAAAACATATTTTTAAAATTTACGATTTTGCATTGAATTCATTTTATAATCTAAAATCTTTTTTCATTTGCCAATGTTATTTGTAAAAATAGAAAATATGTGCTTTTCAAATTGGTGTTTATTATATAAACCAGGTATGTTTGCAACTACATAATTCCTAGCAAATATTGGTTTAAAAAGTTTTGCAATCGTCTTAAATGCTAATTTTCTTATATTTCAGCCCATATATGCTTTAAGTTTATTTTATTTTAAAGGAAGTAGTTTCCCCAAATCTTCATCTTTTATTGCGCATTCTAAATCAGCAAAATCTTAGCGTTTCAGCTATTGACTGCCGACAAAAATGTTTACATTTTGCAACGCATGGCTTATAATGGCTTGTTCTTACGATCTTGGAAGCCATTATTTGGTTTAGAGGAAAATTAAAATGCTTCTACGGATTCGTTGAAATTAGATCTGTATTAGCTGAAGTTCTTTTGCATGCCAACTGCTTTCTAAAGCATCAACGTTTGGGGCCTCTGACTGTATCTTAATTTTTGTAATAGAATATGTTTCAAACATGCAACGAAAACTTTTCTCAACCACATTTTTTTTTTAAAAAATTGTATTATTGTTCATTATTTTTATACTGTATTTACATAATTACTTTATACTACATTAACTACATTTATAAATAATATGTTAAAATATAATGAAATAATTTTTTAGTCGGTAATGTGATTTCTTTCCTTTAAGGTATCCGACAACGTTCGGAACCATGTTTTTATAAAAGAGTGTAAATGGATAATATTTAATGTCACTTTGATTAGAAAATGTATATAAAATAGTCTTAAGAATAATATTACAATAAAACTATTTAATAAAAATTTTGAAAAAAAGTAACCAGAAAGACCCATTTTTAAAATATTTCCCCTTTTGAAAAAACCCTTTATTTTAATAATATTTTCCTTTATGCTCAGACCTCTGCACAGAGGTTCAACTAAATTT
>BMAV01019529.1:0-43013 GCA_019973955.1 Trichonephila inaurata madagascariensis
GTCAAACTGTGTAGCAGTAGGCTTGTAACAACACATCACGGAAGAACATGCCTCCAGAAACACCAACAAGGTCCGTTCTGTAGTTGTTAGTAAGTTTACTGGAACTTATCTACTTCAATACTTTTACAGAGAAACGAACATACACAGCCTTACTATGGAGCTATTCAACTGTAGTTTTAAGTTGGATACAGGATACCCAACCACTGGAAAACATTTGTTTGCAACAGAAATCCTTCAACACGCTACTCCATCACAATGGTGACACTTCCCAGGTACAGATAATCCTGCAGATCATCTTACTTCTGGTACCTTTACATCACAACTACCATCTTTGGAATCTTGATGGCATAGACCAGAATGGTTAAATCATGATTTAGAATGTTGGCCCACCAAAGATTCAGAGAATTCGAGAATTAAGTCTGTTGTGGTGTAGTATCTATATTGTTACGAATTTTGTGTAAATAGTGTAAATAATTTGTATTTGAGGGTTTAATGCAATTATATTAATCTATGTTATAGTTATTTCATGTTAAAACTGTGCTACTCACAAGCAATGCCGCCCTTTACGTTATAATGGCGATTCAATGAGAACTTGGCGAAATCTTGGTGGTAGAGCCAATTTGGCGACCATGTTGGCGAGTTCGGAACCCTCTGGAATCTTCTAGAAAGTAGTGGATCTCTCCACTAATGTCACGAGCGGCTATATTTCTGGCGTTCTGTCGCGCCTATAAATAGTTTGCTCGGGACGGGGAGTCTGGATTAAACCAGCGAGTAGTGAGGATTGTTTTGACTAGCGCACGATTAGCTCGGCTGTGCCTGTGAATAATCTTTACTTACGTGTATTTTTAAACACTGGTGATTGTGTTTGATTGCTGATGAAGGTGTGAAGACCTTCGGATATTTACCCTGTGACTATTGCCGCTGAATCCTGTATTTAAAGGATTGGATTTTTGATAATAAATTCGCATCGCTCTTTAGTTGAGTTGAGTTTTGGTGTTTTATGGCGCAAGAGCCAGTTTTGGCTATACTGCGCCAAACATTCATAGGTCTGTGGTCTAGACGGGAAAAGAAGAAATTGGATGACAAGATGGATGGTCGAAAATAGAGAAGGATCACTGGGGTACCCCGGGGTCGTGACACCCATGTTTACCAAAGATAGTAAACCCCTTGGGAAAAGGAAAAGATTACTAGAGAGAGAGAGGGTACCTCGGGATTGTGACACCCGAACCCACCTAAAGAAGGTGATCCCCCTGAGGGGTTCGCATCGCTCTTAAAGAACTGTTTAGTTTCTTTGTGATTGTTCTGCATAAAATCCACGAACCCTCGGATCTACGTAACAGTTTGGTGTCAGAAGTGGGGTTTTATGCCAATAACAAGAGCAATGGATGAGCAACTGAAGGCTCTGTTGGAAGGCATCAATGCCTTGAAAAATGGCCAAGAAAAGACTAGACAAGAAATGTAGAAAGGCCAGGAAGAAATGCAGAAAGGTCTTGAAGATATGCAGAAAAGCCAAGAAGAAACTAAGGAGGATCGTTAAAGGAGAGAATGGAGAAAGGCCAACAAGAAATGCAGAAAGGTCAAGAAGAGCTGAGAAATACTTTAGAAAAGAAAATCGATAGCGTGGAAGAGAAAATAACATTGAAAGTTGAAGAAAAGATTGCAGTAGTTAATGAGAAGATAGAGAAGAAAGTAGGGGAAGAAATAGAAAGAATTAAAGAGCAAGTTGAAGGAAGAATTAGAGAGCAAGTTGAAGAAAGAATTAAAGAGCAAGTTGAAGAAAGAATTAAAGAGCAAGATGAAGAAAGAATTAAAAAAGCAAGTTGAAGAAAGAATTAAGAGCAAGTTGAAGAAAGAATTAAAAGCAGTTGAAGAAAGAATTAAAGAGCAAGTTGAAGAAAGAATTAAAGAGCAAGTTGAAGAAAGAATTAAAGAGCAAGTTGAAGAAAGAATTAAAGAGCAGGTTGAAGAAAGAATTAAAGAGCAAGTTGAAGAAAGAATTAAAGAGTGTTGGAGAAAGAATTAGTATGTTGAAGGAAAACAAATAGCAAGTTGTGGAAAAATTGAAGAGTGGTTGAAAAATTTTAGCTGCATGTCACAAAGAGGGAAGATCTGAAAAGAAAGCTTTGCTTTCCGGAAATGCGACGAACGAAAGCAAAGCCCCTGCTTCTCCAGCATATGTGCCTTCTTCTGCAGTGCCTCTAACTGCCCCACCAGTGTAAGCAAAACTATCTACCTAAGTGAGGAAACTAGTCCTGAGGAGTGTTAATCAATTCCTTGGCTGTCTCAGAAGCCACGGATGATAGGGGCCAAAGCTTATCAACTAGGTAGACCCCTTAGAGGAGAAGCCGCCGAAGGATGTAGACTCTTTTTCGACACAGCAGAGTGGACGTTCAATTTGAACTCCTTTATATAATGCTCCTGACTTTCGGTTCGGCCAGAAATACTTCAAGGACTATGCACGTCTGCAGATGAAAACAAGACTCCAGAAAACTGGAGAAAGCTTGGTAGAGGAGGCCTGAAGGAGTACCAAGAACTTGAAGCCTGATTACCAGTAGTCAGTGAGAAGTGTCTTTGTGTATTTCGTGATGGATTAGTTGATGCAGTCCAGAAGGGCTGGGAAGACGGTAGATGTGCAAGATCTAAATCTCTTCCTACAGTAGCCCTGAAATTGTAGTTGCCCAATGAAGCCAGTTGGTGAGAACGTTATCGACTATGGAGCTAGAGGACTGGGTGGATATCCTGTGAATCTCCATGAATGGAAGGGGATGAAGAAATTCGAAAGAAGAAATTCAAGACTAATGGCTCAACTTCAGAACCGGAGAGATTTAGCATACGTTGTGTGGTGAACCAGGGTATCTCTGTAGCTTAACCGCCCCCGAAATAATAAAGAAAGATCGTAGCACCCGCGCTGGGGTGCAGGAGAAGGCACTGGAGAAACAACTGTCCTCAAACAAGGAACATCCGCACCTGCAAATGCAGTCAAGTCTAAGGGAAAAGTGCCGAAATCCAAAGGATCAGCAGAGGGAATGGAGATGCCTTCTAAGAACCTGCCTGAGAAACAGTAAATACTGCTCACGAGCGGAAAAGAAATTTTGGCGTAATAGATCAAGTAGCCCGCTGTTACATACCACGATACTGTGAATTGGACCCGTGGAAAGTGATGATATGTTCCGAAAAGACGTTAAGCTTATCCCGAAATAAAACCAATTCAGAATTCAAAGATGTCTGACGAAAAGCCTAGCTGAAGCATATCGTCTCTTTTCTGATTCTATACCAGCGTTACTGCCCTTTCGACTCTCCATCGAGTAGTGTTAGTAGTTTATATTTGAAATGGGAGTCTGACGACGGAAAACATTTAGGTAAGTACTAATACTCCCAAAGATAAAGAGCCACAGTCCTTAAGGAACCTACAGTGCAGTTGAGGTCATTTTGGTGTTATGAAGATCTTTGGCAAAAGCTCAGAGTGCTTCTACTGGAACAATGCGTAGTGACGTGAAGATCCTGAAGTGTCCAAAAAAATAAAGAATGGCTGTAATGGTTTTCAACAGTTTTATCCCACCACTTCCAGATCGATAAGCATCCTCATGATCACTACTAAGCACCAGCTCACGTCCTACCCGCGCCCGACCGCGCAGAGGAAGTTCTGGACCGTATCTGCAACCTGACTGCCGCGACTGCGCCATTCAGACAAACCTTACAAGAGCTGGCATCCCAGCTCCAGACGGTATAGCAGAACTGGTTCCGGACCAGGAATCTCATTACAGGAGTGCTGCTGACGAGATCACCGGCTATTTCCCCGTCCTGATGTTTTCCGACGTGGACTTCGTTCAGCCCAGGACTAATTGAAGCCGACCACCAGATGCTCCTTTGAAACCGAGGAAAGTATGTCGAGAAAACTTCAGGCACGGATGGAGAAATACATTACCGGTTAGGAAAGAACCCGATACGACGTAAGAGGAACCGGACATGACTTCATGAAGCGCGATAAAGTGTGGTTATGGAACTGAAACGTCGCAAAAGGATTCCCTTCTAAAGGTGCAGATCAACTGGGAAGGACCTGGCACAGTCCTCTAAAAAGATACCGAATGACGTTGGTGTGATATAGAAATTACCGCCACACCCAAAACCGAAGGCAATATATTGTAATAGGGTGCTAGTCATATCTTGCCAAGATGAATAAGATCTTTTAAGTTCAGACCATATTAATTATTTGCAAATAATGCAAATTATTTCTTTTAATTCCTTAGTGTTTATTTCTAATATGTGAATTTGCGTTTTTACATCTCTCTTCTATGCTTTGAATTTTATTAGGTTGTATATGCTGGGAATAGAGCCAGTTACTTATAGGATTTATTATGTGAGTCGTTTACCTGTACAGATGCTTCCTCTATCAAGGATTTGTGTCGTTTGGACGTAGCTCCTTGAGAGGGGCAGTTACAAATAAAATAGTGTAAATAATTTAGTTTTTATGGCTTCTAATGCATTTATATATTACTCTCTATGCTATATTTAGTTTCATGCTTTCAAAATTCAGCACTTACAAGCAATGCCGCCTCTTACGTTAGTGTTTGGCGACTCAATGAGAACTTGGCGAAATCTTGGTGGAGCCAGTTGGTATCATTTTTGGCGACCATGCTGGTGAAGCTTGAAACCTTCTGGAATCTTCTAGTGCAGGATTCTCCACTTGCGTCACGAGCAATATATTTCTGACGTTTGCCGTTTATAACAAGATGCCGAACGGCGCGAGTTTAGCCCGGGATTAAAACCAGCGGAAGTGAGTGATTGTTTTGACGAAGGATTAGTCGGCTGTGCTTTCTGTGAGTACCTTGCTTGCGTATTTTAAACACTGGTGATTGTGTTTGATTGGTTAAAGTTGAAGATGTGGAAGACTTCGATATTTACCCCAGAATATTGCCGCCGAATCCTGTTTTGCTGATTGGATTTTTTTGATAATAAATTCGCATCGTTTCTAAAGAACTGCAGTTTAGTTTTTTGTGATTGTTCTACATGCACCATGAACCCTTCGGATCTACGTAACAATATTAAACCACAATAAGCCTTCTTTATTCAGTGATCATTTCCGTCCAGCGGTAAGCGCAGTTTACAGATCGAAAGGTCGCGAGTTCTGTCCTTCACAGACCTGCTGCAAAGAACCGCAGTAGTCAGTAAATTCATCTATGCCCACTTCAAAAGCAAACTGCTTTATCAGACACTTGACGTAATTAAGCCGCCGCCATACGACGACGCACCTACAAAGCCGTCGTTATTTCAGTGATGCAATTTCATACGCTCAACATTTAATATGGTATCGTTCATTTGCCTAATCACTGCTTAGTAGTGTGGTTGTGAGGACAATAGGTGTCCAGCATGGCTTCCTCCTGGCACGGATGAGGATCGTTTTGGCGTGGTGGTTAAGATATCTGTTTTGAACGGAAGGCAACCAGATCGGGAATTCCCTTCAAAAGTCTAAAAGTCATTTCTAAACTTGGTAGTTGAAACATTTATTCAAATTAAGCTACTTGTTTTTTCCAAAGAGTATGTTGCGCAAATTTTATACTGTCTGAAGCTGAGACAATTTGGAATTATTGTGTGAAAAATGTGTTTGTGACTTTAATTTTCAACACCTGTGTGGTTATGTTGTTTATAAAAGAATTATTTGATTTTAAATATTTATATAAAAAATATTTTTATGTTCATAAAGAATTATACTGTGTAATTCCTATATAACTGTATGAATTGCGTATAAAATTGTACTTTCTCACTAATTAATATAAAGTTTCTTTTTTTAAAAACAACAGCTATATTAGATGATGATGTTGTGAGATATGCTAAACTAAAGAAGAAAGGATATTTGCAAATTGTCACAAATCTGGGACCTTTAAATATAGAGTTGCACTGTGATATGACACCTAAAACTTGTGAAAATTTTATTAAATTAAGCAAAAGTGGATATTATGATGACACAATTTTTCATCGATCAATAAAGAATTTTATGGTAAGTATCCATAAAATTCTTTCAAAGTATTAAAGAAAAGTTTTATCAATTATTTTAATTTTCTCAGTGATTATACACATAATATATATTTGTAGATATTTATATACTGTATATTCCAATGATGTACTTTTTATTCAAAAAATAAGATCAAAATTTACATGCAACTGCTGTACGCATAATATAAAAATGATAGCTATAAAAGTAAAGAAATGTCATATTCTATGAACTTTCATTATTAGATAACATGAATAGTTCAACTTTCATTTTATCGTCCAATACTATTTCATTTTCACCATCACTGTTGCTGTTATCCAGACCTAAATAATCATCTTTGATTCCATCTAAATTGTTAGGTATGCTACAATCTTTCTTAAATTACTTTTTAATCATTTCAGACTTAATGCTTTTATTATCCACTCACACAGTATTTCTAAGTCTCAAAAGATAAGATTATTGCACACATCTACATTTCAGGCTTCTTTGTAAAAAAAAGTGTGCAATATACAGAAGTGTGTTTTCTGTATATTGCAAATATACGGAAAACTTAAAAAGAGCAATTTGAAAGTATAGGTGCGCATTTTACATCGGTGGGCATAATATGCCTGAACAGAGAATACATTTCAGAATTATTATAAACAAGGTATGGCTGGAGAAATATTTTTATGTTAGAAACTTTAAATTGAATTTAATCTATTCCTAGAGTCAGAGAACAAATTTTACACTTATTAAATGACATTTAAATATATGAAGCTCCAAGATATTTTAATACGATTCATTTTTATGTATAAATGGAATTCAGATTTTTTTTTAATTGAATTGTTGGAATTTAATTAATATCTGAAATGTATTTTTTTTAAAAAAATATGTATTATAAAATTTATCTAGAATTTATTTTCCCAAAACTGAAATGGACAAACTGAATTTTATTTCCAAATTAGACTAATTGGCCTCTGAATCTTCAGCTACTTCTTTCCATCAGAAGTGCTTTTAAAAAGTTTGTGAATTTGGTGTAAATATATTTGTAATCCTTCGTAACCTCAACAGTTTTTTTTCCTTCATTCCTTTGTAATAAATAATTAGTACTTACTTCTGTGAGCCCTGTGGGATACTTCTTTTGTGGTGTATAGATTTATATTTGTTTTCCATAAAAGACTAAAAATTAGACTAATTCTCCATTCTTACTTTATTTTAAGAAATATTTGAAAAAAAAAAAGTTAAAAAGAATATCTTAAGTACACCAAATTATTATCTCTGTCCTATTCAATAAATTATATATATATGTATTGTAACCTCCATATTTACAGCTACCTTTCCTAAGCCAACTGAACAACTGTCAGAAGGTGCTCTCCATTCATTCATATGAAATCCTTTTTTTTTCTTAGATTCTGTTCCTGCATTTTCTCTAATTAATGAGGGATTTTTTTTTTGTCCTCTGTTGTTTTTTAAAACTAAGAAGTATTTAAACATTTGTTCCTGATAAGTGGGACTCAATTTCCCTAAAATAATAATTACATTGAATGAAGGGCTACCATATATATATATATTAGTCTGAATTCTCTACAAATGAGAGATGAACATTTATCAATCAAAACCTAAAAATATAGAGATTGTAAGACCACCATACATTGAAGGATAAAAGAGAAATTAAGATTTAAAAAATGGATGCTGCAGTATTATAAACATTGCAGACTTAGGACAGCTTATATATAAAAGTGGGGTTGAACATGTTTTGTGTTGTACCAACCTTTCTCCCTTTATGTTAATGATACTGAGCAAAAAACCTATTGAAAATAAGGAATAGAATGCTCCAAATCCATTACAATATAAAAGGTGATTTGATCTTGAAAATTGCACTCAAAAATGAGCCCGGCCTAAATCTGAGTAATAACAAATAAGCTTGGCTGCCAAATTCTGGACTCCAAATGTAACTAAAGCACTGAAAATGGCTGAATTGCAGCACTTAACAAAAGCACAAAGAATAGAAATAAAAAAAATTAAAAGAGAGTTTACAAACTATCATAACTTAGTGATACTAGAGGTTATATATGAATTAGATAATAGTAAGTAATTTTTATCTAATATTGTGAATATGATAGTAACTATAACTAGAAATATGATAAATTTATAGTAATAAACTATTATTATTCTAAGGAATTTTAATCCTTACTATTTAATAGCTTTATTCAAAATAACTATTCATAAAATTAATTGGGTATTTCTGATTTAAGCAATATTTAGTAAAATATTTATAGTTATTTATATTATTTGATTTTGAAACTAGAAACTGATTGTGCTGTATATAATACTGGCTATTTCTGGACTATAAAATATGGCATTACTTTCCCAATGAGGAACTTTATAATTTTGAAATTAAATTCTCTTTTTATCATAAAATAATAGTAACTATAATATTATCTTCTTTCAATTTGATATGTATATCATAGTACTTGCTTCATTGTTGTTATTATTTATGCCCAGTATTAAATTGAGATATTGTAGATAAAAGTATTGTTAGGCTTAAAATTAGTCTTGGTTGCTAAAAATGATTAGAGTCATCTTATATACAAAAATTGGCATTCAGATTACCACATATGCTTTAATGCCATCTAACAAAGATCAAGGTAGTGACCTACCGAACAGGCAATGGTGGAGAATCTCAGTATGGAAACTTTAAAGATATGAATCTAGACCCATTCTGTTTATCAATAAAGAGAAGAGTTGAGTATGGCAAATCCAGGACCAAATACAAATAAAGTCTCAGTTGTTAGTAAATGTTTCACCTTTTATTATTTACTTATCATTGAGTTAATTATATTTTATTAAAATATGTGCTTTTTTGTTTTTAGCTTCCTCTTACTTATAGATCTTGTCAACACTTGATAAGAAGCATTCAATTTTGAAGGTACAATTTCAAAGTTCTTATGAATATAGTAATTATTTGAATTACTTTATGTGATATATAAAATTAGAGGTAAACATAAATATTTAAATTTACATTAAAAATATGCTACATTTATTTTAAAACAAAAAATTTTAACTGAGAATAATACTTAAGTAAATTAGGTGACAATTATACTGTAAAAGAGGAGTTTTTTGTTTCTCCATGATATTGGATTACTTTTTTTATGTAATATGCATTTTTCCTAACTAATTATTATTAGAATTGGACATCAAAAAAATTAATTTATATAATTAATAAGTATAAATGAGTTAGAAAAAGATTTTTAATGGTAAACGGGATAAATACAATTTTACAATGAGTCATATCTACTTTATTGAGTACTCTTAGATCATATTGAGAAAGGTTCTAAAATGCCAATGTAATTTTTATGTGTAAAAAAGGTAAATATTCATTTGGTTGTAATATATTTATAGTATACAGTTTAACTGTTGAGAGTAGAGTCAATTTTGGTATTCAGCTTTTTGGTGTTCAGACCTCTGATTTTTCTGGGAACTTTGTGAGAAAACGCACCAATTTCTGTGACCTATGGCCAGCAGATCTTTCCTCAAAGGATCTGCAAGGCCCATAAACAGACAGATGCCAGCCTAAAAATGAGTTAGTAATACTGCTTCGACTAGTAACAATTAGTCTCATGCCTTTGACTGGTAGTAGTCAATAGCGCATTAGTTTTGCCGGTTGAGATGAGCTATGCTTGGTAGTTTGTCCTGCTATTTCTATATTGTAGAACGATAATAAATTGAGCTGTGAAGATGTAGTCCTTCGGATACTTATTCTGCAAATTTTGCTGCTAAACTTATGAGTTTGCAAGGACTGATTTTGATAGCAATTATCATTGCTCTTAAAGAACTGTCTTGTTCTTTGTGACTGATTTGCATAAAATTCTCGCACCCTGGATAAACATAACAAATATAGTATATAAGGAGTACAATTATTTAATTTGTCAATAATATATGAAAGTACTTTTTTCTACAAGATTCTTCTTTTTCTTAGCCGCTTCAGCAAATAGAATAGTGAATTTATCTGCTTTTGATTAAGACTCGCATTGTATGTTGTAATTTTTTAAAATTTTACATAAAACTATAAGTACTAAATTTTTGGAGTATGTTAAAAAATGTTCAGATAATTTATTGCTTTTTATGGTTATAATTATTGCTACTTATATATTAAAAAAAGACTTAATGTTCCAGAAAAAATTATTTATGACTTTTGGTGAATAGATTTCATTTAAGCCTATTAAAATACTATTTACCTGGACTTTTCATTGCCTACAAAAGTTGAAATAGTGAAGGAATGTTTAAGCACCCCTTGTTGTTTTATTTAGAATTATTACAAATGTGTACTTTTTGGGCCATTTGTGTTGAAATATTCACACATATTGTTGCTTCCATAATTGTCTGCTCTGCTTCTTAGCAGCTGAAAAAATCTCCTCTTCATAGATTCTTTCAAATACTTCTGAGCCAGGGCAAGCCATTTTCAACTCTTTTGTATTGAAATCAAAAGGTGTATTGTAGAGATTCATTCACAGATATTCATTTTGCAGAAGTAGCAGGATTCATCATTAGATGACATACCTCTATTTCCAAATCAGAAACTATTCAGTCATTTTTTATTGCATAATGCTAATGTCTTTTACACATTTCTTACAAAAATTGATTACATCATTTGGATTTTTCGTGGAATATCATTATTTTTGGTTGTATAAAGATAAATTTGTTCCTAATAGTTAATCTGAAAATGAAGAAAATGTATGATATAGTATAAATACTGTGATCCATATGCATATTCGAGGATTTTCCTTATCTTGAAATAATAGTTATTATATATCTAATATACTTCTTTAATTTATTTTCTTTCTTAAGCTTGATAATCTCTAATAGCTAGTAAAAAGTATTTTTATATATTTAAAATGTTGCACCCAGTAGGACTGTCTTTCAAAATTGAAAGAATAATATTGAAATTATTTAAATATATATATTAAATATATATTATTTTCTATATATAAAAAAATACTGTTATTGCATTATTTACATATGTGAAAAAGAAAATTCCAGCTATGGAACACGTTTTATAACAATATATTTTCATTACTTATGCTAATTTAAGGTTAAGTGAAATTAAATTATGTTTGAGAAATTTATTTTACTTATTTTTTGAATTTATATTTGTTAAGTTACATATGAGAACTCACCTCTTCCAATTAACTTTACCACTAATTCACTCTTCAGAAAATGAAGGAATTGTAATCATAAAAAGCATATATAATTTAATATATTTCATTTAGATTTTTGATACATGTATTTCTGTTCTCATAATTATTAAGTATTTAAGCATTCATTTTACCAATATATTAATCAAATTTGCATAATCCATTTGAAAACTGTTTTAATTTTTAAAATATGTTGAAAAAAATTGATTGCTGATTAATATTTTAAAGGGTAGTTGGTGGATTAGATACTCTCAATAAAATGGAGAAAATAGAAACAGATAAGAATGACAAACCTTTAGTAAGTATATTTATTGTGATTTAAACTATATTAGTTAACTAAGAAAACATTGTGTTTATAATATACAGTAATTCTAAGAATCATTTACATTTACTATATTGGACAAAAGTTTCAGAATTCTAACATTTAAAAATGTCAGTGAAATATAATGTAATATGTGCATGTTTAATTTAAGAATATAAACTTGGAAGTTACACTAAAAGTTGCAAAGTGAAAAGTATTGTATATGATAGAAAGAGAGGTTTTTAATTTTAGTGAGTTATTTTTTAAATTAACACAATCAAATCTAAATATTGATTATTTGGAGACAGTAATTGAAACTAATCCCAGTTTAACATGTCAACAACTGACAGAAATATTTTAAATGATAAAAGAGTTTAGGAGCTTTTATGTGAAAGAGGTATATGGGGTTGCCAATAATATGTAATGCAGAATTACACATTATTTTAGAGAACAGAAATGTGGCTCATAGACATGGGGAAGAATCCTCTATCCATCTTATTCTCCAGACATAACTCCACAGGCCGTTAAATCATACTTCACAGTAAATGTTATAACATTTAATAATAAAACTAAAAAGATATCAAAATGGGGAGGTAGTTTTATAAAGGGAATTTATACATTTTTTTTCTTGCTAGCCAAAGATTAATGGTAGTGAGGATATATTAATGTGCCTGATGAATTTTTTGTTACTTGATATATGTAAGGAATCATTTTTTTATTTAATTGGTTTTAATTCGCAATTTATTCTATAGAAAGGAAGATTTCTACTTTTTTAAATGTTAAGTGTACTTTCAATTCTTTTATTTAAAGAAACACAATCTTGCAAAAGATATTCAAAGAGACAAAAACAAAAACAACAAGCCTACAGTAGTCTCTATATATGATGATTAAAGCAACAGCGTAATCTGAACAGCGGCTACTGAATATTAGTAACTATAACATTATCTTTCTTAATTATTGAAATTGTTATTTTGACTATTTGTCTGTATTAAATTGAGATATTGTGGATAAAAGTTATTGTTAGGTTTAAAATTGTCTTGCTTGCCAAAAATGATTATATCATCTATATAACAAAAAATGTAGTATTCAGGATTAATACATATATAAGTTTTTAATGCTATCTTATAAAGATTCAAGGTGGTGATCCTACTGGAACAGGCAATGGTGGAGAATCAGCATGGAAAAAACCCTTTAAAGATGAATTCAGACCTAATTTAAGCCATCAAGGAAGAGGAATATTGAGTATGGCAAATTCAGGACCAAATACAAATAAGTCTCAGTTGTTAGTAATGTTTTACCTTTATTATTTACTTATCATTGAGTTAATTATATTTAATTAAAAATAAGTGTTTCTTTTGTCTTTTTAGTTTCCTTACTTATAGATCTTGTCAACACTTGGATAAGAAGCATTCAATTTTTGGAAGGTAATAATTTCTAAAGTTCTTTATGAATATAGTAATTATTTGAATTACTTTATGTGATACATAAAATTAGAGGTAAACATAAATAGTTTCAATTACATTAAAATATGCTATTACGATTTTTAAAACAAAAAAATTTTAACTGAGAATAATACTTAAGTAAATTAGGTGTGACAATTATACTGTAAAGATAGAGTTTTTTTTTTATTTCCATGATATTGATTACTTTTTTTATGTAATATGCATTTTCCTAACTAATTATTAGAATTGACATCAAAAATTAATTTATATAATTAACAAGCATAAATGAGTTAGAAAAAGATTTTTTAATGGTAAACGGGATAAATACAATTTTACAAATTTATCAATAATCTGGCCTTTATCATACCTGATCACAATATATGTTAAATTTAAAATATTGTTACGAATTTTATGTAAAATAGTGTAAATAATCTGAATTTGGTTGTGTAATACATTTATATATTACGAACTATTGGAGATAGAGCCAACTTGGCATCATTTTTGGCAAGTCTGGGACCCTCTGGATTTTTCTGGAACTTTGTGGAGAAATGCACTAATTTCTAGACCTATGGCGCAAGCAGATCTTTCTCAAAGGATCTGCAAGGTCTATAAATAGACAGATGCTTGCCGAAAATGAGTTAGTATTGCTTTGACTAGTAATTAGTCTTGCCTTGACTGGAAAAGAGTCGAAGGGGATTACTTGGCTGTTGGAGTGGATGGGCGGATAATCGCTTTTTATATTGTAGAAACTGATATTGTGTCTGAGCGCTGTGGAAGATGTGAAATCCTTCTGATACTTATTCTGCAAATTTTGCTGCTAAATCCTATATTTCAAGGATTGATTTTTGACAGTAAATTATCATTGCTCTTAAAGAACTGTCTTGTTCTTTGTGACTGATTTGCATAAAATTCTCGCATCCTGGATAAACATAACAATATATATACATAATTATTTAATTTTTTCATCAATAATAGTATGAAAGTAATTTTTCTCACAATATCTTCTCTTTTCCCCTTAAATGCTTCACAAATAGAATATGAATTCCATCTGTTTCTTTGATTAAGACTCGCATTGTATGTTGTAATTTTTTAAAATTTTACATAAAACTATAAGTACTAAATTTTTGGAGTATGTTAAAAAATGTTCAGATAATTTATTGCTTTTTTATATTATAATTATCATTATTTATATATTAAAAAAAGACTTAATGTTCCAGAAAAAATTATTTATGACTTTTATGAATAGATTGTATTTTAAGCTTTTAAACACTATTTAATTGACCCTTTTCAATGTCTTACAAAAAGTCAACAAAGTAAAGGAATGTCACATTTGGCACTTTGTTAAAATGTGTTTGACATTCCTTTTTACCTAAAATTTATATTTGCATTTGCAATCTTGTTCAGTTCTCTTTACAACAGTTTTAGAATTCTAAAATTATTTTCTTAGTATAGAAATTATTGCATGTGTAAAATGTGTACTTTAAATATTTGTGTTGAAATATTCACACATATTGTTGCTTCCATAATTGTCTGCTCTGCTTCTTAGCAGCTGAAAAAATCTCCTCTTCATAGATTCTTTCAAATACTTCTGAGCCAGGGCAAGCCATTTTCAACTCTTTTGTATTGAAATCAAAAGGTGTATTGTAGAGATTCATTCACAGATATTCATTTTGCAGAAGTAGCAGGATTCATCATTAGATGACATACCTCTATTTCCAAATCAGAAACTATTCAGTCATTTTTTATTGCATAATGCTAATGTCTTTTACACATTTCTTACAAAAATTGATTACATCATTTGGATTTTTCGTGGAATATCATTATTTTTGGTTGTATAAAGATAAATTTGTTCCTGAATATAGTTTAATCTGAAAAAATGAAGAAAAATGCAAGGATATAGCATATAAATACTGTGATTCATATGTGCATATTCGGAGGGGATTTTCCTTATCTTGAAATAATGCTTAAACTTGTTATTTTCTTCTCTGTTTGATAACTTAACAGCTAGTAAAAAAAGGCATTTTTTATATTTTAAAACTGTTAAAAAATCTGCAGTATGTGACTGTCTTTCAAAATTGAAAGAATAATATTGAAATTATTTAAATATATATATTAAATATATATTATTTTCTATATATAAAAAAATACTGTTATTGCATTATTTACATATGTGAAAAAGAAAATTCCAGCTATGGAACACGTTTTATAACAATATATTTTCATTACTTATGCTAATTTAAGGTTAAGTGAAATTAAATTATGTTTGAGAAATTTATTTTACTTATTTTTTGAATTTATATTTGTTAAGTTACATATGAGAACTCACCTCTTCCAATTAACTTTACCACTAATTCACTCTTCAGAAAATGAAGGAATTGTAATCATAAAAAGCATATATAATTTAATATATTTCATTTTTGATTTTTTTTATACATGTTTTTTGTTTATATATTAAGTATTTAAACAACCCAAATATTAAAAAATTTGCATAAACCATTTGCTGTTTTAATTTTTTTTAAAAATTTGAAAAAATTGATTTGATTAATATTTTAAAAAGGGGTTTTGGATTAGATACTCTCAATAAAATGGAGAAAATAGAAACAGATAAGAATGACAAACCTTTAGTAAGTATATTTATTGTGATTTAAACTATATTAGTTAACTAAGAAAATATTGTGTTTATAATATACAGTAATTCTAAGAATCATTTACATTTACTATATTGGACAAAAGTTTCAGAATTCTAACATTTAAAAATGTCAGTGAAATATAATGTAATATGTGCATGTTTAATTTAAGAATATAAACTTGGAAGTTACACTAAAAGTTGCAAAAGGAAAGTATTGCATATAATATAAAGATATTTTTTTTTAATTTTGAAGATATTTTTTAAATTAACACAATCAAATCTAAATATTGATTATTTGGAGACAGTAATTGAAACTAATCCCAGTTTAACATGTCAACCTTTTCAGAAATATTTTAAATGATAAAAGAGTTTAGGAGCTTTTATGTGAAAGAGGTATATGGGGTTGCCAATAATATGTAATGCAGAATTACACATTATTTTAGAGAACAGAACAAAAATTATACATTTAAGGGGGAAGAATCCCTCCTCTATCCATCTTATTCTACAGATATATCTCCATTAGGTTGCAATTCATATTTAATATAAATGTTATAACATTTAATAATAAAAACTAAAAAAAAAGATATCTCAAAAATTGGGGGGGAGGTAGTTTTATAAAGGGAAATTTATACATTTTTTTTCTTGCTGGCCAAAGACTAATGCAAAGTGAGTGGATATATTGAATAAAATTATTGAATTTTTTTGGTTACTTGATATATGTAAGGAATCATTTTTTTTATTTAATTGGTTTTAATTGCAATTTATTCTATAGGAAAGGAAGATTTCTACTTTTAAATGTTAAGTGTAATTTTCAATTTCTTTTATTTAAAGAAACACAATCTTGCAAAGATATTCAAAGAGACAAAAAACAAAACAAGCCTTATAGTAGTCTCATATGATGTGTAACATCTGACATGTTATCGTGGTAAATAAGCAATAGTAACTTAAATCCTGAAAAAATGAATCCAGTATGATTGGAAAAAATATTATATCGAATAATTATGTCTTTAATGAAAATTTTATTTAGGAGTAATGCAATTTTTTATCAAAAATATTTATTCTTGTTCAATTTGGGGAAGAGTGGATACAATAGACTTATGATAAGTAAAATATGACACATATACTTGTGATTTCAAAGTATTTAAAAACTGTTGAAAAACAGCTTCAATAACAGTACCACTATTAGTTGTCAAAACATTTCGATTTGTATTCATTTTGAGCTTTAGTTCATCATTCAAAAAAGCTGTGAATGGCTCAGCTTCTGGCAAACTGTAATTAATGTTGAAATCCCCACTCAAAATCATGGGAAGTGAGTGATAGTTTGTTTTTAAAAGAGCAGAACCATCTTCGATATATGGTAAAAGTACAAAATGCAGGAAATCTTTAATTTTTTTAACCGTTTGATTCAGAAAAATATATACGGCCACCGAAATCACTGTTTGCCCATTTTCAAATATGCTTCTGCTGCACATTGTCCCCAATATCTTGACTAGCAATACCCAGTCCACTTGTTTGATGATAAATAATGTCCATGTGAAGAGTCACAACATGTGAGTTGTTTTGTTTGCGATAGATCGTTAAATTGTATGCAGCAATCGAAGTTAGGTATCGAAACACATTCGTCATTATCTAACCACGTCTCTGCCAACATGAGTAACATGCAATTTTGTGAAATAACATCATTGAATTGTGAGGTGGCGTAAGAAAACGAAATAGAGTTTTAGAATTTGAATCTTTTGAAATGCTAACTTTAACAATATATAAAAAAAAAACTACTAGAGTTGGATTTCACATATATTTTGTTCTGGATTTACCCATCTTTGCAAATCACAAAATTTAATTAGCTTGGTAAATGTTTAATTTTTATCAAGAAAACTTTTTTTAATCACAATTAAAAATATTATATTGACAGTGACAAAAATTAACCTTAAAGTATGAAAAAGATACGCACTAAAATATTTATTCGAATTATTCCATACTACTTACTCATATTTTCTTAAGAATGTTGAACTTTGTCAGACGCTTAACAGTAAATATAATTATTAATAAGTAAGTTTTTCCTGAATAAGAATTCAAATCTTGTAAAGACTGTAATCAAAGAATTATTACTTTGGTTAACTCAGTTCAGTTTTATTTCATGGGTTTCAAATTCAAACTAAACAAGATCACAGTTACAATTACATTAAAACAGTTAACAGTATTAGAGAAAATAATGAGAGGATTGGGCGCGCTTCCTCTTCTGAGCTGGCAGACTGACTGGTTAAGCATGCATCCACTCGGCGAAAAGAGTGTGCATTATTGTCCATCTGTCTTTACTATTCTCGTTACAATCTTTTGGAATGCTGACTTTAACAATATAAAAAAAAAATCTACTCATTGGTCAAATCAAATAGTGCACGCTTACGTCATTTCCTTTTACCCATTTCCATCCCTTTTCACAAAAATCACTCCTACAAATATTCAGTAAGTGATAGAAAAGATGTTACACATCAAAAAATATATATAATGTAGTAATATAAGAAGTAAGAAACTATGACATTTTTATATTTAATTTGTAAAAATACTTATCCTATTGAAAATTTAGAACTGTTTTTACCCCTGTTTAAAGTTTTTTGAAATAAGTTTTTTGATTAAAATTGTTACATTTGTCTTAAAGAACATAGATTTTTCAATAGACATTTATGATCAATTATACATAAAGGCAAAATAAGCCAAACATATTCAAAATAGAGTATCATTAGACATCCTACCTTTACTTCAAAAAATAATCCTCTTTCTATGTGAAAAGAGTTATTGATTCACATTATTTACTAATAGATATTATAAATGTGTCAACAAGTAAAAAATATATTTTAATTAATATGATTTTGGTTCACAGGAAACCATTAAAATTTTGAAAATCATGATTTTTGTGGATCCATATCAAGAAGTTGATGATGAGGTAAATAAAAAAACTTCTGCCATTGTGTATATCTTTATATATAAAAATCTTCTGTGCATGTGTATGTGACTGAACTCCTCCTAAACGGCTGGACCTATTTTGATGAAATTTTTGTATGGGTTCAAGTGGATTCGAGAATGGTTTAGATTCAGCATTCGGTCCGATATCGCAATTAATTAAAAACATTCAACTCAATATTCACCTGCATTGTTGTAACAACGTTATTGTTATAAAAATGACGTAAGTTGGCGTTAAAAATCTATTTTTAGCCAAACCGGGTCTTCATTGTTACAAAAATGCAGACGAAGCATGCTTTTTAGCGTTTTTAATTAATATCTTTTCAAATAATCTTTATATATATAATTCTTCTCTGTGTGTGTGTATGTGACAACTCCTCCTAAACGGCTGGACCATTTTTGATGACATATTTTGTGTGGGTTCAAGTGGATTCGAGAATGGTTTAGATTCACAATTCGGTCCAATATCGCAGTTAAAAAGATATTAATTAAAAACCTTAAAACGCATAATTTTTTAACCCCTGTGTGCTGTTTATTCTGCTAATGCACGGCAAGAAAAAAAAAAGAAATAAGAGGGGAGGATTTTCCGATATTTACGCCGTTTTTAAAATTGCAATCTAATTTTTCTATCAAAATCAGACAAAAAATAATTACAGAATTGGAAAGATTATTCATTTCGCCACGATATGCATATATCTTTATATATATAATTCTTCTGTGCGCGTGTATGTGATTGAACTCTTCCTAAACGGCTGGGCCGAGTTGGATATTTTTTGTGCGGATTCAAGAATAATTTAGATTCACAATTCGGTCTAATATCGCAATTAGTTAAAAATGTGCCAAAATTATGTAAGGGCGCACGATTGTTCATAAAAAAAATCATGGGCAATATTATTGAGGCCACTAGTAAATACAGTAAGACCCCGCTTAATGCAGGGCATACGTTCCATCAAAGTAGAGCGTAATATGAAACAGCGTTAAACGAGGTTATCTCATCATGTAAATAATGGGGTTAGGGGAAGATGGGTAGAAAATTGGCCTGGTATTTTATCATTAAATTTATTATTTATGTGTTTTATAACAATTAAAACAAAAATATATTTCTTACAAACATAGAAACATAATAAATGAATAAACATATAAAAATAAATAAAATTCTAAGTCAGTATGTTTACATTTCAGATCATACAGTATCTTCTGTATTTCCAATTTTCTGCCTTTTTATCAAGAAGGCATCTAATGTAATTTGCGTTTTCATTTTGCGCTCTGTAAGAAGTTGTTCGTAAGTGGATAAGGCATCCATAACGTCCTGTCTTTCCTTTGAACTCCTGTCAAAATTTGCTTCTGCTTTTTCTTGCTGCTTTTTTTTCGTGTTTTTTATTATCACCCATGATAAAAACTAAAAATCATAATATTTGTCACTATAGCAATCGTTATGTTATATAAATTTATACTTACAATGACTGTTAACAAATGTTTGAAACGATAAAACTATGTTCGCATAACACCACTGGAAAGAAGAAACATAGATAAACTGCTTCGGATATCAGAAAGCCCACCGCTAATTCGAGGAATCCCACAATTCAAATAAAAGAGCGTTAAACCGAAACAGCGTTAAGCGGGGTCTTACTGTATATAAAATATCAAACTATTGATTATACAATTCCTATAATTAAATATGGCACTATGTTTTTTCAATTCCTACTGTTAGCTCACTCTCTCTCTCTCTTTTATATATATATTTATTTATAGTCTAATTATCTACAAACGAGAAATGAACATTCATCCATCACAATCAAAAAACACAGACAGTAAGAAAACAACACAATGAAGGACACGTGAGCAATCGAAATTTAAAAAAAGAATGCTGCAGTATTATAAACATTGCTGATTTAGGACAGCTTTTATATAAAAGTGGGGTTGAACATGTTTTGTGGCCAGCCAACCTTCTCCCTTTATGTTAATGATACTGAGCAAAAACCTATTGAAAATAATGAATAGAATGTCTAAATCCATTACAATATAAAGATAATTTACCTAAAAATTGCACTCAAAAATGCAGATCCCGTGCTAAATCTGAGTACAATAAATAAGTTATTGCCAGATTCTGGACCCTAATGCAGATTCAAAACATGTGAATGGCTGAAATGTAGCACTTAACAAAAGTATAAAAAGAATAGAAATAAAAATTAAAAAGAGTTACAAATTACCATAACTTTAATGACACTATAGTATATATGAATTAAATAATAATAAGTAATTAATATTAGAATATGGAGGTAACTATAACTAGGAAAAATGATAAATTTATAGTAATAAACTATTATTATTCTAAGGAATTTTAATCCTTACTATTTAGAATAGCTTTTTGAAATAACTATTAAAAAAAATTTTGGGGTATTTTGATTTAAAAATATTTTTATTTCTGATTTTTTGAACTAGAAATTTTTTGGGTTTTTTGTATATAATTAATAAAATATTTCTGAATATAAAAACATCTTGTTCAATCGAAAAAAAAATCTTTCTATTCATCCAACCAAGTTAAAAATTTTTTTTTGAGGGGAACATTGATGTTAATATAGTTTTTCAAATAAATTCTTAATTAAATTAAATTTAAGAAATTACTGGTTTTATAACAGATTTGTTCCATTGTTGTGCAAGTAATGTTAAACAAAAAAAAACGATTTTTCAGCCAAACTAGGTGTGCATTGTTACAACAATGCAGACAAATCATGCTCTTTTTTCAATTCCTAGGATTAGTTCATTTTCTCCCTATATATATATTTACTTATATATATCGTTCCAATTTTTAATTGTTAACAAAATACTTTTTATTTATCCATTCTAAGTAAGAATTGACTTAAAAAATTTTTTTTTTATATTATTTGTTTAGTTCATTTTACTTTAATTTAAATATCTATTGCTTGCCCAAATTATACTAAATGCAACAATCAGCAGTTAAAGCAGTGCTAACAGTGGCCCAACACAGCTATACAAAATTTAAATTTGTTAACAATTATAGTTAATAAGTTGAAATACTGTATAAATATTCTGAGACAAAAAAATTTGAGTTTTTTTTTAAAAGTATTTGCCCACAATTTTAAACCCTTTTTTAATAATTAAAAAAAATTTTTTCAATTTTTTAACTTTATTTAGTCATAAAATTTTCAGTTAGCTTTAGATAAAGTTTTATTCTCCGATATCTTGGAACAAAGGAGCACTGCCATATTTACAAGGAAATATTACAGATGCCGAGGCATAGGGGAAGAGCCTCAAGAAATGCTCCCAGTTTCCCTAAAAAAGTTGTCAAACCCCCTAATTTAGAAGAAAATACATGCCTTATAAATGAATACCTTACAATGGTTGATTAGGAGGCCAGAAAGGGACCATCAACATTCAGAATTAGCTTAGATTGTACCAATCTGCTTATAATTTGTCTAAATTTAGCTAGTGGGCAGTTTATGATCATGATTGCTCAGAATTTGTTTTTTGCATTTTTATGCTATTTTTATGTGATAATTTCAAAGTATTAAAAATAGCTACTTTATAGTTTTTTTTCTTTATGTACTTTTTACCACTTGAGTGCAAATATCACGTCTTACAAGCTTTTTTAAAACACCATATATGTTCAAGATTTTATACTTTTGTAATGTGTTACTTCTATGTTTGCTATGAAAACTTGTTTTTTATTAATATATCCCAAGATATTTTTTTACAGATTAAACTTAAAGTATCAATATTAATAATTTTTTTATCTAACCAACCACACTCCTCCTATGAAAATAAATTTCTGGTTTTGAATGTATAAAAATAAAATACTTCAATCAATATTTTTTCCCAAATTTTTTTCCGTCTTAAAAAAAAAAAAGACAACAGCTCTATAAGCCATGTTTAAAAAAATTAACATTGGGAAGTAGTTATAACATATAATAGCACTTTAAATTCCCAAAAAATTTTAATTAATGTCTACATTCTTAAAAATATTTTATTTTAGCTATCAAAACTAAGAGAAGAAGAACGATTAGCTGCAGAAAAGGCACTTGTAGTAAATAAAGAACCAAAAACCAAAAAATTAAAAACTTATCATCATGGTATTGGAAAATATATCAATTCCCCAGCAGTGTAAGTTCCTTGTGTGTAAATGCTCTTTTATATATTTCAAATCTATAAATTTAATTTAATGTTTGTATGCGAGTAATTATATCCTGAATTTCAATTTTAGTGAAAATTCTGAAATTGCTACTGGTGTGGAAACAAAGAAAAAGAAGAATGTTACTGGTAAATTTGGAGATTTTAGTGCATGGTAGGAGAATTTTTAAATGTAAGATATATGCATATTTTTGTAAATAAAACAGTTGAAATCTTTACTTTCATTAATTAGTAAAGAATTACTAATAAAAAAACCTATAGAACCGTTATATGACCAAATGTTAATTTTTCTTCTATTTGTTTATAAAACTGAAATAAGGAATTGTAAATTATTAGTTATGAAATCTAATTCCTTATGATTCTTTTGCTTGTACAAATCTAAGAAATTTGAAATCATTGGCAAGATTGTAATAAATTTATAAACATGGTAACTTTATCCCACAAGAAATGCATGAATTACATTGAGTCATTGGCTAATTTTTTTGTTTGAATAGTTTAACAGAGACCATTATTTCGGTATTTGGTATCAAATTTAAAACTTTGAGTGTGAATTCTATCAAAATTTCTTCCAATAGTTTTTTTTTTTCTTTTGTCTATTCCTATGAAAATAATGAATAACACTAAGCAACAAATGTAAGAAACAAGCCATTTGTTAAAAATCTGTCTTGTTTACCTCTTTTTTGCATGTAATCATAAGTTTCCAAATGGTCAGTTTTCATGCTGAAAATTGTTAATATATCTAAATACTTCTCATATTGCTCTATACATAATTTCATTTAGTAGGTTAACTGATACCCTTGTCTTAGATATTTTCAAAGGATACATTCCTCCGAAATTTTTAGGAAGTTGAAAAAATTCAGTTTTCTTTGGGCTTTTATAAGTTTCAGTGGGCTCAATTCACTGATTAAAAGTGCCTGGTCAAAATCATGCAAATTTTAAAAAACAATACATGCAGTATTCTAGCATCTAAAACCTCTAAAAATATGCTTTTGATATTTTGAATTTTAATATTAGCCTTAAGCCCAAAGTAATTTAAAATTCTTTATACCTTGAAAAAGAAGTAATTTTAATTCAATGTTTGTTTTTTTTATCAAACTCAGGATTTAAGACCCCAGAAATTTTTCAAATTTTTATTTTCTACATTTAGAAATTAATAAAATGTTCATATGATTTGTAATGTAAACACTGGAGCATATATTAGGCTCTGATTTATTTCATGAATGCCACCTGTAATGTATAAAAAGTTTGTTGGTAGCTATGCCAAAAAGTGATTAAATTAAATTATCCTGTATCACATGCTTTTTTGTTGTTTATAAAATCTTTTTTAGATGTCCATCCCCCTTTTTGTTTAAAAGTATCGTGTATCTTAACATAACTGAGAATATTTCCCAAACTTTTTCACGCATATATCAACTTCCTATATATTACTTGGAAATAGCTTGTCCTCAGCTTGTAATAAATTTCTTATATAAGAATACTTTTAGATATATTATATTTTTCAAAAATATTTTACTTTATAGACTGTGAAAAATGAAATCCTGTGTGTTTGATTTCACTAAAAGAATTATATATAACCCTCATATTGGGAATGTTATTGAAATTATAGTAATCAGTAACACGAATGAAAGTATGCAAGCATATTCATATAATTTTTTATATATTATTAAACATTTAAAAAGTGAGCTTTCAATCATAAAATTACAATACAAGCTAATAATCCACATCTATGCTGCTTTCTTTATATTATAAAAACAAAAACACATTGAAGATATTTTTTCTGAAAGTAATCAACTTTTGTCTATCATGTATTTATCAAAAATTAAGATTTGAATAGATTTTAATACCTATCAAAATTAAACTTTCATATTTTGGTTATTATTTTAAAGATATGTTCATCACGAAGCTGATGAGAAAGTCGAAATCAATTTAGATTGTTTTTATAAAATAATCCACATCACAGATATGTTTAATTAAAAAAATTTCAATATAAGTTAAAATATATATAATGTGTTATATTGTCATATGTACAACAAATGGAAATTTTAAAAATGTGTAGATGAAATATAAGTCCATGTATAAATGAATGAAATAAATATTTCATGAAGAAACACCAACAGCAAAGCAAAAACAATTTTAATAACAACAACCCAAAGTAACCAAATGTTAAATTTAAATATAAAAACTACACCTTGTCAAAGTGCTTCTAACTGTAAATTATAGCAACTACAATACTGCAGCAAAACTGTAAAAAAGGGGGAATTAAAAGCATCAGAAGTTCTTAAGAACATTGTACAAAGTCACAAACATATATATATATTTACAAGCACAACATTTTACTCTTCATGCACAAGTAGCAAATTCAAAAATAGGAGAACAGATAAGGCAGGGCCATGTAACAAAATATGGATACTCACAAATGAATGAACAATCACCTACTTAAAAAGAGACACCACCAAAAAAACATGATGAAATATACACATTTTTAAAAAGGAAAAAAAAAATGGGTAAAATCCTAGGAGACCCCCAATCACCCTTGGCCAACCCGAACCCCGAAATGGCAAGTGAATACAGAGATAAGTGGATCGTAATGAAAATATATGTAAACAATACAGAAATTAAGCATTTAAGATTAAAAAATTAAAAACAGCACTTACTTTCTTACTGCTGATCTTTTCGAATGGAGGGGACAGCATAACAACAGATTTTGAAAAAATCTTGAAGGTCTCATCGCTAAGTGAATGATCGTGTGGCGCCGCCATTTTTTTTCTCTGAGGTAATGGTCGAACATACCTTGGCGTGGTTAGTGCAATTTCAAGAAAGCGTTTTTATTTTTAACCATGTTACATCATGCCGATTGTTACATTTAGGACATTCATATAACTATAAGCAATCAATCCTTCCTTCATACACTATTCAATCAATTCTTTCTAACCTTTCGCATTCAACAAAGTAAAAAAATTCTAAGATATATTCCTTCACACACGCAACCATTCCAGCCTGGTTAGCCAAAACAAAATGAAATTCGAAATGCCCGCCGACAAAATACGAAATTTCCAGAAATAGTTAGGGTTACCAAGATGGCACAATTATCGCCAACCCAAAATAATTCGCGCCAAGGGTGTGGGCTCTCCTAGGACTGAACCAAAAAATGAATTTCTCTTTTTAATTTTCTAATAAAAGATAGGAAAAAGAGAAATTCATTAAATCTTTCCAATTAAAATGAAAAACTAAGTAGAATGGGTATTATTTTAAAAACTAAAGTTAAATAATTTATGTATAATTTTTAATAATCTAGAATGCAATTATTTTCTAGGCAGAATTAATTTATGATGCAAGTTTTAACATTAAAATTTAAAGAAATACATTTCAAATGAAAACTTAAAGAGTAAAATTCAATAATTACAATTTTTTTTACATTTTTCTAGTTATCGAAAAACTAATGGAGCATTGGGGAAAAAGCTCCAATGTTTTTTACGTATACAATGTTTGAGAAATATTAACTTTTGAACAAAGGTATTTTCTTGCCCCTTTGTGATCTCTATAAATTTACTCAGCATTTATATTTTCTATTTATAAATATTTTAATATTAAATCTAAAATATCAAAACAAAACCATATGACATGAAAAAATTTATATTCACAATGAAGCACTTCATTTATTTGCATTTAAGTATAAATCTTACCATCATAAATGGATTTAGAAGATTTTCTAAGGGGGTACAGATTCATATCAATATCAAAATCTTCATGAATATTGATATTGTAAGAAATACATGTCAATTTCTTAGTAAAAAAAAATAACCCCTGTGCCCCGTCTTTAACCCTTTGTGTTTCACTATCCTTTAAAGTTCGAATTTCAACAAAAAAGAGGTAGGTGCAATCAATTTAGGTCTAAAAGAGTACATAGGTAAATTTTTCTGAGCATTATATGTACCATTTTGATTCTGTGAATGATCTATTTTTTAAGTATAAAAAAAAATTTGTAAATCCAAGGATTTATAAAGACCAGAGTTTAAGTTATTGCAAGAAAAGAAATATTTTAATCAGACTATATTTTGCTGCCATCTATGTTTATAAAGGATAATTCAAAGTAAACTTTAAATGTGTTGTTGTTTGTCATCCCCGAGATCAGCAGAGCTAGATCAAGTCCACGAGTCCATTCACCCTGAAGTCCAAAACGAATAGGGGATCTTGAAACAAGTCCTGCCTGGTAAGCCCCAAACAAGATAAAATGTGGCCAGGGGAGGCCTGAGCAGAACACTTAGTGCAAATTTTAAACATATTTTTATTCATTTGTAGTGGAATTTTTAATGATTTGAGTCATTAGAAAATTTAGGTGTTCCATGCAGTAGAACACTGAAACACAAAGGGTTGAATCCATCTATGAATATTATTACAATAGCAATGCAAATCATTTCAAAATAAATTACAATAAATAATATTTAATGTTAATTAATATCAAAGTACTAATTTACATTAAAAATTTCATCAATTTATGGAGAAAAAAAATTTAATCAACAGAACTCATAAAAAATTGTCAAACTGGAGAACACTAGTGCATTACATAAAAAAATATTATCTTTCTTTCCTTGGAACAAAAGCATTTTTCACATCAAAAAAGTTTTTATAATTGCATATAAAGTTAATAATAAAAGTTTTTATCATGTACCATCATCACATTAATATATAGTTTTAAATCTTATATCAAGATCACATTTGTAATTTCATTTTTGAAACTAAGACAACTCTTGTTATTGTAAATTTGATTAAATGAATAATTATTTTATTTTCACCAGAAACGAAAATCTACCTATTTTAGAATCGACTTATCAATGTCAAACAGCAAAATCAATGTCAAATGCAGAACATCTTTCGGGCTTTAACTCAATCTCACTTCAATCTAATCTGCTGTCTTATATTTGAATTTCTTGCATTGAAAAACAAACTAGAAAATATAGTTAAAGAAATAAGGAGTTATTTAAACAAGTATAGATAAAACAGAATAAAATGATGGAATAAAATAAGAGTGAACCTCATAAAGACACAAATTTCAGACATCACAGTAACACTCAAGGCTGTCTTTGCCAAATGTCAAGGAATAAGATCCAAACTTGAAATAAATTCTCATTTTTGATAAGTGTTCTTAAAATTTTTAATACATTTTATAAATATACCTTACCCCACCCCCTTTAAAAATTTACAATATTACAATACGTGAGATGAAATATGGAACACATTAGATAAAATCAGAATGGGATTCTAACAGAATTCAACTTTTTGAACTTGTTCTATTGTTTTAAATTTCGCTATTGAGGAATACGGCCATTCTCCGTGGTTGGAGATAAATTTTTCAAAATTTAACGCTGCGATTTGTATTTGATACAGTTTAATATAAAATGTTCACTAGTTTGTTTAAAAAGGAAATAAACATCATTTAATGGTAATTTTTATCTCGCAACTTATTGATTGAAACTTCTGTATTTCTATTTTTTTGCTGCCTGTCTATTCCACTTTTCAAGATGAGAAATATAAATATAATTTTTATGTCTTTAGCTCTTTTTCCATATTTTTTCGTTTTTTGAAATATGTATGTAGGTCTTTCCAAAGGAATATTTCACGGTTCTGGAGAGGCTTTAGCTAACTTATCGACTTCTTCATTAATCTCTATTAATTTTCACTCGTCTCAACAGGACAGACAGTGCATAAACAGAACATCATATTTATGTCAAGAGTATTTTCCAACTGGAAAAAAATATGGGTCCTATTCTTTAAGAATAAGCAAAGACAGAGTCTTAAGGTTTACTGTAATGCTTTAAATATTTTATTAAAAAATGTTCATTACATCTAAAATGTGATTAATTAGACTCATTTTAAAAACATAAAACTAAATTCATAGTTTTATTTTTGATATTTTCCGGGCCAATGACTGGGGAACACCTATCCGATTGCCCCACTCTAATTCATGTTCTCTTTGCAAGACAACTGTGGAGTTCTCCCTGCTAGAGTGATATCTGCTTTATATTGAACTGCAAGATGCCTTTTGTCAGAAAGGACGTTGGCGGGCGTAATTTTAAAAAAATGATATTTATGCAAAACATTCAATTAATGATATGATAGGAAGTATTTTTCTAAATGAATAAAAAAAAAATTTTTTTTTAACTAAGCAAATGATTCAACATTTTCATTCATTGTTAGCAATGGTTAAAACTAATGAAAATATTGAATCATTCATAAAAAAAAATGTAACACTAAAGGTCATGCATGCAATTACATCATAGCAGTACTAATACAAAAAAAAAAAAAAAAATTCATACTAAGGTAGGCATATTGATTTTTGTAAAACAAAAAATGTTAACAGTTTCGTAATTAATATGGCATATACAAGGTTCATTTCCATGGAGAATGTTATGCTTGGCACAACATGTCCTATGAGAACTTGGTGCAACTAAATCTAATCTATCTAAAAACAAAAAGGAATTTAAGAGTAAATGTTGAAAAGATGAACTTGCTGACTCATAAAAAGATGTAACTTTATTAAAGAAGAAATTTGTATACAATTTTGCTTAGAAAACACAAAAACATATATAACTTTTTTACGACTGAAAGGTAATAAAAAGATTTATCAAAAAACTGGAGGGCACTAACTTTGAAATACATAGGCAGGTGAGCCTAATATGATCTAATGAAGCATAATTGACTAACACAATGGCAATGGCCAACTGACTACATAACTTCTTAAAAACATTTCCTGCATATAAATTATAATGTGTTAAAATTCAAATGTGATGGTCGTACACAATAAGAACTTATTATCATTTTTGTAATCAAATGCACTTTAATTAAAAAGTAGGAGTTAAAAATAAAATCTAACAATTATGATTTAAAGTATTACTCTAAAATCACATGTAATCCATAATCACCAAAGAAAATTCAGCGATATTGCTGTAATAATATACTTTGAACATAGTTTGCTAATTAGACAAATACATGTATATGTATATATATACAGTACACCGGCAGCAAAGAAACTCTACTAACACATCTATTTCCATACAACAGTAACTACCCTGTAGAAATTGAGTCTAATAATGGCACACTACAACAACTTTGCATAGCAAATGTTCTGCAGTCATATAGTAACTAATGATATACAGTTGCTTAATAGCAAATTGATACACTTTTCGAAAAAAGTAAAACAAAACACTATTAACATGAAAAAAAAAGAACATAATGCAGCACCTCCATATAAAATTTAAACATAATTCCACACACATATAAATACTTTAAGCAGTTGGTGAGCAACAAATAGCATAAAACAACAAATTCCACATTTATGACATGGAAGAAATGCTTAATACTTTTAAGCAATGTAAAGTAATAAGTAAATACAAGTGTAACAAAATTGTTTGTTCAATTTCTTCAACTTTCCATAAAAATATGTTACAGTATGAACTGTCAAAAAGAAACATATTAAAACTAGGCATTTTCTATTTTTCATATAAAATTAGTGATGATAATATTCAGGTACTTACATTTCTTATGGGTATCCATATATATATTACAAATTGTATGCATGTAACAGGATAACATTGAAAAATAAGTCATACACTAAAAAAATAATTATTATGTCAAACATTTTATGATTAGAAATCAATTTAAAACATATTTACTAACAAAATTTTAAAAAATCTTACAATATACATTTTGTTTAACAAAGAAAAATAACGATGTTTGGTATTGACATACACAAAAACAATTACTACAAAACATTTTATGATTTGAAATCAATTTAAAACATATTTACTAACAAAATTTCAAAAAATCTAACAATATACATTTTGTTAACCAAAGAAAAATATTACAGTTTGGTACTGACTATCATAATTTCTACAAAACATATCATTTTACAGAAAATTTTACGAGAATTTTTTTCTTCTAAAATTTTAAGATTCTCTTACCTGAAAATGGATTTTAATCAGAAATTTTCCAATATTACAGCTAAAAACAATTTTCAATTTTTGAGCACTTTGCTATCACATTGGAAGCACATTATAATCGCAATAAAAAAAATTCATTATAAATTGAAAACAGTAACCAAGTCAAGAAATTTTTAACTATTTCACTTCAGTTTTACTATTTTTAATACTGCGCACTTTTTGAACTATATTTCCTTGAAGCAATTTTCTTTTGCCTTGGTTAATGTATTTTTTTTCTTTGTGGAAGATTTAACTTACTTCATAATTAACATTCATTGTAGCTTTACAAAAAGGTTACACTGAGACAATTTGCACCTAGTTATGATAATACACATTTTTAATTATTTAATCTAACATTACATAACTCAATAAAAACAAGTTTCTCAAACTTAAAAGTTCATATATAGTCTTTAAAGGTAAAAACAATTTTTGACCACTAGATCTAAAAAATTATGTTAAATTCTAAGAGCTGCAGTAAATAATTTTGTCATTACAGGCATAAAATAATGAACCATTTAAACAGAAGGTAACATTCCTTCCCTAGATTACCGAAGTAATTAGAATAGTAGTTCTAAATAAAGAGAGAAATATTTTCTGTACAATGTATCAACTCAGCATATTGTTATTTTCAGTTGGAGGAAATGATATACTCATACATAACATCACTAAATAAATATTACTCACTGACAAACAAGGTTTTAATAATAAAGAATAACAGAAAATTACAGAAGCTAAGTTACAAAGTATTTTGAAATATTTGTTATATACTGTTATACAACCACAAGAATATTTATTGTATGCAATGAATTCATATTAATGACAATGATTAATCACTAAAGATTTTTACGGCAACTTATTTTATCTGGGAGATAATAGCCTTTGTTGCTCCAAATCCCACAAAACCTATAACAGTAACTTTTTTATGTAGAAAAAAAAACAAGTTGCAAATGAATTATTTGTTTATTGCTAAATTCAAGATGGTCTCAAGATAAATGTAGTCACGTGTTTTCCAATTAATTCAAAGCTGACATTAGATTTGCAGCTGTACTTTTTAAGTCCAGTTAAAGTTTCAAATTTGATAATTGGGTATAAATATTAAGATCCTTCAATACATTCTTAAAGTTTTGTTTTAAAATATATACATATATATCATATATATATAATATGCGGGTACTTTTAAATCAATATGTGTTATTCGTGTTGACAAATATGCACTTTTTAAAAGAAACTTTAGTAAAAACAAAAATTGACAACCAGGTGCATGATCTAATCAGCCGAAAATTCAGAACTGTATTAATCCCACAACTATGAGATGTCACAAGAATTTAGCTCACTGCTAAACATTTTTTGGGACAAAAAAAAATTGAAATTTACTAAAAGTATGCAATTTATATGAAAGTACCAAAAATATTTAAACAATTTTAAATCAGATGAGATAGAACACATAACATACAGACAATAAAAAAAAATTCAACAAAACTTTAAAAAGAATACATAAGTACAAGGGAGCCCATGAGTTTTATTTGAATATATGAAAGACTTATCAAGATACTTTTTTCAATTCTTAGTTGAATTTATATATATATTATATTATTTAATTAATATTATTTTTTTTTTAATTTTATTCTTAGCTTATTCACTAACAGCATTATAGTTGCTTTGAAAAATATACAATGAAGAAGCTTTCTAGTAACCGATCGCAAACATATACTTAAACAGTAATAAATAATTAGTTTAAAAAATTATAAATCACTTAGTGCAAAAGTGTGGTCAGTTCCACTTTAAAAATTTCAGCTTTCTCAATTCACTTTTTTTTCCCCTAAAATATATTTTTTCATTATTGATTCTAAGTAGAATATATCTTATTCTTCAAAAAGCTTCTAAATTGATTCAAATTCCAAGTTTAAATTTTTTAATTTAATTCAAATGAGTTCAACTGCTTGGGAAAAAAAATTACAAATACTTCTACATCATTTTTTCTCTATAATTACTTTACACAGAAATATTGATACAAATAAATAGAATATAAGTACTAGATAAAATATTTCATTTAAATAAAAGTAATCTATTCTTATTTGTAACTTAAATAAAAAATCAAATTGGAATATAGATTATAGTGACTATAATTAAATTAATTATAACAAAATTTTCAAGAACAGTATTTTTTAGATTAAGAACATAATCTTATCAACTATTTCAAGAGTAATACAGTTTACAGAAGAAAAAAAGTATTTACAGAAATAAAAAAATCTCCTAAAAAGCATATATACACAGAGTAGAAATAAGAACAAAGATAATTTTCCCTTATTTATAAATAAGGAGAAATGAATAAACAATTGTTATTGACTATTTATTGGTAAGTAAATAAGTACCAAAGTGCATTATTATAGAAAGACTTGAAGTCTAATACTAAAAAATATCACAATTTAAAAACAAAGACACATAACTGTACATTATAAACACAATTGTACAAAAAAAAAATAACAACTAATTTAGTTTTACATGTTTTCCCTATCTTCAATTACATCTTTGATATTGATTTTTTTTTTGATAAACCCTATCTTGATTATGCCTACTCCCCAAAAAACCTTAGGAATTATTAATCAAAATTAAACATTTTACTTCAGTTCAGGTTTTGTGGGATATGGAGCAACAAAGGCTGTTATCCCTTTGAAATGAATATAAAAATCTATGTAAATATCTATATGTGTCTTTCCTTTCTTAATTACTGTAAAATCCGGCGTATAATGCACACACAAAAAAATAAGATCGAAAATTAAGGGTGAGCGTTATAATATGCAAGATTATACGCCGGGTATAAAAACGATAGCTTTAAAAATAACAAAAAGGATGGTCATAAAAAAAAAGATTTACTTCTAGATGCATCGAAACACTATTTAAAAGAAACGACTAGCCTTATGAACAAGAACAGTTGTAATTCTAAAAGTATACAATTTTTTCAAAAGTCTGGGATACTACCTAGAATAAATGACTTCAATACATAAAAACAATGTATACTTATGTTTCAGATTTCTTCGTTAAACAGGGGGTCGCCGTTATCGCAATATACCTAAAATGAAAAATTTAGCTTTAAAGTATAGGTCGCGTTATACACGGTTGATTATAAGGGGTTTTACGGTATATAGTACGTAAAATTTTACTAAATATTTGTTATTAATAATTTTATTAATTAACACTAATTATTAATTTTGTTTACTGTTTTTTGTTCCCAAAAATCCACAAAATATAAAGAATATGTTGGGCGGTATATTGGATCATGATACGAGAATGGTGGACTTTCGATCCCAACCTCTCCCTTGAAAAATCCCTTTGTGTGTCACTGGAACCTACCAATGCGGGAAATGTTCTATGGTTTGAAAATAAGGGAAAAAAGAGTAATTTAAAAAAATTAATTTCAAGTCTTAATATTGCCACAAAGGAATAAATTTTAAGGGGAAAAAAAGGGAGGGGGGTTGAAAGGTTCAATTTTGGATAGACGATTTTAGATTCAAAATTATTTTTCTTCAGTATAAGTAATCAAAAGTGATGATTACTGATTAATGTGTGCTGAGTAGTGAGCAGTACAATGTACATTGCTGCATTTCATAACCCCAGCTCTCTCTTTCTCAGCATCGTCGAATCAGTTCGATCTAAGCTTTTCTCTGTCTTTCACTTTTTTCTGCGCTGTTATTTTGACAGGATTTTTAATACTAAAGACACTGTTAAATGTACCTGAAGCTTTTTCTTGTAAGTATTTAGTAGGTACCTTTTCGTCATAACAAATTTTGAAACTTAATAAAATGCCTGTTTAACTTTTAGAAAAATTACTTTGACTTTTTACCATAAGAACAACTCAAATACTTAAGGTATCCGACTACGTTCGGAACCGTGATTTTGCAAAAGCGTATAAATGGATAATATTTATGATATTTAGTGTCACTTAGATTAGAAAAGGCATATAAAATGGTTTTATGAATATTATTACAATAAAAAATTATTAAGTACAATACTTTGACACAAAATGAACATAGAATGACCCATTTCCAAAATATTCTCCTTTTGTGAAAAATGCTTCTATTATAATAATATTTTGCCTGTATATAGCTCAGACCTTTGTACAGAGGCTCAACTAGAATGTTTGAAATATATAACTTAGAAGTGGGTTTATCCATGTCTTACGACAACAGAGGGGAGAAATTTTAAGAAAAAAAAGCCGATAATTATTTTAATTGGTCGTAACTCCGAAAATAATGTGAATTTTTCAAAACTCCTTGTTCAGACTCTCTGGAGAAGTCTTTACATAAGCACAAAATATTATTTAAGAAGCATTTTTTATAAAAGAAGCATTTGGAAAGAAAGGTTATTCTAAGTTAATTTTTTGTCAAAATATTGTATTTAAATAATTTTTTATTGTAATACTATTCTTAAAACAATTTTTTGCATGTATTCTAATCTCAGTGGCACTAAATATCATAAATATTATGCATTTATGTGCTTTTTTTAAAATCACGGTTCCGAACGTAGTCGGATACCTTAATCTTCATTCCCCTTGGGGTGGGAAATTATCATAAAAATGAATTTCTTATTTATTTTTTCTTTAATTTATATACATAAAGCGGTGGCTCTTAAACTGTAATATGAAGAAACCCCCGGGGTCTCCAGAGCCTTTTTAGGGGTCCGGAAGATCTCTAATTTAATAAGATTTCTCCCTCTTCTACATGCTCTGAAAGGTCTCATGGGAAAACTGAAATACGTGTCGTGCTACACTAGATCACTAAATTGTTTTCAATGAAAAAAAAGTCTTCTACAACATGTATCTTGATTAAGAATATTAATTCAGTTTTTTTACTGTTTGCAACTACATACAATAACTACAAAGTAATATTTACAAAAAAATAGTAGAAACAAAATTTTTAATTTCAAACTCATCCACACGAAAGCTTTGGAAGTTCTGATACCTTTCCAAACTACTTATTTATGTGAATGAACAAATTATGCGCGTGCGTTATACAGCGAATATACCTAAAATTTAAAAAAATTAGCTTGAAAGTATAGGTACACGTTATACACTGGATTTTACGGTAATAAATATCAAAGAACTTCATCTTCTGCAAAAAAACCTTGAAAAGTTGCTTAGTAACCGTTGCATGTTCCAAAAGTTCTCTGAAGGTGATATTATTGCATGGATCTATCTTCAGTATATTCCACAACTTATTTCTATGAGAAGTATACTTGTCACAAATTACGAGAATGTGTTATAAATCATTATTCGCTTTGCAGGTGTTACATAAAGGATTATTTGTTAATTGATATTTATGCAGGAGCTCTGGAGTTATAATCATTTTACTAATAATGTAAATACCTAGTATCTCTTCTCTTTTGTTATTGGTCCAATTAGATATTATTTCTATATATGGGATGTTTCCTAAAGTATTGTGATATTTGCTGGTATTATAATTCTCAATGGTTTTTCCTATTCTTTTTCGGAAATTGTTAGTGTTGATATCTTCAGGGGCAATTTAGTCAATGTAAACATTAGATTCCGTTACCAATCTTGCATGTTTGTCAGCCTGTTCATTCCAGAAAATTTTTGAGTATCCAAAAATCCAAAGAAAAATTAACTGGGTTCAAGGATTTGAATGAATGAAAATCTTGCTCACTAATCTATGGATGATTTTTGGATATTGAATACTGTAATTTTGAAGGGAAGACAGAAGAGATTGACTATCAGATAAAATTAGTAGATTTTTGACTGATTCTGCCAGGTCATTCAGGGATTAAACATTTCACATTACAAATAAATATTCAATGTCATCACAGAAGGAAGAACTTTTGAATTCAGCTATCACAGCAAAAGGCACCCCATTAACAAAAAAATAAATGAATATTTTATAGTAATTAATATAAGCATACAAAAATTAATAGTTATTTTAAAAACAGAAAAATCATGCTTTTTAATAATTCACATTTTATACAATTTTAAATTACATTATAGAGACAGTTATATAAATCATTAGCTAAAAAAATAATGTTGTTATAGGGGAGGAAATTGATTATCTATTAAGTTATTTCTCAAATTGAGGAAAAAGTAAATAACAAATTTAAAAAAAAAGGAAAATATTTATTTTAATAGTCTTGTTAAAATTGATGTAGTACATAAAATATTAAAATATATAACTCATATGTTAAAATATATAATGCATTTTACTTAAAATAAAAATTTGCATTAAAATTTTCAAAAAATTTTTTGATGTCTTAACATATTTTTTCTGAACAAGAAAATATAAGATAACACTTGTTATTTTATACTTAAAATTACAAATAACTAGATGATTTAAAAATTAATAAAATTTCTATGTATACTTTTTAAATCACCATAAACATTTAAATATCAACATAAGTATTCTAATTAACAATTCCAGTTTTTAAAAATAATTTTACATGTATAGAACTCAAAAATTTAAAAATCTTTACTTACTAGAATCTAGGCAATGTGTTACCACATTTTATCTTCCAATTCAGTGTATGTGACACTAGTAAACAACTTTTTTTGGCTTTCTTGTATACTTGATTATTAGAATCTAGCCAACATGTTATGGTATATTTTAATTCAGTGCACGACACATGTAAATAACTTTTTTTAGCTTCCTTGCATACTTATTAGAATCTTGCCAATGTGTTATGGCATATTTTTCTTATTCAGTATATAACACATGTAAATAAATCTTTTTTACTCCCTTGCACACAATTTTATCAATAATTACAAGAAAAGTCACTAAACAACATCACATAAAACAATCACAACAATTATTAAAAAAATCACAACATTATAAAACAGAATTCATTCCATGTCTTAAAATCAGAATGCAAAATATAATTTCAAAAATCCTTACTTTGGATATGATAATATTAATCCAAAGATTTTCTATAATTAGAATGAATACTGCTTGAACATGAAATTTTGTTAGGATATTTTTAGTTTTTTTAAAAAAACACGACTAAATACTCTATTAAGTCTTTTTTTAAAAAAAAATAAATAAATATATTCAGCACAACTACACTTGAATTTTTCAGTCAATTTAACATAAAATATTTGAATAGGAAATAACAATAACAGAGAGCATAATGGAAGAGCATAAAAGGTATATATAAAATATTTGTAGCATTTTTTGACTATATTAACTATGGACACCCATAAGAAAATTTATTGCTCTGGAGCAAGTTTCATTACACTATTTTTTAGCATTATGAAATATACAAACAATTATTTGATATAATACGTACATTCTAGTTACACTGTATCTATCAATATTTAATGCAAATTTCAATAATACTTTCATTCTCTAAATTTCAATACAACATGATAAAGAAACACACTTCGAAACTTTAAAGAACAGAGGGCAGAAACTGCCTTCCACGTCTGCCAGATGAAGGAAATTTTCCTTTTTGAGCCATTTTGTATTTCATGGGGACAAGACTACAATACAGTTATGAGGTGGGCCTTTGAAGAAATCAGATGCACCAGAAGTAATAAGAGTGCATAGGAAACTTGATTGATTTGCATTACTTCTGGAATAACTGATTCAATCAACTGAACATGTGGTCTAAGCTAAAAAAAATGCAATCAATGTGCTGATATTTATGGACAGTCATGGAACTATGTAATTAGTTACCTCAGAAATGAGGAGTAAATAAAATAATATCTGATGCTCATGAATTATTGCATAACATTTACTAATGTGAATAAGCTCTGTATAAAAAATCGTATTCGAATGACAAAAACAGATAGGATTTTTCTTGAACAGCAATTTTTTCTATCAGTTCTATTAGTCCTCGTGGCTCTTGGTGCTATGTGTAGTGGCAATGATTTCTGTCCTTTGCATCTGTTAAGTTAGCAATGAAGTTTACTCCTGTATTAATCTAAGACTCATGAGCGCAAGTACCAAATGGAACAAGTTGTTGATGGAAGCATAGTTCTAAAATTAAACTCTAAGCACTGATAATACAAAGCATTTCCACATTAACTTTACTTTTGAACATCTTATGAGCTAATTCTGTGTAAGTTGTATAGGAAGTTCATTTTCCTGGGTCCTTAACAAGTCATTTTCAGTTTCAGAAATGTTTTCATTGACAGATGGATCCACTGAAGGATTTCGAGAAGGTCTATCAAGGTGATCACTACCATTACTGCATACAGGTTCACTTTCTCCTATTCCAATATGTGCGCTGTTGGGTCGTACTAAGTGCTCATTATGTGGACTATTTAACAGTTCATTTCTATTATGATGATCAGGACCAGGCCTGGAAAAATGCTCCTTATTTACACTTCCCATATGTTCATTAGAAGCAGGATCTATATGTTCATTACTAACTCTATCAAAATGTTCATTTCGAGAATTACCAAAATGCTCATGGTTAGGACTTACCATTAAATCATTTGGTGGTTTGTTAATGTGTTCATGATTAAGTCTTCCCAAATGGTCATTATTTAGTCTACTTGACATATGTTCATTTGCAGATCTTCCAATGTGATCCCCTGCTGATCTTCCAATGTGATCACTTGCAGACTGACTTAGATGGTCATTGTTAGGTCTTCCCATCAACTCATTTGTAGACCGACTCATATCATTTACAATGTGGTCATTACTTAAGCTGCCTAAGTGATCATTACTTGGTTGACCCAAGTGATCACTATTTGTCCGTACCATATGCTCAGAAGGATGACCCATATGATCTTCAAGATGAGTTGGTCGACCCATCTGTTCATTAGGTAGCCTTCCCAAATGATCATTATTAGGTCGAGATAAATGTTCACTACTAGGTCTTCCTAACTGTTCATTATTTGATCTACTCATATGATCATTATTTTGTCGATGCGCATCATTTATCCTCATGTGATCACTATTGGGTCTGCTTAGATGATCAACACTATTTGGCCTTCCCATGTGATCATTATTTGACCTGCTCATATGATCAACACTACTGGGTCTTCCCCATATGATCATTACCACCTCTGCTAAGATGATCAACACTGTTAGGTCTAACTATGTGATCACTACCAGGTCTATTCATATGTTCATTACCAGGTCTACCCATATGTTCAGCTCCAGGTCTGCCCAAATGATCACTAGTGGGTCTACCCATATGATCATTGTTTTGACGTACTAGGTGTTCAGCACTTGGCCTTCCAATATGATCATTGTTTGCTCTTCCCATATGTTTATCGGTGATTCAAATGATCATTGTTTGGTCACCAATATTTTCCTCCGGAACTTTGCTCATTCACTTCTTCTCTTTTTTATTTTCCCTTAATATCGTCTTATTCAACCTTGTCATGGGATCACTACTAGGACCACCTAAATAATTATTGCTTAACCTATTTAACTGCCCACTCAATGATCTTTCTAAATGCTCATTTACATGTCGATTTAAAGTTTCATTTCCTAACCTACCTAGATGACCATTTAATGATCGACTTAGGAATTCATGACCAGGTCTTCCCATATGTTCATGTAAGGTCCGATATAATACTTCATTTCCTGATCTATTAAAATGGTCATTTAAGGCTCTACCTAAAATTTCATTTCCTTGTTTACTAAATGGATCATTAGGTTTATTGAAAGAAGAATTTCCAGCTTTTAATATATGATCATTGAGAGTTCGTAAAGACACAGGATTCTCTGTTTTACACATTTGATCACTCATTTGTCTAACAGAATGTTCATTCACAGATTTGTTTCCATGCTCAATTATTTCTTGCTTATAAATTCCAGCTTCATTCATTTGTCTCATAGATAAATCATTTGCCTGTTTTGCTAAATGTTCATTGAGTTGCTTGAGAGATAAATCGTTAGGAGGTCTACCACGGCGATTCACTGATAATGTTGTTGGGGCATGAGTAGCAGCAATGGCACCCTTATTTGCACTAGTGATTCCACGGTTCACATGATTTGCCATATGACATTCCAAACTGGATCGTGTTACAAAGGATTTACAACAAATTCCACACTGGTACGGTTTATCAACGTCTGGTGGACGGCAATGAAGCTTCATATGTGTTTTCATATTACCTTTCTGAGTAAAACATTTCCCACAGATCTGACAAGCATGATGTTTTTCACCACTGTGGGATCTCATATGAGTTTTCATATTACCTTTCTGAGTAAAACATTTACCACATACAGCACATTTATATGGCTTATTACCAGTATGGCTATTCATATGATATTCCATGCTTAATTTTTGAGCAAAAGTCTTCCCACAAATCTCACAAGAAAATGGTTTAATACCTTTATGTGATAAAATATGAGTATTCAAGTTACCTTTCAATGTGAAACGTTTCCCACAGACTTCACATTCAAATGGCTTCTCTCCATAATGTGTACGAAGGTGGGTTTTCATATTTCCTCTTTGGGCAAAGCCTCTACCACATATTTCACATGAATACGGCTTAGTGCCTGAATGTGATATAAGATGGGTTTTAAGATTTCCCTTCTGAGTGAAGCTCTTACCACACATTTCACAAGTGAAAGGTTTCAAACCTTGATGTATGCTTCGATGATAATCCATTGTTGATTTCTGGGTAAAACCTTTCCCACAAACCTCACAATTGTATGGCTTAATCTTTGAATGGCAAAACATGTGATTTTTTAAATTACCTTTTTGAGAAAATTTTTTCCCGCACACTTCGCAGGGAAATATTTTCGCTTTCTTGCCGTCTTCTCTGTCAGATGGACCTATTATAGATCCTTGGTTAACACGAGAAATGTTACCGTTTGATGGAGCAGTAGTTAAATAAGAATTTTGATTAGGAATTTCACCTTCTGTACGTGCTGTGCTGCTAGGAATAGAGAGCATGGGAGGTTTTTCCATCATAGGATGATCACTGAAAATGCTATATGCATAAGCACATGAGCTCATCGCAATAGCGGCAGCCAAGCTAGGTACTTGGGTTGGAAGATCCGAAGGTAAAAAGTTATGTTCCATCGTGAATTTTTCTTTATAAACTGTATTTTAGGAAAAATAAACCTATTATCATAGTCTCTCAACACATGGGAAAACATTAAAGAGCTAATAGCTTTTTTCGCGAAACCCGCGATACACAATAAACAATGGAACTAACAGAAAAGTTAACTCGTAAAAAAATATTTCATATTAATTACCTTTTTTCGCTCTTCTTTACTTAAAAAAGGCATCGTTTGTCTAAAAATTCAACAGCAAACAGAGTTCAGACTTCATTTTGTCACATAATGAACAAAAATAACAGCCACTACACATAAACAAAACCAATGGCATCCATAATTCCGTATCGATAAAAGCTATCAAAATGCTTATAAAAAAGCGTTGTAAAAAAAACTAGCATTGCTTGTAAAGAAAGGTAATGCCACTTAAAAAGATGTTGGAGAATTTTTTTCCAATTTGCACGAAAAAAAGAACCATCAATTTTCATCTAAATAAAATTAATTTCATAATTTAAATTTATGGACTCTAGTAATTAATATTTAATTATTAAATGTGTACATTTTTATTAATTAGGGTTAAGTTATGTCTCTTTTTCCTTCGCTGTGATTGGTTGATACGATTTCGCTACCTTGAGTAAAAAAAGATCTCACAGATAATTTTAAAACGTTCCTTTTTGTTTGAAAATACTGAAGAAAATAAGAAAATAAAAGCATCACTTACAATAGTCAAGATCCTTGCAGAGAGAAGTTTGTCTTAGTGCTAAGGAAGGTAAGTACGGCATGATTAAAAAAAGAATGTCATTAAGCTTAAAATATTAGAGTGAAAAGTAAATATGTAAAAATAATTACTAGCGAAAGTCATAAAATTTAAATTTTAAAAAATATTATTTCTTTGGTTCTTTCTGCAAGTAAAAGTAATCAACAAGAAATATTAAATTATAAACTATTTTAAATTTTTAAAAATCACATATTCAACTCAATTATAATTATTTAAACACTTTTTTAAATTTTTTAAAAAATTAAAAATGAAATTATACAAAATTTCATAAAAATGTAAATTTCTTTTATAAATTGAAGATAATTGTAAAGATAATGAAGTATCTAAAATACACGCCAGTTTTAGAGTTCAAGGTTATCTTGAAAGAGAGGGCCAACTTTTTTTGATTCACAAAAGGAGGGGAATCGCGGCCCGAAATCCCCTTTCTGGGAAAATTTTGCTTTTTTTCTTTAAAATCCCATATTATTTTTATCAACAGCCATTAACAGTTAAATAGCAATAATAGGTTTTTTATGTTTTTCAAATGAACCGGATACATGTTCAAAAGGTGTCTATTCAAATGACTAACATCTTGAACCTCTAAGAAAAATATTAGAATAATAATAAATTTAAAATCAAGTTTTTAAAAACAATAAAATACAAAAAAAGAAAAAGTA